>JBBBDQ010000436.1:2120000-2542500 GCA_037127315.1 Ascarosepion bandense
AAAGGATGGGAAGAAGAAAGGACTAACCCTCAGTTACAAGAAAATAGATAACATAGATGTCATCAAAAGGAGCAGCTCCAACATGCAAATTATAGAGGTACCAAAATCAAACAATTACAATAATTTAGCATATCTTGGAAGTATTTTTAACAAAGGCTGAAAAATACAACACTGAAATCTGAAGGGACGATGAAAGATGTCTTCCAAAAACTAAACAAAGTAGGGAAAATAGGAAAATTTTGTTAGAAACAAAGAAAAGAGTACTGAACTATTATGTAATATGAGTCCTTCTTTATGGCAGTGTATGTCGGGCAATCTCATCATTCTTAAAGGAAGAAAAGACTTTATGTTAATATAAAATAGAAAGCGTGTAGGACCAAGGAGAAAGGCTTGGAGGATGCCAGCATTAATCTCATTTACCTCAGAGGACCCACCATTAACAACAACCTTTATAGACCTACCTGATAGAAAAAAATTGATAAATGAGAAAACTTTCCTGGAAATTCTATAGCTCGCTAGTTTGAGCAGCAATCTCCTGGGTCATACCTTGTCAAAGATCTCTGTCTATAATTCTGAAATGAGGTATTGTCATTACACAATTTACTTTGTTTGAACTATTGTCTTCATCTTTATTGTCATATTCACAATGTTTCAGCCTTTGTATACTCTGGCTAAATAAAGGTTTTGATTCAAAACTCCAATGTTTATCAACTGAAGTTCAGAGCATGCCATGGCCAGCATGTTGAGAATATGGCCATGAAGATGGGAGCAACAGTCCAACCAATGTAAATAGTGTAAATACTTATGAAAGGCCTTTGTGATATCTTGAGATATTTTTATTATCAAGCGCTTCACTAATTTGATGTATGATAAGTTACAACATAAGCAGAGGATCTTGAAGAACAAAATCCATGCTGCTTGTTGCCTAGGAATTTGTTTTTATTGAGATGGCTTTAAAGAGTTTACTAATGATGATATTGGGACAGTTTTCTGCCCATGTAACATAATACTAGTCTTCCACAGTCCAATGGTAATCCACTTTAGCTTAAGTGGTATAGTTATCAATGCTTTGGTGTCAGTAATAGTAACCTTATTGGTTTAGGACTATAAAGTATCATGATATGCAGCGTATGTCGTATGATGCATTGACAGATGATTTAATCAACATATGCACTAAATATATTACGATTTGATGTAATATTCATTCTTCTTTTGATTACAATCCTTATCTGTTGTTAGGGCTTCTGTTACTTAAGGATACCTGCAGTCCATGTGCCATTGATGTCCATTGTGGCTGCCTGAGACCAATCTTGAACAGTTGCTACCTCAGAGATAGTGCCCTCCTTCATTTTGAACTTCCAATAATCATTCCATAATCAAGGGAGGTAAAATGCTATCTGCATCCCATGGCTATCATAGCTACATTTGCTCTTTACAATTATATCATGCATATATCATTTCTGCAAGTTAGTAAAGTGAAACCATCTATGTCCTGCTGTTATTAATCTTTTGGAACTTAAGCTTACAAACTAGTTGTGTCTTAGCCTCATACTATGTTCTTTGTAATAGTATTTAATGGATGGATTCTGTCTTAAACTAAAGCATGGATTTAGATTTGTTTTTCTCAAGCTCACGTCATTGCTTAAGGTTATATACTGTCTTAATTTCACAGTTATCTCTTCCCTAAACGGATTGCAAACCATAGTTAGAGAACCCAGTTTGCCTTGTTATTTAACCCATACGTAAGGGGAGAACAAATGGATTTGTACTTTTTTTTATAGTATTTGTATGAAAGTGGATGTAATCAATTTGGTAATTCTTGTTTTTTTTCTTTTTTTTTTTTTTCTCTAGTTACTCTACCTCACAATAATAATCTCTCCTTCATGCTTTATATTAAGCTAAAATTGTTACTTTGTTTCTTTATGGATAGAAACTGGGACTTTTATGATCTTTCTCTTGATATTTTTGTCAAGTTTTTGTTCAATTCTTAATTAAGAAAATTTTAATTTTTAAATGCTTAGATTTGTAATATTTTCACATTCCGTATGCATTGAACAAAATAACAAGAGTAAAAGAAATGAAAAGAAAATCAATTTTCTAAGATTCTGACAGTGATTCATATGAATGAGGATTTTAATAATTTTCACCACTGGTTTCTATTTTATTTGAAAATGTCATCAAATAAATCCAATTTTTAATCAGCATAAACATGCTATAATGTTTTAACAGCAGTTTCTGTTTGGAAACCTTTCTTCCTTCTGAGCCAGTTTTTTTTTTTTTTTTTTTTGACTGCCATACTTTTTTTATTGAGAAAATTTTCATTTTGCAGACTGATTAAACACAGTCATACATATTGTATGCAGTGTGTATAACTGTATATCCTAAGTGTGAAATAAACTCTAAATCAATTCTAAATGCTGCTCCTCGTGGTTGATGAAACAATTTAGCTTGCTGTGAACAGAGGAGGAAGCAAAAAACAACAGCAACAAAAACAAAAAAATCAACTACTAGCTGCTTCTTACCCTAAAGCTAAAATTCTAATCAACATGGGTAATGAAGAAGCCATGTTGTCCATGAGGAAACTTACACATTTTATTGACTCGAGGCTTTAACGTATCTTTTTTTTTTTACTAGTCGTTTGTTGATTGCCATTTTTTGTTTATACGTGTGTGCCACAACACAAAATGTAATCATCATTCGTCCGGAAAGTATCCAGCTGTACTTTCATTTGGGATCTTTAGTATTTATCCGCCTATGTCGCTTTAGCTTTTCTAAACACAAAGCAAAGTTTTCTCTTCGAGAATATCACCAACTACTTTATGGCATTCTCTTTATAATTTTGTTCTCAGTCTGAAATCTCCTTCTCCTCCTCCTGCCAATGATTTAACTGGGGAGGCAGAGAAAGGCCAGAAGTCACCGAGAGCCAGTTTTGAAGGTAGGGTGCTGACAGTTCTCGGTAACTGTGACATTTTTGCCAAAAGCTTTGCATGAAATACGAACAAGAGGCAAGACCAGTATAATATGCAAGATCAATCACTGACATCTCCATATCGATATAGATGTATCCCCATTTATGCATGTGTACTCAGGTCTCCTCTGATTGTTTGGCAAGTAACACCAAGATTGTGTAAGTGGTTCTCATTGTTCAAAATCACTGAAATCTTTTCAGACACATTGTATAAATTGTACCAACTACTAAGTAATTCATATACATATGAGGAGTTGCTGAAAAGATTTTGCTTATCCCACTTCCACATCAGAACTATTGGAAGAGTTAAGAAAACTTGAGAAATGAGGTGTGTTGGGTTTCTAATGATACATGAACTTATATCCCGTCTTCAGAACTTGTCTTTCAAAGATCATTATTAAATCAACTTGTTCATGGATTCCTATGGCTAGAGTGGAAGTGTGGGTGGTTTAATGCATAGCGGCTCGGGATAAAAATTGGAGAGCTGTGTTCAAATTCAAGTCAAGTTTGTTACATTCACTTATAAGTAAATACCCTTGGGAAAAGTTATGACACCTTCTTCTCCCCTCAGCTACAGGTTAAATAAATTTCTTATTCATTTACAGAAAAGTATTATTCTTAGAATCTAAAATATGTTTTGACTTTAAATAACCCACAATATGGTGATAAGCTATAAAAAAACCAAATCAGTCAACTTGTGGCTAGAGATACAATTCTATTGTAACATGGGTCTTTTTCTACTCCAGATATTTGGATATATAAGGACACTCCAAATACTAAAAGCATATGTTGTAGTAGTAATTGTACTTATTTGTCTTCCTGATGAGAGTAAAATATGACACAGGGACTTAGACATTTGTTTTTTATGATTTTTTTCTTTTCTTTCTCAATTTGTCTCTAATCTTCACCTTACATGGAAAAATGTGTGCATGAAAAGATATTCTAATGAAATAAAAAATAAATTTCTGACTTAAAATATTGCTGCTAAAAATAATTATTTTTAGCGGCAATATTTTAAGATTTCAAGAAATTTCTTATTTTGTATTTCATTAAATATCTTGTCCTGTTCTTTTCCAGATTTAATATAATCTTAAAAATATTACTTTTCATGTGCACATTTTTCCATGTAATAATAAATATGAAATTATAATCAATTGAATCAAATAATCTATTGTCAGTGTGACTAAGATATTTTGATAGTTGCATCTGTAGACATGATTGGCCTGCAATGAGTTTTAATTTCAATTCTTGTTAAATTGCTTTGTCTGTCTTTTTTTTTTTTATATAATCATATCACCCCCAAGCAAGGCATTTTACTGCCACTGTTCTGCAGGGGGTTACATAGGAGGAAAGTTATGAGAAAGAGTGACAGGTTATAGGGGGTGTTAGGGAGTGGGTAAGAGAGTAGTGAACGGAGAAAGGAGCATGAGATAGAGGATGCAGATTAGTGAGATAGGAGATGACTATTGGCTTTACATTTAAATTCTTGGAGATTGTAGATGTTGGGAAGCAAGTAAATGGAAGGGAATTCCACAAGCGAGAAGTGCGATAAAAGAAGCTGCTGGACTAGAATTTGCATTTACATTTTATTGGTTTCACAGTAAAAGGATGGGATCTAGTTGCTAATCTTGTGGCTCTAGTAAATTCATTTATAGGGGGTACCAGTGAGCTAAGTTCATTGAAGCAGAAGCCATGAAAGTATTTGTAGAAGAGACACAGGGAAGCCACATTGTGCCAATGAGAAAGTGACTGTATCTGAGCTGCCAAGTCGAGATCGATCACATTACAGATTCTCCGTTGGATTTTGTCAAGGATACCTAGGTGGATAGCAGGAGCACCTGACCAGATATGGCAGCAGTATTTAATGCATGCGTGGATGGTAGACTTAGATATGTGCAGGATTGTTTCAGATGGGAAAAACTTCCTGGCCCTACACAGAGAACCGACTTTCTTAGCAGTAGATTTAGCTATGGATTCTATATAGTCATTCGACTTGAGTTCTGTTGAGAGCATTAACCCGAGGAGGCGCAGTATTTTGCTTTCAGGGAGACTAACCTGATTTATGCTAATGTCTTTATGCAAAATGAAAAACAATTTGCTTTAAACAGTGTAAGTCTCATTTATTTTGATTTGATGCAAATTACATGCAGATGCATTCAGTTAATATTAAAATAATTTATCTTTTGTCAGCTTCTGCCAATAACTAATATGAAATCACAAAAATTAGATAAATATATAAATATTACAAATTCAACCAGGCAAATTATTTGAAGTTTATGTAAATGTTTAACAAATGTTTTGTTTATTGAAAGATTCAATTGAAGATAAAATTATTTTTTGGTGCGAAAACATTGAAAATTTCTGTAAATGTTTTTTTTTTTTTGTTCCTCATTTTCAGAAAGTTGTTCCTTATCACTGTGTCTCGTCTCCCAAATCAAACTGTGCTGTGCTCAACAGCAATCATTCCTACTTCCTGCTTATCGATAATGGAACCATGGGAAAATATGGTGGTGAGATCATGTTACGCAAGAAGTTGGAGAAATACATTAGTCAACAGAAAATATGCATAAGTAAGTACCACATACCCCAGTCTCATATCACTTGTTTTTTGCAGTTGTTTTTCTTTGTTTTTTGACCGTTTTTTGTTTTTTTTAAAATTATTTTATCTTTACTACGTGTTAATTGATCAGTCTTTCTCATGTTTTGGATGTGCATGTAGTGTAACCTCTCTCCCTCTCTATATATAAAATCTCCAAATGAATAAGGAATGAAGAAAATAATTGCAACGTTCAAAACATTTAAAACACTGCTTAATGTAAAAATAGAGCAATGAATATTTATCATTAATTATACTTTAGAACATATACAAACTACTACAGAATTGTACATTTTGTTTCGATATTGAAAAAACAATGTTTCATCTATCTGATGTGACATTGTTCTTTCAATGTACAATTTTTCAATATTTTGTACATGTTCTAATGTATAATTAATAATATATATATATTTATATATATATAAAGAAATTCTTAACAGGACACAATTTAATAACAGCCAAGAATAAATAGAGGTTGGATGGCATTTTACTAAAAACTAAAAAAAACTATCGTTTTCACCCAGATATTTATCAAGTTTTATTTCTTGGATTTAAGTATAAAAGATGAAATGGGAATTATGAAGTATGAGAAAAAAAGATTTTTTTAAGGATACTAGAGCCCAATTATACTCAGTCCCAGAAGGCATTCTCTCTGCTTACAGAGAGTTAGACCCCGGGACCTGATATAAATGGACTCCAGCACCTTAAGATGATATGGCGAGCGCAACCTAGATAAGATGGTGAAATTGTCACCAACAATGCAATTTCTGCTATTTTTTTTTTTTTTTTTTTAATCATCTCACCCCAAGCAAGGCATTCCACTGCCACTATTGCGCATGGGGCTACATAGGGGAAGGTAAAGAGAAGGAGTGGATAGACATAGGGAATGTCAGGAGAAAGGTGATAGATGAGTAAGGATAGCGAGGATGAGTGTCGGGCAAATGGGAAGAGTGCTTGATAGAATGGGAGCAGGTTAGTGTGTTAGGAGGTGTCTATTGACCTTACATTTAAACTCCTGGAGATTGTAGCCGTCGGGGAAGCAATCGTTTGGAAGAGAATTCCACAGTCAGGAAGTGCGAGGAAAGAAACTGTTGGAGTAGAAGTTACGGCTGCATTTTATCGGTTTCACTGTAAAAGGGTGGGATCTAGTTGCTAATCTAGTATCTTGTGCAAATTCGTATTTAGGGGGCACCAGTGATCTAAGTTCATCGGAGCAGAAGCCGTGAAAGTATTTATAGAAGAGACACAGCGAAGCCACGTCTCGCCGGTGGGAGAGAGACTGCAGGCGGTCTGCCAAGTCGGTATCTATCACATTACAGACCCTCCTCTGAACCTTATCGAGAAGCCCGAGGAGAACAGCAGGGGCACCCGACCAGATATGGCAGCAGTATTCAATGCACGGGCGGATGGTAGATTTGTAAATGTGCAGGATAGATTCAGACGGAAAAAACTTCCAGGCCCTACACAGAGAACCAACTTTCATAGCAGCGGATTTAGCAATGGATTCGATATAGTCATTCCATTTGAGGTCCGCTGAAAGTGTGAGACCAAGGAGGCGTAGTGTTTTACTCTCTGGGAGGCAAGCCTGGTCCATGCTAATGGGAGGTAGGTGAGATTGTCGATGATGGTTAATTGACAGTAGCTTCGTTTTAGAAGCATTAAAATTTACTAGCCATTTCTTACCCCAGTCCAATATGGATTGGAGGTCTTTTTCAATCTCAGCTGCGAGTTTAGCTTTGACGCCTACACCAGATTTTTGTTGGAGGCGAGAGTAAACTGTGGTGTCATCGGCGTACAAACGTATTTGGGTTCTTATGGAATCAGGGAGATCATTAATATATATCAGGAAGAGTGTAGGACCTAAGATGGAGCCTTGGGGGACACCTGCGTTTGTATGGTAGTTCTGAGAGGCATGTCCGTTTAATACCACTTTCATTGTGCGGTTAGAGAGGAATGACTGGATTAGTTCAAACAAATGTCCAGTTATACCATAGCTCCGCAGTTTACATAGAAGGCCAGCATGCCAAACTCTGTCGAACGCCTTAGATATATCCAATGCAACGGTTCGAGCTTCGCCATTCCTGTCGAGTGCCTGGTATATGTACTCGGTGATGGTCGTTAGCATATCAGCAGTAGACCTGGTGAAGCGGAAACCATATTGCTTGTCTGAGAGGAGCCTGTGTGCTGTGAGATGCTGAACCACCTCGGCGTTGATAATGGCTTCGAACACTTTGCCAAAGATCGGAAGAAGGCTGATAGGGCGGTAATTTGCAGGGTCAGAGGGTTCGCCAGTGTTTTTAGATATAGGAACTATAGAGGAAGATTTCCAACAGGCAGGAAAGCAGGAAGCAGATAGGCAGAGGTTGTAGAGCTTAGAAAGGATAGAGGAGAGTTCAGGGGCACATTTCTTTAAGACTATGGTTGGGATTCCGTCACCACCGCTCACTTTGTGAGGGTCAAGTTTTAAGATTATCTTAGAGACAAGCGAAGGTGTAATGTGGACATCATTCAGTTGTGCCTCGGTTCTAGGTGAGAAGTCGGGTGTAAAAACTCCAGACGAGTCCAGACTCGAATTGTTCGAGAATCTGCGGGCAAAACATTCAGCCTTATCTGCTGGGGAGGTGAGGACCTCAAATTTGTTGATTAGCGGGGGTATTGTGGACTTGCTCTTGTTAAGTACTCTTTTACAGAGTCGCCAGTAGTCTTTAGAGCCGAATTTAGAGCATGCTATGCGTTGCTTCATTCTGGCAGCAAACAACATCTTAGCTTCGTTAAGTATCCTTTTACACTTATTACGAGCTGAAGTGAAAAGGCGCCTGTTTTGTTCCGACGCATAGTTACAATAAAGTCGGAACAAATGATTCCGGTGGGCAATGGCAGCCGAACAAGCGGGTGAGAACCATGGAGACGAATGAGATTTAAGCTGGAATTTCCTAGCAGGGATGAAGGCATCGATGCCAGCCTTAACCCAGGAGGAGACCTCGGATGCACATTCTTCGATGGGAAGACTAAAGACGTTGTTCCAAGGGATGTCACAGAGGAAGTCTCGGAACGAATCCCAGTCTGCTCTTTGATAGCAGTATGATATTCTACTTGTCTGTGTTTCATGGGTCGGGCGGGAGTGGAGTGAAATATTGACGGACACTACAGTGTGGTCAGAGTTTCCAAGTGGGCAGAGTTGTCTGGTAGTGCAAGAGTCTGGGATGGAAGTGAAGCAGAGGTCTAGAAGTGAGTTCCTTCCATTAGGGTTGTCGGAGAAACGCGTGGGGAAGTCCACTACTTGCGTAAGGGATTGGGTGATTGAAAAGTTCATGGTGTGGGCACCAGCAGGGTCAGTGACAGCGTTCTTCAGCCACTTGGTGTGGTGGGCGTTAAAGTCACCAAACACGAATACATGGGCAGAGGGATGGGTAGAAATGGCTTTGTCAATATTGTCAGAAATGATGTCAAGTAACGAACAGTCAGGGGAGGAAGGAGAGCGGTACAGAAAGAAGAGATAGCTAATCGAGCTGAGAAGTGAGAGGCGGAAGCACATGAAAGAATGATCTGGGGATTCAAAAGATGACACCCTAGCTAAGGGAAGGTGTTCGCTGACATAGACACCAAGCCCATGCATATGAACATTGGAGTCCTTCCTGAAGAGGGGAAGGTAGCCAGGAACGCAGAACTCAGATGAGGGGATAAAAGGGTTAAGATTAGTTTCACATAGGGCTAATATATCAGGTGAGTTATTATGGAGGAAAGAATCTACGCTGGGGAAGTTGGTGCGGATGCCGCGTATGTTAGTGAATGAGATGCAGACAGGTTTGGGCGTTTTCAAATGAGCTGGTTTAGTTTTGTTATTATGTTTGCTTTTTTTCCATAGTAATTCAGTTAAGGAGTGGTCTTAGAATAGAATCAGTCGGTCAATCATTTGCAACTTGTGAAGGATGGAGACTGGCGCGGCCTACAACATAATGTGGCCTCGGGGTTGCCCACCGAACGTTCATGCAGGGACGCCCGTCCATGCGCGATATGGCACTACAAGAACCCCGGTATTATTCAACTGTTGATCAGAGCAGCCTCTCAAGACGCTACGCAAGAGTTCGGGCTCCTAACTACCAGTCGGAAGCAGCAACCAGGAAACTGCCAACCCGGTACCCTCAGAATGTAAAGACGTTGCCACCATACTCCGTAACTGCAAAGAGCTTCCAGCTGAACTAACACCAAGACCAGAGAAAGGGGATGAACTGGGAACCCCTTCCTAAACAAGAAACAAGGTGATCACCTCTAAACTCATTCAAAAGAAGGGGGTGGAGTGTGAGACCGGGCGATAGTAGAAACTATCTACTCCAATTAAAAAAAAAAAAAAAAGAAACAAGGAAAAAGTGACTGAGGCTTACAAAGTTTTAACTTAGTAAAAGTCGAAAATACCCTTGAATAGCAAAATTATTTACACAAATTAAGTGACGAAAAAATCAAAGACGACCAAAAGACGAAAAAATAAATAAATAAAATAATTTCCAAGAAATTTCACAAAAACAGACTGAAAAATGGACTGAATCCCGGTTGACTTACCACAAGCAGCTAACACTGTAAAGTTGATTTAATTCAATTTCTGAAGACAAAAATAGAAATTAAACCGTTTTTTACAGAATATTGTCGAGTTATGTTGCTTGCGTTCGCTTGCCAAACCGTTAAGAATTCAATCTCTCGAAGACAGAAATTTAAATCTTCTACAAGACAAAACTAATGGAAATAATTGAACCGTGATGCTATTTATCATTAGTCGAAAATACCCTTGAATAGCAAAATTATTTACACAAATTAAGTGTATTAATAATATGTTGTCCTATTGATGACCTGGATGTATTCCCGAGTTGACTGCCATTTTCGGTATAGTCCAAGATTCTAGGAGGTAAATGTTGCTTAATTCTTTGATCCAAATGCTGAGATGTTCTACCTATGTAGTCGCATCTGCAACTACATTGAAATTTATAAACAATGAAAATTATGTGATGTAGGGGTAAAACATCCTTACAAATGGAGGAAAGATTTGTTTGTGTAAAAAATATTACATTCCCATTGGCACCGAAATAACACTTGCCTATAGAATTAGAAATTTGCCGAGCTAAAACTTCACCATCTGTACCAATAAAAGGTAGTCACAAATAAGTTGGACATTTTTTAACATCCAACAATATAAAAATTTTCGATGACAAAACGCATGAAATTCAAAATGTTCAATGGATAACCATTCTTAGAAAGTGTCATCTTAATAAAGTCCTTTTCAATGGAAAGAAAGGAACTGGAACAAATTTTGAGAGCCCTATAAGTTAGGATCTTAAAAAAGTTAATCTTGCGTTGATGGGGGGGGGGGGGAATCCCAACGTGTGTACAGTCCAGTAAAAGAGGCCTTCCTATTGTGGGAAAAATTGTGAAAACGGCTTACCTTGGAAATTCCAATGAGTCTGTGCATTGTGTAAAATTCCAGAAACTCCGTGGTAAAAAGAACCAAAATGGCGGCACCCATGTTTTATGCCAGGCGGTCTCGGACAGTTAACTAGAAATCTCGTTGTCTCATCATTCACATGCAAATTATGGTTGGTCCTCGAGTGTATAAAGCAAACTGTTTTTGAGAATGGCAAATCGCGATTTTTTTCATGCAGACAGTGCGTGGGTTGTTCAAGAAGAAGAAACGAAAGCGATGATTCTCACCTGTTTTTTTTTCTTTTTGTCACAGCCATATACTGAAGTAAAAAATCCTACATTATTTTTATGAACAAGAACATCCAAAAAGGATAAACAGCAATTTGACTCCTTTTCAATAGTAAATCTTAAGGACTGATATACAGAATTTAAAATGGTGAGGAAAAAAATCAACTTCGTCCTCATTATTAAATAGAATGTATCATCCACATAATGATAATGCATTAAAGGACGTTCATTACGAGAAAATAACAAGGTCTGACAATAACCAACAAAAATATTTGCTAGAGATGGACCCTAAGGCCAACTCATCGCAACACCATCAATTTGGCGATACATAATGTCATTGAAACCGAATTCGAGCGACAAGGTGGTGAATTTCATTAGTTCAACAGTTCGAAATATCTGGAGGAGACAATGTAAATCGATAAAGAATATCAGTACATATTTCTATTGTCTCTGTCAAGAGAACACAAGTGAAAAGAGAACAAATGTCATATCAACATAAAACAACCATTTTTATGAACTTTAGGTAATCCATACAAGAGGGGACGGATGGAACCAGTGAGTTTGATTAAATCAGAAATGTCTTTAGTTAGTAAACCACTTTTAACCCACTTTAACAATTGTCTTTGAAGTTTCACTTCAATAGACAAAGTATTATCATGAGTTTCCACTGGACCTAATTTTAAAAATTTTGATATATCATTTAAAATAATATACATGTTAGACGTATAATATATATATATATATATATATATATATATATATATATTAATGCAGGTTTCATTGAATAATATAGACAAGTTTTGTCTATTAATTTTGTGTAGGATCCGTTCGTACCGTCTGATATACTTGATGGTGATATCGTTAAAAGACAACAAAAATTCACAGTAATTGTTGATTTTTTGTGTGATATAAGATATTTTTTATAATAAGCCATTATGTGAGCTTTCGGCTCACATAATGGCTTATGTGAGCCAAAAGCTTAGACCCGATAAAAAAATCAACAATTACTGTGAATTTTTGTTGTCTTTCAACAATATCACCATCAAGTATATCAGACGGTACGAACGGATCCTACACAAAATTAATAGACAAAACTTATATATATATATATATATATATATATATATATATAGACATCTTAGTAGTAGTAAGAACTAATGGAATGGCACTCAGTTCGTAGCACTTATTAACAAGGTTTTATACGTAGTAGAGCATTATTTGTAGCAATATTCTTATTATTGAAGTTTATAATAAAAACAGTATAAATTCTAATAAAAAGAATATTACTACAAATATATATATATATATATATATATATATATATATATAAAGTAGAATTGATGAACTGAGCTCAGATACCAAGCTAATATGATACATTCACTTTCACATATATGACTTTAGAAAAGAACTAAATCTCACACTTCTTCTCCACTCCCAGCAGAGTAGACTCAAGTTCTCTAAACTTGAGTAGCAAGCAAATTCTCTAAGAGAAAGAAAATTTTGAATTCCAAACTGTGGAGAAACCACTTCACTACTTTTCCTAAGATGTCATGGCAATTCACAAATAACAGAGAAAAAGCAGTCTGTTGAGAAAGTAAATGGAAAGCACTCCACTATCTTTCTCAAGCAAACATGGCAATTCACAGATAGAGGAATCTGTAAAGAGTCATGGTCACCTATGTTCTGAACAGACATTAGATTTAGAAAAAAATTACTGAGATTGTCATATGATTATAGAAATTTATGAAACTTGGTCTGTCACAAGGTGAGATCTTAAAACTAATGCTATTCCATATATTTTGGGCCTAACGAGATCTTGAAAGACGTGCTTATTTTTTGTTTTGGCCTGATGAATTCTTGAAACATATGCTGACATATTTTTGGTCTGATGATATCTTGAAACACTTGCTGTTCTCCATATTCAAAACATAGTTCAGCACAGTGCAGTTTCTCTTTACTCTTCCAAGAGTTTTGGTATTTGCTTGTTGTTGAAGTTAGATAAGCAAGAATTGTTCAGCATCTCTTCATAGATACAAGAACTGCTCAGCTATACAAATGCATCTGGTAAGAGTAGTTACAGATTATAAAAATTGTTGTCTATGAATTCTCTCTTGTATCATCTTTGTTCCTAATTTTTATGTTTGAACTGTAATAAATGATCCACTAATCCTCTTAATGACCCTCTTTTCTTCCTTGTGTCTCAGAAATTTCAACAGAATCTTTCATATGATGAGAGATTGGCAAACAGTTGCATAAATAGGGAATGTCATTTATAGATGAATTAAAACCAGGATAACACTAAAATTTAGAATGTTGAGAATTAAAATCATTAAGTTTATTTTGAGCCAAAGATGTAAAGAAAATCACTTTTCTTTTAGCAAACCCTTTGGTTAAAAGCAACATTAACATTTATTTGTATTTTGATAAACTTTGTTGTGTTTTATCTTCTTAATTAAATTTTCAAACTGGACTCTGTGCTAAATAAATGTAGACTAAAATAGAATAACTTCAATATACTCACTTTAAATTGTGTTTACTTATAACAGCTGAAAAATTAGATAAAAACCAACTTTTGGCATATATTCTCTCATGAAGGTTTTCCATCACATTTAACACAAGAAGCTTAAACGCACATCCGCAATATATATATATGCGGATGTGTGTTGTGATATAGTGGATATTGGTGTGAAACAAGAAATCAGAGGGTCGAGTTCAAATTCTAGTTGAATTTGTTGCATTCACTTATGCACAAATACCCCTGAGAAAGGTATGAATCCATCACTTCTCCCTCCATCTATGGGTTAAATAGCAAAACAGATTGGATTCTATTGCATTGGCTGGCAACCAGAAAGTAATGTGGGATAATCTTCTGTCCGGTCAGTCATGTCTCTTTCAAGACATGATCGCCTAAAGCGTGTTATCACGTACGGCACTTAACTGACTGAAGTTAGAATACCAGAAGAAGATCTACTCACCAAAACATCAAAAAATGGAAGGGAAGAATCAATCTCCTCTTGTGTAAATTTTAAAGCTGGATGCATATTATTAAGGGACGAAAGGAATTGGTCTGTTTCAATTTCATCATTAAAGAGACAAAAGGTGTCATCTACATCACAAAAATAAACATCAGGTTTATTAAATTCATATAATATACTCTCCTCTTTTGCCCAGTCAGTCATGTTTCTTTTGAGACATGATCACCCAAAGCGTGTATCACATATGGCACTTAACTGACTGACTGACTGAGCTATTATTTTACTTTTCTTTTCATATCAAAATGGCTTTTCTAGTATTTCATTGATATCTTTATTAATTTTTTTTATGGACTGATAAACTTGAATGACAGTTCATCATTATGGGTGATTATGGCTCTTCACAACTTCCTGTCTTTTGTTACTTTTTTTACCTTTTACCATCTCTCTATGTCTCTGTTCTACAACTTATTCACACTCTCATTAAATGAGTTACTCATTGGTTCTCCTTTGTTTTTCTTGCTTTCAATATATTCTGAGAGTATTAAGTTCTCCAGACCCTCTTTTCTTCCTTATGTATCCTAGAAATTGCAACAGGATCTTTCAGATTGTAAGTACAAGTTTCTTTATAGTTTTTATTTTCTTTGAAACTTCTTTGTTGTTAATATACTTTGTCCATTGTATTCACAACCTTTGTCAGTAAAACCTTGTTTATGTAAATTCAAGTCTCTTCTTTTGTGAAAAGATTGTCCAGCATTCACTATCATATAAAAGGACTGATATTATATAGCAATTTAGCACTCTTTCCTATGTTTCTGCTGAACTTTTCTTATCACTTAATATTTTGCTTAGCTTCTGGAATTTATTATTTCAGTAATCTTATGTATCCCAAAATTGCCCCAGGCTGACAGAATGACTATCAATGTTTGGATCTGATATTCTTACTTTTGCAGTCAAATCCTGTTCGACTGTTTTGTTTCTGTTTTATCTTGGCCAGTGCCAATCTTACCTTAGATGTTAATACTATTGGTTCCTTTGTCTTTCTATATATATTGTAGGGGATTCACTCTTCTGTTGTCATGGAAGAGCTCTTCAGTTTATTCATTTCCTCCTTTTAGTATTATGCAAGGATCGCATTGTTTTTGAAGTGCATTCAGCTTCCTTAATAATAATAATAATTAAAGCTATTCTTCATGAGGGGGAGTGAATATCAGAAATAACACAAAGTCTCTGGGTAGAAATTCTTAGTAGTCCATTACTAACAGTGTTTGGACAATTGGACCTCTTTACATACACCCTGTTTTTAATTCAACATTATACTCAATCCATTCCTCAGTCTTTGTCAGGTTTTTTTCATGGGTGGGGGGGGTCTCTTCTTTCAAGATAAAAAAAATAAAGAAGACTAGTGATGGAAAATAAAAGGCTTTTTTTAAAAAAAATTTTCCTCGCTTTAATACACCTGATGAGGGCTGCAAAGTAGATTGGCTACATCCACACTAAATGCTTTAATTATTATTATTTACAGTTGGGTTAATGTCTTCCTCATTGTTATTACAACATTTTGGTTGTTGGGACTTTTAGCCTTCTTCAGAAGTCTATCAATCCAGCTAACCTTCAGGGAATTTTAACTGAACCCTTATTTAATCTATGGTTGTAGATTGACCTCATTCCACCATCTATGTCTAAGGATTTTTCTAGTACTGTCAGGTATTAATGGTCTTGTTTCCACTGAATCTGTACACCCAAACCCAGGGTTTGAACTCACAGTTACTATTTCAGTAGATTCAAATACCAATTCTATAATCCACTAAACTGTTTTCAAAGTTACAGATAATATTTTGTTACCCCCACCTTTTTTTTACCACTTGATTTTGATATTTACTTGGCTTTGCTTCATTCCACAGCTGAAGAACATTGCATGGTGTCTGTTCTTCAGCATCTTTTTATCTACATAAGAGATTTCTGAATTAAAATTTCAGTGAACAATGATTCAAATAGGGTATTTTCAAAATGCAAACTTGGTGAAATTAGAAATAATTTGCATTGGGCTGTGTCAGTAAAATCAAGAATTAAATGCAAATTTGGCCAAGTATATTTGAAGAAGAGAACAATAAAAGATTCTTTCCTTCAGTTCCTGCTGTCAATATGGAAGTTAATGCCCCAAAGGACATGAAGAAACAATTACGTTCTGTTCTGAAAATGAAGGATAAAGTTCACCCTGCAGTCATTAAATGGCTCTTTTTCTTAGCCAGTTCATATCAACATGATAATAATTCATTTCAATTTTCTTTGTAGTCTTGTAAAGTGTGACAAAAATTGATTTGTTCATGTGTTTATTGGCCATAATGTAACCAACTTTATTTTTGAATACTTTAAAGCTATCAATTCAAGAGCAAAATATGATTGTCTCACTTTTCACTAAAAGGTGGGCAACATTTACTTCTTTTTCAATTGTTAATTATTTGTCCTTGGAGTTTATGACCCCTACAGTTGTTGATATGTTAGAAAAGTATGTCTCTAACATGTATTCTGAGAGCAAGTGTCTTCAAAGTCTCTCCTCTTATCATCTTGAGCAATACTTATTTACATTGTCTCTCATTCTCTTTTATTTCTGTTTTCACTTTTGGTTGGATTGTTGGCTTTGTTTAGTGGCATATCAACATCTATGGATTATTTAATGCCAAAATCTAAATATTTTGAATACAGTTGTATATTTTCATGTACAGATTGACTGTTGGTCATTGCATTGTAAGAAGATATTGTTTGAAATTTTTCAATATAAAAATATTTTGCCTGTATTTTTATATTACCATAGTGTTTCATTTTAGTTTAGGTGTTCAGTATTTGTCCATATCTGGGACCCTAACAGGTGCTGCCATTATGGTCAAAGTGGACCTGGAGATAACACCGATTAAGAGGTGATTTCATTCTCCTCAAAACCTCCAATCTCTTGACCCTGCTGCCAAGTGTAGTTTATATTTAGGACTATTCACTTTTGGAGAATTGTGCAGTGCTCTAGTAACTGCAGAGAGGACTGTTACCCTTTTATTTCTCTTTTTGCTATTTTTCATATTGTTCTATTTGGTTTACTGTAGCTTTTATACAATGATGGTATTCTGACAAAATTTGTAAATCATGGAATGTGAAATTATTCTTTGATGTGATGCCAAACTTTGAAGAATCACAAATGTCAACTCAATTTGCAAATCATGGAGATTTTCTTTGTCTGAATTTGAACCAAAGACTGTGATTTCAATTGATTGTTTCATTCTCGCACATTATCAATTTTTATTGTTAACTTCAAATAAACACGTCTTAAACCATTGACTTTGGGATTGAAACTCTTAGATTTTTGCTCATTCAGTTAAAGTAGGAATGACTCTACATTTTCTCCTCCTCTTCCTGTTCTTTGCTGCTTCTTTGTCTTCAGAGCTTCAAAAGTTATGACAAATGTGTGTAGGCTAGGAAAAAGAAACAGTGGAGATTCTCTAGAGACTCAATAACATGACTAGAAATAAGATCTTAGATGTAGCAGTTGGTAGAGGAAAAAATGAATACCACCAATAAATTTTGAGAAGCAGAATGTTAATTCTGTTTGATCAAATAACAAATGTGTTGTCATTTGGTACAGAAAAGGTTAAGTCAGATGTGGCAATTCATATATTATATGAAGATCGAGATTGTAAATGATGTGGATTAAAAAATGATCTCTGATTCAGTAACTATGTTGCTTGCTGATTATTAATTAGAACTTATTTCATATGGCTAAATTTAGATTATTTTAATAATCATTATGATTTTCAATAGCATGAAATTGAATTCATTTTGCACTAACAAAATGTCCAACACTTTTGCATTTTATTAAGTACTAACAAAGATGTTCTCTAATATATTAAGAAAATATTGAGATTGGTTGTACAAAAAAAATCATTTATGTTAAGAATTCTAGAAAAATCTTTTGAGCCAACACCAATACTTAGAACTTCTTCAATATTTGCTTTCATGTTGCTTTAAAAAAAACATGCTTCTTCAAATATTTTCAATTCCTCAGTGACTAAATGCCACCAAAAGTGTTCAATGAGCTTTAATTTCTAAATTATTGTCTATATTTCTGAAATGACGTAGCATTTCCATTATTTACTCCGTTTAAATGGGTATCCTCATCTTTATTGCCATGTTTATGACATTTTGGCCCTTGTATTCTCTGACCATCTTCAGGTGCTATGAATTTTGGACCAAACCCTTTATTTTGATCAATGGGGTATATCATTCTCATTCCATGTGTAATGCTACTTTTGGATGCCATGTAGTTATCTCCCTTTAATTCCACTGTCTAAGTTATTTGTTTCACCACTGCTGTTACCAGTATTGAACTCAAAACTCTTTGGGTCAAGTCACTGGAACCAAATAATGCATATATCCACTGGGCCATGTGTCTTTGAGTTTAATTTCTGAAATTTAAAAAAAACAAAAACAAACAAAGCCTGTTTTACTACACTGTTGGATTTTATTATGCAAGTCAATGTTTTCACAATAAAATTGCTAATCAGCTAAGTTAGGTAAGATTTTGAATATTTATTTAATAAATGAATACACAATGAGAATTTCAGTTTATTACATAGGCTTTTATTAAAAAATATTTACTTGGTGAAATTTTATGCAACCTGAAATTTGGAAATACATACATTTTATATGTTCTAACTTTATTTAACTACTATCCAACTTCATAATATTGGATTGTTTTACCAACTACGAGTGTCCTTTATGATATATTTATTGATATTTATTTTTTAATTAAAGATATAAAAATTGCTTGGGGTTGTACAGTGTTACCTGAAAAGAGAAACCAGGTGTTGTAAAGTTAATAAGTAGTGGGAACACAACATTATAAATTATAAATGGTTAGAGATTGCAAAAGAATTGAAAACGTTGATGAGAATAAGAAAAAAGCTTGCTTTAAGAATACTTCTTCTTTGTGCCTTAGCCTTTCAGGACATAGGCGAACATGGCTTTCCACATCTCCCTATCCCCGGTGGCTCTTAACAGACTTTCTCCTGTTACACTATGCAACCCTCATTCCATCATCATGTTATCTTCTGCTTTCCCCTGTCTCTTTTTACTTCTATCTGGCCTGTTAGTATCAGGTTCTCCAAGCCTTCCATCCTCATTGCATGTCCTAGGAACTTCAGCTGTCTCTTCCTGATGCTCAGTATTAATTTCCTTTTCATTTCCATTCTTTCCAAAACCTCATCATTGCTCACATGCTCAGTCCATGATATCCGCAGCATCCTTCTGTACAACATCATTTCTGGTGCTTCAAGTTTTTCCTTCATCTTTGATGATATTATCCAGCATTCACTGTCATATTGAAGAACCGACATCACATAGCAATCCAGTACTCTCTTCTTTGTTACTAGTGAAATTGTCCTGTTTCTTAATACTTTACTCAACTTCTGGAATGCTTCCTTCGCCATGCCAATTCGCTTTTGGATCTCTGTGTCACACTTTCTGTCTTCTGTTAGAACACTTCCCAGGTATTTAAATTTTTGTACCTGCTTGATTTTAGTATCCCCCACCTGTATTTGGCATTTTGGGCTGGCTTTTTTGCTGATGACCATGTATTCAGATTTCTTGCAGCTTATTCGTAGTTCTTTCTTGTCACTCTCTTCAGCCACCTTCTGTAGGAGGTCTTGTAGTTTCCTTTCCGTGTCTGCTACCAGCACTGTATCATCTGCGTACCTTATGTTGTTTAAATTGTGGCCTCCGATGATGAATCCTGGCATAACTTCTAGGGTCCTCAGAATAGTCTCACTGTACAAATTGAATAGATCCGGTGAAAAGACACATCCTTGTCTTACGCCCCTTTCTATCTTTGTATATCTGCTGAATTCATTACCTGTTTGTATGCACGTGGTTTGCTGCCAGTAGAGATTCTTGATTACTCTTAGGTCTTTTCCAAATATGTTGAGGCTGCCAAGAATCTCCATCAATTCTTTGTGGCATAATACTACCCCGACAAAAAGAAACAAACAAAAGAAATAAAAAAAATTAAAATGGGCAATAATCAAAGAAAGTGGATTAACCAGCAATAAAATATTTGAATAAGCTGATGTGAATGTAAAGAGGAAAATGATGATGAATATTGAGATCATTAGCTAAAGGCATGAAAGCTACCATTGCTAAGAGAAATGTGTAAGTTGGGCAAAAGTACATTAAAATTGATGGCTTCTACTCCGACAGACTTAAGTCACTCGTGCCCCTTCCACATAAGTTTAGTCGTGCAACAAGACTGGCAACAAGGTCCCACCCATTTAGAGTTAAATCAACCAAATGCAGCCGACAATTCTACTCCATCAGCTTCTTTTCTCATACTTCCCGCCTGTAGAACTCTCTTCCATATTCTTACTTTCCTGATGGCTACAACCTCCAGGAATTTAAATGCAATGTCAATACTCATCTCTTAACCACTTGACTACAGTTCTTTCTACATCACCCTGTATATATTTTTCTTTTCTCTCCACCTTTGCAACTGTCATCACACCTGTATTCCCATCCTTCTCTTGCTCCTTTCTCTGACACTCTCTGTAACTGGTTCATCTTTCTGTTTACTCTCCTCCTATCTAATCTTTTTCTTTTATGTAGCCCCCTGCACATCAGTGGCTACTTGCCACTGATGTGGCAAGTAGCCACATCCTTGCTTGGGATGAAACGATTTTAAAAAAAAAGAAAATTTCTAAAATGTAATTTTAGTGATGCATGTGGGGTTACATTGGATGTATTTGATGGCTACATTAGAGATTAGGTCCTTCATCAAAATAGCTAACAGTTGCAGCTTAGCAAACAAAATGGGAGGTGCAGTTATTTATATTAGTATCGTAGGCAGTAAATTATATGCCCCTTCCTAATTGATGACTGTATCAGTATAAATTCAGAGGATTATTTTAAATTCTTGGACTAGATGTTGTCTTGCATCAAGATGAGTGATGCAAGTTGCAATCAAGAAACCTTAAGCTAAATGATCTATTCATCCAAAAAAAAAATACTTATTCACATTCAGTAAAAACTAAATATTGCCTTTCCAAAGATGTCAAGAATTTGGGGAAGAATATTAGAATAATCCAAAACCTCTCTGGGGAAGAATATTAGCATAATCCCAAAACCTGGGATCAAAAGCATAGAAAAAGAATTCAGTAAATATACAAAAATAAAAAGGAGTACAAGACAAAAATGTGCCTTCTCACTGGATTTATTCAACCCATACTTTGAGAGAATTAGAAGCTGGCAGCCACAATCTTAACAACTTAGATATGCAGATGACACAGACCTGATAACAGACATTGAAAGGAAACTACAAGAACTTATACAAAATGTTGTGAAGGAAAATAAGAAAAGATTATACATTAATTGCAAGAAGATAAAATGCGTGATTGTTATTAAAATGAACAGCCTAACACGCAAATTATAAATTGGTGATACGACGATCACATAAATACAACAATTTAAATATCTTGGAGGATGGAAAATG
This sequence comes from Ascarosepion bandense, assembly GCA_037127315.1. Taxonomy (NCBI): domain Eukaryota; kingdom Metazoa; phylum Mollusca; class Cephalopoda; order Sepiida; family Sepiidae; genus Ascarosepion; species Ascarosepion bandense. The sequence goes on from JBBBDQ010000436.1 coordinate 2,141,759, forward strand.
CTATATCAAAATTCAGAGGTGCATTGTGATAGATGCCTTTCAAAAACTAAGTAAAGTATTAACATTTAAATTTTGTTAGAAACAGAAAATAATACTGAACTGTTATGTAATATCAGTCCGCCTATTTGACAGTGAATGTTTGACCATCTCAATTCACAGATGAAGAAATTTGAGGTTATAGAAATTTTCAGATGGATGCTGAAAATGACATAGACTGAGAATGTGAACAATTACAAAATATTAAAGAAAATGGTAAAACAAAGAGGACACTTACTTTTAACATCAGGAGGGCTGAAATGTCTTGGACACATCATAAGGAAAGGGTACTAGGAAACTTTGATACTCACATGACATATTGAAGGAAAGAAGAATAGAAAAAAATGGTGCCCAACCCTACCTAACAAGTTTGTTTTAATGGATGGCAGAACAGGGTTTAGGAGAGATAGCAAAATGACAAAGTTTACTAAGCTACAAAGAATAGGAAAGTGTGTAGAGCCATGACTAATAATGTCTTGAAGTGACACAGCATATAGAAGAACTATTGCCTACTCTGCCAAAAAAAGCTTTCAAAGATACCGAATTAATGGAACCCCCCTTCCCTGTTCTTCTTGGATGTTAATTTAACAAAAGAACATCTTTCATCATTGAGAATGCAAAACAATATTCAAGCAAATCTATCTTCAGGTGCTAGGAATTTCATAATGAACCTTTTATTATGATCACTGGGGTATATCATTCTCATTCCATGTGTAATGCCACTTCTGATAGCCATGTAGTTATCTCCCTTTAACTTTCTAAGTTATTTGTTCACTGCTGCTGTAGCCTGGTATTGAACTCACAACTCTTTGGGTCAAGTCACTAAAACTACCGAACTTCTATATAGAATGACAATGTACCCCAGTGATTGTAATAAAATATTTGGTTAGACATTCTTAGCACCTGATGAAGGCTAGAGTGTACAACAACCAAAACGTAAATGTGGCAATAAAGATGAGGACAATATTCTGAACAATGTAAATAGTGTAAATACTACCTCATCTAAAAAAATATAGACAAATACTCAATCAAATATGTATTTACACTATTTACATCATTTGGACTGTTACTCTCTTCTTTTTTGTCATATTCACAATTTTTTTGTTGTTGTATGCTCTGGCTGTCATCAAGTGATTTATGTTAAAATTTCACACCAAATTCTTTATTTTGTCCGTGAGCGTAGATTGTTCTAGTTTCACATGCCATGCTTTTCTGGATATCTTAGTCTCAAATAAGCAATAAAAACTTTAAGTAATATTAGTAGTATGAAACTGTAGAAAAATTAACAAAATCAATGAGTGAAATCTTGCTGATGGTTATAGAAAACCAAGGAGCCCATCATATATAAAATGATTATTATTGTTAAAATAGAAATTTAATTCAATATCTTTTGGATATTTTTACAGGGTGTGATAGATAAAATGACATCTAAATTATTTAAAGAAATGAAAATAACACTGACATCTCATTTTAAAAGATATAATTACCAAAATTACACAAAAATATCTTGAAATAATAAAGAATAAATTTATTCAACAAAATTACCATTGCTTTCAACTATGGCCTCCAGATGACTTTGGAATCTCCTGCATCTCTTCTGGATGGTCTCTTTGTTTAAGTTGGTGAATGCTGCCATATCTCTTGTCTTCAGTTAACCTTTGGTATCACAAGGAGTTTTTTTGGTCTCTCACACCCTACAGATAATAATCAAGGAGGTTGCAGTCTGGGAAGTTAGTTGGCCAGATGTGAGGGGGGATGTGGTTGCAGAAATTGTATGTCAGCCACAATTGGGTTCTCCTGCTTGTGTAGCACGGGGCAGAGTCCTGTTGCTAAACATAGGATCTTCCATCAGTCACCCTTTTGATCCAGGACAGCACTACCTCCTCAAGGCCTTGTGTAGACCTATGTCTTCAGTCTGGGGGTCTTCATTAACAAATTTGGGATTTCCTTTTCTATCAGAACAATCAGAGTGAGCATTCTGAGCTGCTGTACTTTCATAATCACCATTGGATTCAACCAGCTCTTTCTAAATCCTCTTCACTGTCTTCAGATTGATGCTTAAATACTTTGAAATTGGAGCTTTAAGTATGAAGCAGTACAGCATGCCAATTAAAAATTTTTGTTAAAGTGAATTGTGTCGTGGTTATCTTTCCTCACAGCTGGTGCCCAACTGACTCTAATATACTGTGCAGTCAACAGAATATAAAACAAAGCAAATGTATAAAATCAAAAATATATAATGGCAACAATTTACCCATCATATCCTGTAGAAATAAAAATTCATTTACTGTTACCTTAAATAATAAAACCTGCTTGCTCCTTTCTGTAAAACTTTTTACTAATATTTGTTTCTTATTTTCAATAAGGATAGAATTTATAAGCTGCAGCTCACATATATTGACCATGTTTCTGAATAATGTCGTTTTTGGTTGGTTAATATCAGTTTTATTTTGAAAGACATGGACTTGCATAATAAAATCTGATATTGTGTTTTTTATTAATTTATATTAAATTTCTGTTTTCAGATAGTGGTGTGAAAGGGCGGGGTGTGCCAGTGATCTGTGTGGTGCTTGAGGGTGGTGCTAATACCATCCGATCTGTATTAGAATATGTAACTGATTCTCCACCAATCCCTGTTGTGGTCTGTGATGGTAGTGGGCGTGCTGCTGATCTACTGGCTTTCACCCACAAATATACTTCAGATGACGGGTAAGTGAGACTATTGTTTTATTTGTAAAGCAGGTGCTTATCACTTGAGCATTTTTATCTGATCATTGTCATCAACTTTTCATTTATATTCAGTGTAACCATTATAATATGGTTTGAGGTGGGGCAGTTACTGAAAATTTTGCAGTCCAACCCACCTATTAAAATCAATATTTCAGTATCCAAACACCAAAATACTGATTTTAAAGTGCGTTGAGAATTTTTCAGCACTAATCTTGTGGATCAAAATTTTTTAATTAGTTAAAGAAAAAAAATGACCCAGACACCCAGAGACTGCCAGTACTTGTATGTTGCTTAACTCCAATATTCAGTAATATTACAGTAGCTATGGTGAGGATCTTATCTGCTGCTAAATATATGAAATATCTAAACTTATTTATAAATGGAACTTTGTCTGCGTGTGTGTGTGTCCGTTACCTATAGACTCTGAAACGGCTGAACCAATTTTCTTGAAAATTTACACAGTTGTACTATAAGCGTCTGCGAGTGTTCTTAGCTAGGTTTTGTGTCGAGGTACCCCTGATATATATTGATAATCGAAAAAATTGGGTTATAGAAGGAGTGATCCGATTTTAATCAAATTTGATACACTCATAGACAAAGACATAAGAAATGATATTCAGAAGTTTCAAGGTTGCAATTCTTACAATAGTGCATAAAATCAATAATATATATATAAAAGCTTTCATTACACCCGAGCAATGCCGGGCTATACTGCTAGTATGAAATATATGAAAAAAAAATATCTTTGAAATAAAACTTTTTTTTCATTGTTTGTTTATATTGAACAGGGGTTCTCAAATTTTTTTTCAATTGTTACCCCCTTGTATACCAAAACACAACTCTAAGCTTAATCTGTAGTCAACCTTTGATTGGATTTTCTTGGTCCATATCCAATAAGTATATTAGTATTTCCCATAAGAATTTTAAATAAATGGAATACACTGTAAAGGGAAAGCAAGATACACTTCAGGTACAATGAGAGTGTGTGGTGTGGGGTATAGTTCAGGTGTGCTACCGCCACTTTCTGACTGCCCACTTTTTTCACGTCACTCTTGGATGTAGTACTATCCACTTTGGGAATCACTGAGTTAGAACAATGACATAGACTACCAAGAGAAATAGATGAAGGTTCCTTAAAGTCAGCAATATAAACAAAATCTGAGGGATGTTTATATTCAGATGTCATGTTTACACCATCTAGAACTGGTATGTAATATTGATTCTTCTACATGGCAGTGAATGCTGGACAATCTCCATGAAGAATAGACTTGAAGCAACAGAAATGCAGTTTTTAGAAGGATGCTGAGAATATGATGGATTGGACATTTGAACAGCAATGAACTTTTAAAGGAAAATGGAAACAAAAAAAAATGCTTATACTTAGAATCATAAAGAGTGAATTGAATTTTCTTGGAGCACATAAACAAGAATGAGGGCTTGGAAAATTTGACACTTATATGAAGAAAAGAGATATGGAGGAATCAGCAAATAACTTACCTAATAAACTTGTGTAAATGTTTAGAAGGACAGGGTTTAGGAGAGATAGCAAAAAGACAAGCTTTACACAAAGCTACAAAAGATAGAAAGTTGGGGAAAGCCATTTTTAGTCCATGTCCGGAAGAGACACGAGATATAGGAGGACAGGTTTTCTTACTTCAGTCTTTGTATAAAACCTAACAACTTCAGATGCTAAGTGTTATCTTACGGGTTTCTTTGACAACATTTTCTAGGTAGCCTTTTCAACAGAATGACAATGATCTTCCTGAATTAAGGCATTATCCAGCACTCTGATACACACAGTAAGGCTTGAGTCTTTATTATTAAAACAAATCCCAAGTCTTGTAAAACTCCTATTGTGGGTGAAAATACCCTTTCCAGTCCTAGTCTTGAAAATTTCCTGCTGTGGGCAAAACATGACCATCCCATTATGTCTTGTAAAAATCCTGCTGTAGCAAAAATGTCCCTTCCAGTTCCCATATTGTAAAAATCTTGCTTTTGGCAAAAAATCCCTCCAAGTCCCAGTCTTGTAAAATTCCTGCTGTGGGCAAAAAATGACTATCTCAGTCTTGTAAATACTGCTGTTGGCAAAAATACCATTTCCAGTTTCCATCTTGTAAAAGTTTTGCTGTTGATAAAAATGTCCCTTTACAGTATCAGTTTTGTATATATCCTGCTGTTGGCAAAAGTGGCCCTTCCTGTCCTAGTCTTGTAAAAATCCTGCTGTTGGCAAAAGTGCTCTTTCTAGTCCCGATCTTGTAAAAATCCTGCCGTGTGCAAAAAATGTACCCTCTAGTCCCAGTTTTGTAAAAAATGTGCAGCATAAGAAGCAATGGCTTTTTTAATGTGGATATTCATTTGAAGTTTTTCATTTTTTTCTGTAATCAAATTTATACTAAATTGAAAAATTATAAAAACTTACCCCTTAATACTATCTGTCAATAATTTAACCATTTCTATGAATGTGTGGTTATAATTCTCTTGAACTCAGCTCCAATAAATGTACTTTAACTTTCTCCACCTTTTTTTTTAAAACAAAATCATCCAAAAAAAAAAAAAAATTCAATAAAACTGTATTTTTACTACTTTAGCCAATTATGCTGCTTATATAATTGTCCTTTTTGGCTTCCTAAGTATTTTGCTAATTAAATTGTTAAATAATGATTTTTTTTTTTTTAAATTGTTTTTCAGTGATATGATGGAAGGTATCCATGACCAACTGATTTTGACAATACAAAAGACATTCCAGTACACTCAGGTGCAAGCAGAAAAACTCTTTATAGAACTCATGCTGTGTGTTAAGAAAAAAGATCTGGTATGTTGTTTGTTTTATGGTTGCTAAAATATTTTCAAAAGATTTTCCACTCTGTATTGTTTAAGTAGGGCTATAGAAAAGAAATAGTGCCTGTTTGATAAATAACTGGGTTTTTGTGGTTATTAAATTATTATTTAAGGATACATACCTCAGATCAGTGCCAACCAAATATTGAAGAGGATTGATGACGTTTTTACTGATTTTTCTCTCAGCTAGCTTTCATATCTATGTTGTCTTCAATATTCGCTACAAATAGTGGTTAGCGCACTTGGACAAAACTGAAGAAGTCAGATACTCCATTGCCAATAACTTAACTCAGAAGAATCCACCTGTGTTCCTAATGTGACAGGACATCAGGCGAACATTCTTGATTTCTTTCTGCTCTTTAAACCACCACCCCGGGCACATCAGACCATTCCCTAGTCAGTGCCCAAAATGATGCCAAACCAAAGGCATACTCCAATTTGCCATTCTATAGAACAAATTTTTGCTAAACAAATGTAGACTGGGACATCTTTTAATCTTGTATGGCTGAAGCTCCTCTTTCAACCTTCTTCAAACATGGCAGCCTTCAAAAACTGCTGCCTTTGTCTTTGACTGGATCCTTTCAGGAATGGAGAGTTTTATGCCCCCACCTCCCAATTCCAGCAAAAACTGAACAACCAGCCCTAGTTCACTCCTGAATGCCCTGCAATTATTTCAATTTTTAATATCTATTACAAAGAGCAGTGAAGCTTGACACTTACTGTATTCAGAATTGTCTACACTAACTGTAAGAAAGTTCTGGAAAATGTAAAGTGTAGCTATGCACAAGCAGTCCAGGCTAAATTTGAAAACAAATTGAATCTAGAAAGATCTGCAAGATCTCCAGCCTACTAGAGATCTGAATAGAGGCAAAGTGTTGGTGTCCAGTATTATAAATGTCCCTGTAGTCATCTCTTCCCGATATTCACCATTTCAATGTGCATAATCACAATAGTATTTTTATTACAGCCAGGGAAGTCTCAGGACTTATGAAAGTTTTAACCCTAAGATCCCAGTGTTTTTCTTTAAAGATATCAACCTAGAATTAACCCCAACCTTAGTGAAATTATTAAACTGCTGCTTGAAGGAGAAATTCTTCCCAAGTCTGTGGAAAGTGTATGTTCAGTTTTCAAGAATATGTTCACTCCCCTCTCAATATTTTTTTATTTTTTATAATCATATCGCCCCAAGCTAGGCATTTTACTGTCACTGTTTTTCAGGGGGTTACATAGGAGGAAAGTTATGAGAAAGAGTGACAGGTTATGGGGGTGTCAGTAATGGGTAAGAGAAAGATGACTGTGCCTATAAAGTGAGGGATCAATTTTTATATGTATTATATAAAAGTAATCAATCAGTCAATGAAATACTGATTAGCTACACATGCATGCCTTTAGATTTATTTACATTCTTAGGAATATAAATATATATAATTTTTTTTAATCATATTGCCCCAGGCAAGGCATTTTACTGCCACAGTTGAGCGGGGGTGGGAGTTACATAGGAGGAAAGTTATGAGAGTGGAGTGGACAAAGAAAGAAGCATGAAAGAGAGAGAGAGAGAGAGAGGATGCAGGTTAGTGAAATAGGAGATGACTATTGACTTTACATTTAAATTCTTGGAGATTGTAGCTGTCGGGGAAGTAAGTAAACGGAAGGGAATTCCACAGGTGGGAAGTGTGAGAAAAGAAGCTGCCGGAGTAGAATTTGCAAATATAGATGCATCAGTCTCCTCAGTGTCATCATCAAGCTTTTAAAGTCTATAATCAAAAAGTTTTTTGACCACCTAATTAGGAAGAACCTATTGAGTGACAAGCAGTACCGGTTTTGATCGACCTGATCCACTGCTTTTATCTTAACTACAATTACTCATTGAATCAGTGAGGCACAAGTCAACAAAATACATCTCAAGGACTATAGCATTAGATATTTGAAAGGTTTTGACAAGGTGTGGCATAAAGGATTGTTGTACAAGCTCTATAGTGATAGAATTGCTGGAAAAATCTTTTCAGTTATAAAGTTCTTAACTGAAGGTAGTTGTTAACCTTGGAACACTAACCATCAATTAAAGTTACACCACTACTAACTATGTGTATATCATACCCAATTTTGAAAATATAAAAAAATATTACATATAGATCTTTATTTGAAATATTTTACATGCAGGCACTTCAAACTTTGTACTTTAAGTTAACATTATTAGGAACTGAAAAAAATTATTTAGGTAAGAAAATCAGGTACTGAAAATTGTAATTAAAAGGGTGTCATTTGCATTGGCTACTATATACCCATGGTTAGTGTTCTCGGGCTAATGATAAGTCTTCTGGTGTCCTAGTAATCAGTACAGATATCCCCCAGAGATTAAGTAAATGGCCTGCCTAAGAGTATACTCTTATTATTTGTGAATATTTATGCTGATGATACAATGGTATATGAGTGCACCTCCAAAACTCAACATGACCAGAGATTGGCAGATGATCTTACCTTCGATGTAACTCTCACATGATCATGATCAGTTGTTTGAAGAGTATGAATCTGCTGAAACCCTCAGTCATGATGATTTGTGGTTTTGTGCTAGCACAACTATCAATGGCTTTCGCTCACAATGATTGCTTGGGTCAGCCTCAGGCATAATTTTCAGTCACTTTTCAAAGATGAATTGACTACTACTCTAACCACTTAAATTGGCATGCACACGCACACGAAAATTTAAAAAAAACATTCACAAATGTTCACCAGGTAGTTGAAAGGTCAGTCAAATTATATGGAGATCAAAAAATGTCATGATTCAAAGTCTAGCACAAAGTAAACTGAGCAAGTAATATTCATTAATTTGTTTTGTTTTGTTTTAAATGAATATTATTTGCGTTGGGGTTAGATTGCCATAGTATGAGCTGGATGTATGTGCTGTAAATCTTTAAAGACATGGTCTTTTGATTTTTCAACATATTTCTGGTTGTGTATGTTGTGTTATAATCTAAACAATATTCATTTAAGAAAATTAAATTATTGAATATTATTTGCTCACTTTACATTTTGCCAGAGTTTGAATCATGACAATTTGTGTCATCCACTTATTTTGACGGATCTTTCAACAACCTGATGAACATATGAAACATTTAAAAGCCTTGATAAACCAATGATATCCATACCTTTCTTTATAAATGCATGCAACAAAATAAATCCTACATTACCGTGATGAAGTTCCCCAAAGAACGGAACGTATTGGCTAAGAATAGTTTTTTTCTCTTGTCTCATTTTATTCATCTATATATGTGTGTGTGTGTATATATATATATATATATATATATATATATATATATTATAAATTATATTTTAGAACATGTACATAATTCTTTTTTTTATATATATCCACTACAAAGGTACATTTGTTTCGACATTGAAACTTCAATGTCTCATCAGGCGGTATTGAAGTTTCAATGTCAAAACAAATGTACCTTTGTAGTGGATATATATAAAAAAAAAATTATGTACATGTCATATATTTATAATAAATATTCACAGCTCTATTTATTATATCGAGCACTGTTTTAAATTAATGTTTTGGACGTTGTAAAAATTCTTTCTTCATTCTGTATACACTCTGTGTATGTATATATATATATATATATATATATATATAATAGGCTGATAATAAAAATTCGAACAATGTCTTTAGTCTTCCCATCGAAGAATGTGCATTCCGAGGTCTCCTCCTGGGTTAAGGCTGGCATCAATGCCTTCATCCCTGCTAGGAAATTCCAGCTTAAATCTCATTCGTCTCCATGGTTGTCACCCGCTTGCTCGGCTGCCATTGCCCACCGGAATCATTTGTTCCGACTCTATCGTAACTACGCATCGGACCAAAACAGGCGCCTTTTCACTTCAGCTCGTAATAAGTGTAAAAGGATACTTAACGAAGCTAAGATGTTGTTTGCTGCCAGAATGAAGCAACGCATAGCATGCTCTAAATTCAGCTCTAAAGACTACTGGCGACTCTGTAAAAGAGTACTTAACAAGAGCAAGTCCACAATACCTCCGCTAATCAACAAATTTGAGGTCCTCACCTCCCCAGCAGATAAGGCTGAATGCTTTGCCCACAGATTCTCGAACAATTTGAGTCTGGACTCGTCTGGAGTTTTGACACCCGACTTCTCACCTAGAACTGAGGCACAACTGAATGATGTCCACATTACATCTTCGCTTGTCTCTAAGATAATCTTAAAACTTGACCCTCACAAAGCGAGCGGTGGTGACGGAATCCCAACCATAGTCTTAAAGAAATGTGCCCCTGAAATCTCCTCTGTCCTTTCTAAGCTCTACAACCTCTGCCTATCTGCTTCCTGCTTTCCTGCCTGTTGGAAATCCTCCTCTGTAGTTCCTATATTTAAAAACACTGGAGAACCCTCTGACTCTGCAAATTACCACCCTATCAGCCTTCTTCCGATCTTTGTCAAAGTGTTCGAAGCCATTATCAACGCCGAGGTGGTTCAGCATTTCACAGCACACAAGGCTCCTCTCGGACAAGCAATATGGTTTCCGCTTCACCAGGTCTACTGCTGATATGCTAACGACCATCACCGAGTACATATACCAGGCACTCGACAGGAATGGCGAAGCCCGAACCGTTGCATTGGATATATCTAAGGCGTTCGACAGAGTTTGGCATGCTAGCCTTCTATGTAAACTGCGGAGCTATGGTATAACTGGACATTTGTTTGAACTAATCCAGTCATTCCTCTCTAACCGCACAATGAAGGTGATATTAAACGGACATGCCTCTCAGAACTACCATACAAACGCAGGTGTCCCCCAAGGCTCCATCTTAGGTCCTACACTCTTCCTGATATACATTAATGATCTCCCTGATTCCATAAGAGCCCAAATAGGTTTGTACGCCGATGACACCACAGTTTACTCTCGCCTCCTACAAAAATCTGGTATAGGCGTCAAAGCTAACCTCACAGCCAAGATTGAAAAAGACCTCCAATCCATATTGGACTGGGGTAAGAAATGGTTAGTAAATTTTAATGCTTCTAAAACGAAGCTACTCTCAATTAACCATCATCGACAATCTCACCTACCTCCCATTAGCATGGGCCAGGCTTGCCTCCCAGAGAGTAAAACACTGCGCCTCCTTGGTCTCACACTTTCAGCGGACCTCAAATGGAATGACTATATCGAATCCATTGCTAAATCCGCTGCTATGAAAGTCGGTTCCCTGTGTAGGGGCCGGAAGTTTTTTCCGTCTGAATCTATCCTGCACATTTATAAATCTACCATCCGCCCGTGCATTGAATACTGCTGCCATATCTGGTCGGGTGCCCCTGCTGTTCTCCTCGGGCTTCTCAATAAGGTTCAGAGGAGGGTCTGTAATGTGATAGATACCGACTTGGCAGACCGCCTGCAGTCTCTCTCCCACCGGCGCGACGTGGCTTCCCTGTGTCTCTTCTATAAATACTTTCACGGCTTCTGCTCCGATGAACTTAGATCACTAGTGCCCCCTAAATACGAATTTGAACGAGATACTAGATTAGCAACTAGATCCCACCCTTTTACAGTGAAACCGATAAAATGCAGCCGTAACTTCTACTCCAACAGTTTCTTTCCTCGCACTTCCTGACTGTGGAATTCTCTTCCAAACGATTGCTTCCCCGATGGCTACAATCTCCAGGAGTTTAAATGTAAGGTCACTAGACACCTCCTAACACACTAACCTGCTCCCATTCTATCAAACACTCTTCCCATCTGCCCAACCCTCATCCTCGCTATCCTTACTCATCTGTCACCTTCCTCCTGACATTCCCTATGTCTAACCACTCCTTCTCCTATGTAGCCCCATGCGCAATAGTGGCAGTGGAATGCCTTGCTTGGGGTGAGATGATTAAAAATAAAATATGATGAAAATAATATTGATAAGTAGCAATATTGTATATTAGTAGACCTTTTGACAAAATAGAAGCATGATGAGATGTTAAAAATCAGAATTTTTTAACACACCTGTGTTCTTTCTCAGCAAGAAATAAAAAAAAATGAAGTGAAACTTTTTATGGGGATAATTTTTTTTTCTTTTCATATGTGTTATATTACTGATGAAATATCGTCTTGAGCAAGTTGGTTGCCACAATTAGGGTTTATAGAAGAAAAATATATTCACTGACTATGCTTAAATTACTATTTAAACCTAGAATGTATGAATTTATTTTTAAAATGTATAATAACTTAAACTTTCAGTGTTCTTGTTGGCATTTAAATGAATATTTTTGAAAGGGTGGATCTAAATTAATACTCTAGTTCAGTTGTTTGAAATGTACAGTGATATATAAAATGTGTGTGGTGAATAAGAATATTTTCTAATATGTTTTGCTTGTGGAAAAAATTAAATATTTGAAACCTTTTCATTGTAATTGCACATTTCATCTCATCTCACCTGAAAAAAAAAATTATGAAAGAATATTTTTTTTTATTGCTTAACAAGTGTTTATTAAATATAGCTTTTAAAGGTACTGGAGATTTGTCTTTGTAAAGATGGAAACTAATAATAATAAGAATTACATCTCAACTTCCTGCTGTGAGTGATCTCTCTATACAGGATGTTAGAATTTGAGTATCATATCAGTGTTTACATATTACTACTTCAACAAGTAGGGATTCTTCAGCTCAAATTTAGAGTATAAACTGAACTGTTTAATTTCATTCAAATATTATGTACAATTCTGGTTTATTATTATTGTTATTGGCAATACTTTGTGTTGGATGAGTTGCCCCCAAGGAACAAGGTTTTTTTTTTGTTTTTTTTTTTGTATTAGATATAAACAGATGCTGTGCTATGCAACAAGAGAGAAAATAAAAAGGTAGTTGTGGTCACTGCATGGATAAAAATTTATTATTGTCATTATTATTAACTAGCAGTATAGCCTGGCGTTGCTCAGGTGTAATGAAAGCTTTAAAAGTAATCCATGGTTCTGGAGCTCTTTGGACATTGGCACAAAAGATTAAAAGGTTTCCAGTTAAAGCGAAACCATAGACTGAAAGAAAAATGAATGGATGTAAGTCAAATTTTGATTTCCTGGTATCGATTTATACATATATATATTATCAATTTTCTGCACTATTGTAAGAACTACAACCTTGAAACTTTTGAATATCGTTTCTTATGTCTTTGTCTATGAGTGTATGAAATTTGATCAAAATTGGACCACTCCTTCTATAACCCGATTTTTTTCGATTATCGATTTTCGATATTTATCGGGGGTACCTTGACACAAAACCTAGCTAAGAACACTCGCAGACGCTTATAGTATAACTGTGTAAATTTTCAAGAAAATCGGTTCAGCTGTTTCGGAGTCTATAGATAACGGATACACACACACACACACACACACACACACACACACACAAAGTTCCATTTATAAATAAGTTTAGATTTAAATAGCTTCATCTACTGCTAAGAAAATTTGGGTCTCTTTGTTGGGCCAGAAAGTTTTTTTTCCATCAGAATCCATCTTGGACATTTATAAATCTACTATTCATCTGTGCATTGAATACTGTTGCCATATTTGTCTGGCGGCTCCTTCTATTCATCTCAAGGTTCTTGACAAAAGAAGATCTGCAATGTAATTGGTCCTGACTTGGCATCTCGACTTCAGTCACTTTCTCATTAATGTGATATGGCTTCCCTATTTTTTTTTTTTTTTCTGCAAATATTTTCATCGCAACTGCTCTGGTGGAATTTTTTCCCTGGTGTCTTGACCACATGAACTTAAGCGTGCTACTAGATTGGCATCTAGGTCCCACCCCTTTACTATTGAAATAGTGAAATGTAACTGCCACTTCTACTTGAATGGTTTCTTTCCTTGCACTTCTCACCTGTGGGATTTCCTTCCATTTATTTACTTCCCTGATAGTTACAATTTTCAAAAATTTCAATGCAAAGTCAATTGTCATCTTCTGTTTTCTTGAATCCTGTTCATCTTTATCTTTTCTTCAGTGCCTCTTGTAACCAGTCTTTTTTCTTACTGTAACCCCCTACTCACTAGTGGCAGTACCACCTTGCTTTGGTTGAAATGATGTTGAAATGATTACAAAGAATAAAACTTGTTTCATTTTAAATAAATTTTAAGATCAGTAAATTTTTCAGTTATAATCATCACTAATTGATGTATACCTAAAAAATGTGAGTAATTTTGGAGTTTTGATAATTTAATAAGTTCAATGCAATTAGAGAATTGCTGTCTGTTTATATGTAAGCTAAAAATAATTTCCATTGTTGATAATGACATATATTAGGGAAAATCAAAATAAGATAAAATTCTGTTTCTGTTCTGATATCAGAAGATTCCATTTATATGGAATCGACTCTTCTAGTGAAGACACAAGGGGAGAAAATCTGTGAATTATTATATTTATTGTACTATAAAGTAGTATCCACTTTTTTCTTTGCCAGATGACTGTTTTCTTTTTTGTGACATAATTCCATATTGTCATATAAATCTTTAGTCACATTCATACAAAGTACAGAACAAACTTGTAAAGCTCTGAGCTTATCAGACATAAATGCAAAAGTCAGTGCTTGGCTCATGAAATATATCACTTGAAGAATATCTATAATTGCAGGATTAATAAAATTTAAATAGCTTCTACCTTTGATATGAAAAGTAGTGTTATAAAGGCAACTATTAAGTTAGTAGTGTTATACAAGGAAACGTGTAATGCAGAAAGTGTCTCTATTAATGACATAGTCATCAGCTTCGAGGACAAGTGATTACTTCAGTGTTTTTCAACCTTTTTAAGCAAGAGCACACCTAGGAGCAAATGAAAATATCATGCCACACTTAAAAAAAAATTTAAAGATGTATACATTTAAATATTATGAAATAAAACCATATGTTTAAAAAAATATATACACACAAATATAAACTTAGTTTATTTCAATATTTCTATTCAACTATTTGTGCAGGTTAATAAAAAGGTTAATATAAAAAAGGAAAATTTTAAAAAGTTAAATTTAAAAAGATTAGTTTTAAAAAAAATGAATATTAAAACAAAGTATTTAAAATAACATAATCAAAGAATAGTGAAAAGAATTGTTTGAAAGAAGTTTAATACTTATTCATATATTCAAACACTGTACCATTACTATTTAAATACACACACTTGCATGACTATTTTGCACACACTAAAGAGGATCACATGGAACACTAGTGTGCCACAGCATGGCATTTGAAAATCACTGAATTACTTTGACAATTTGAATTAGAGAAAAAAACATTTTACATGAAGGTATGGGGGGTAATTCTGATTTTTTTTAACAAGATAATTGTTTTTATTTATTTCAGATTACAGTGTTTAGAATGGGAGATATTGATCTCGACTTAGCAATCCTTACTGCATTATTGAAAGGTGAGTAGACTGATCAGTTTTCCCAAAAAAAAACTCCACAGATATAATTACAAAAAATACTATCGTAAGACAATATTTAAAAAAAAAAAGAAAATTGGTTTTAGATCAGATGGTAGTGTTTTTAGTTTCATCCTTAAAAATGTTTATTTTTTGTTGGAATTTTTGAGATGAGTGGTGGTTATTATTATTATATGCTTTGCTATTTGGACCATCATGCTCATCTTGATTGTTAGCCCCCACAACGCTTGTCAGATTCGTTGACATTAAAAATTATTCTTATCAACTTTTGAGCATTGTATCCTGCAATTTTCTTCTGGTGTTTGCTTTTCTACCTGGTAACCTTCATGGAATTTAGAACCAAAAACTTTATTCAATCTATAGAAGAAGTTGTTCTCATTCCATTTTTCTTGCTTAGGTAAATATTTCACATTAGTTAACACTCACCAAGATAAATAAATACAACTAGTACAATACTCTGTAGCTTTTACCATTTGGTTGTTCAGCTGAACATTGTTGGACAGTTATGGAATAAAACTATTATTTAAGCTTTTCCATTTCTACCACTGAACTACAGGTGACTTTTCAGCACTATTAGGCCAATCAACCCCCAGGGACCGAATAAAGGGATTGGTTTGAACTTACAAGAAGGTTACCACATACAAAGGTAGATAAGTGAAAAGGGCTAGAGGGGACAACAGCCAAAACATTGTACATATAACAACCAAGCTGGTGTGAATAGCGAAGCATATAATATTGATTTTTTTTCCAAGTTATTCAGAAATTAGCATATTGGAATATGCTGTACTCACTTTTTTCTCCCTTTCTCGATACCATGCTACTTAATTACGGATTGGCTGATAACTGCTGGGTAGAGATTGTGCAGTCGGAGAAAAGATGAGTTGACATTAGCCCTGCCATTGGATGCCTGTTACTATTTGCACCTTGTTAGGTTTGTAGCAGGTGGTAATTGTAACTGTGACAGAAGATTTTAGAAGCAAACCACTGTGGAATTAAGTTGTTTTTATTAATTTGAGAAACAAAGAATAAATTTTTATTTCATAACTGTCTAACAATACCAACCAAGGTGTAAAAACTATAAAATAGTGTACTAGAGAGAAATTGTTTTTTTGTTTTGCATGTTGGGTGTGTGAAATTCACTCAAAAAATTTGTTTAATATTGTAAAGTGCAGGGGCATAGAGAGGCACAGACGTGATTCTGCAATTGAGAATTGCATTTTATTTTGGGTTCGGGTACATAGAGAGGTACTGATGTAATGCTGTAATTGAGGATTACCTTTGATTTGGCATAAAATATTTAAATATTAAATATATTTAATTCTAAAGTATTAAATTTTTTTATGAAATAATCTCTAAATTATCATTCAAAATAACCAATTTTAGCATCGGGATATTTCTGAAGTATCATTTGAAGTATAAACATTGACATAGTTGTTTTTTTTTTCTCCAACACTTGATGTCTGCTGTTAATTTAACTTCATTCTCATCAGCTACAATGCTGAAGAGAATGGATTATTTCAAATATATTCAATGTATTGAAATCATTACAATTAAAACTTACACACACCTTACGACATCTGGAATCTGCTTTCCTCTGGTAAATGTTGGAATCAGAAAGCAAATTAATGAATAGTATCTTTTTGATTTAACTGAAATCACATAGAATTTCTTTTTTGTTTTGGTTTTGCAGGGAAATATAACACTAACACTCTTGACATTGTTATCACTGTATCTAATGATATTTGGAAAATGTTTAGTATTTCTAAACAGCTTTCTGATGCCTGAACTTTTTGAAAAGATACTTTCTTCTCTACTAGATTTTGTTGTTCTTGGCCTAATTATGGAAAGGATGCTGCTGACTTGTAATACTCACTCTTACTTGTTAATTCATGTGACTATTCCTTTAACTACAGTTTGTCTTGAGTTTAATACAAGCTGTTCTTAAATATGAACAGTATTTTCTTGTTTTACTGACTGAAGAGTTCAGTATAATTCAAAGGCATATATAATTGCAACAGAAATGATTATGTAAGTTTCTTGTTTCATGTTTTTGATATATTCCCTGTTGCAACATGCATTGAGCAGTAGAATTTTGTGCATGAGTATGTGTATGTATGTATGTGTGTGTATATATATATATATATATAGAAAAAGTGTGAGAAGCCGTGAACATTTTGTTTAAAATGTAGATTTATTGTTGATATTATTATTAATATTACTTGCTTTTTGTATGATATATTAAGTGTCCATAATGGTATTTGTGTTGCTACACATGTTTTGAGTCTAAAGTTGACTCTTTTCAGGTGAATAAACTTGTGACTTCACATATCCAGATCCGTTTGCTTTTCTGGTGGCCAAGGTATCGTGTATAAATAGATAACTCAAGTGGCAGGCAGGTCATAGAGGTTATATGTGTGTATGCATGTTGATTTTTTTACACACTCGCACATTAAGTTTTTCCTGTCTCCTTCGTTGACTCTAAAATATTTTTTTGCTGACTTGCGAAATTTGATTTTGTCTTTATATTTCAAACCTTTTTCAGCAATTTTGATTCAATTTGAGTTTAGTGTGTGTATGTGTTTTTGCACTTGAATTTCATGTATGTGTGTGTGTCTTAGGTTTTTCATGGTGTTTTGTTGAGGGAAGGCTTGTATTTTTTTTTTTTATATAAATATTTCTTCCTGTATCATGAGTGTGTTCCAATCTGCAATTTGGTAGATGGGCATTACTCTGAATTTACCTCCCCTGCATTCATGTAAATTTTGGTAGATGTACAATTTCCTGTTATTAGCTAGTTTAATGTTACTTTTGTGCAGGGCTACTCTTTTATTCAGGCCTTGTGTTGCCCCCACATATATTTTTGCGCATTCATCGCATTTTAGAGCATAAATTACATTTTTAAAGTTACAGCTCAGGTTTGTTTTTATTTTGACTGTAGCTGTGTTTTCGAACTTGAAGTGGTTTCCTTTTATTATGTTGCATACCCCACATCTTTTTTGTTGCATTTTGTGACCATCTGTGTTGTGTATTGCTCGGATTTTGATGAAGTTAGGGTGTTTTTTAAACACTCTAACTTCAACTTTTAGTTATATGCTATAGATTCTGTGAGCAATGTCCTTGTAATAATCTCTGGATGTAAGGACTATGTTATTTCTGTTTGAAGCACTTGACAGAAAGGTTGGAATTTATGCAGCTTCAGAAATTGGAACAAAAAGAAATAAAAACAAAGACCAACAATCGGCTTTTCAGCTTGAATGCATTGAGTCAAATCACATGGTCACTGCCCCATATTCTTGTCTTGAACTGCAAGAGAGATTGAATGCTCAGTATATCTGTTGTTAGTTTCTTCCAAGTCATTTTTGTTCTTTCCTTCCTTCCTTCACAATTATTTCTGCTAAACAATACCAGTTAATGTGTATTTAATGATTTTCCAACACTATTCATTTTGAACATTTTAAAAAGTTTACCTCTTCATTTATTGTATGCTTGATAATCAGTTGCAGCATGAACTGGTCATTGTAAGGGGTGTGTTATTTTTATTTTGTTTTCATTAGCGGATCCTTAAATAATAGGCCTGTTATCATCAGTTGGTCTATCCTTCCCATTTCTGATACCTGTAAAAAGATTTTTGGAGTGTTTCCTTGTACATATGCAATGGAAATATTGATCTCCCCAACAATATTTGCTTCATCACTGATTCATATTTTCATTCCTTAAACCAATTTGAGGTTGACCATGGTTTTAACAGCTTTTTCTATGATGACCTAGCTGTGTAAGATAGTTGTTGGGAGTGATTTGATCTTACATCCAGTTACTTCTTTGTTGACCATATTGACATGATTAAGAAAGACTTTTTATAATTTATGTTGATATATCTGTCAATGAGGCAGTGTGAATAGAGAAGTAGATTGCTGTCAAATCTCTTAAGACAGTGAAAGTTGGATAATTTTCTCATATATGAAGATGAGATGTGAAGCAATGGCCATGATTTTACTGGCAAATGTTGAGAATACGGACACAGCATGTGAAAAATGAAGTATTTTTTCTTTTTAATCATTTCACCCCAAGCAAAGTGGTACCAATACTGATATGCAGGAGGTTACATAAGAGAGTTAAATAAAGTTTTAGGCAGGAAAAGAGTGAAGACAAAGACGAACAGGCTACAGGGGGTGAAAGAGAAAGGGCAAGAGAAGGATGTGAACACAGGAGTGAAGATAGTTACAAAGGTAGAGAGAAAGGAGAAGAACCAAGATACACGGGTGATGTGGAAAGGGCTGGAGTTAAGTGACTAAGAGATGGGATTGACTTTGCATTTAAATTGTTGGAGTTTGTAGCCATCAGGAAAGCAAGTATATGGAAGAGAGTTCCACAGGCGGTAAGCATGAGAAAAGAAGCTGCTGGATTAAAAAGAATAGGAACTACAAGGAAACCCAGTGCTCACAATCAGAATGTTGGAATTTTTGTGACACATGTTTAAGAAGGAACATTTGCAGAATTTAAAACTTGTGATACATAATGAGGAAACAACACTTGGAGAAAATAACACTTACAGGATGTATTGAAGGCAAAAGAAAAGGAAAATAGCAGATAGCCTCTTTGGCAGCATTGTGGTACAGTGGTATCGGCTCGGAATGAGAAGTCGGGGAGCCGAGTTCGAATTCCAGTTGAATCCATTGTATTCACTTACGCGCAAATATCCTTGGGAAAGGTATTAATCTGTCTCTTCCTTCCAGTTATGGGTTAAATAGCAGGACAGATTGGGTTCTATAGCCTGGCCGGCAACCAGTCTACCGCAGAAAGCAATGGCAACCTACTGCGGGATAATCTTCTGCCCAGTCAGTCATGTCTCTTTCGAGACATGATCGCCCAAGCATGTATCATGTATGGCACTTAACTGACTGACTGGAGAAACAAGAAGTGGGAAAGGTGTAAGTATTGCTAAAAATGGCATAAAGGAAATTTTGAAGAGCCATGATCACTGAAGTTCTAAAAGAATGTTTTGCATAGAGATTGCACTGAAAATACACACATAGTTATTTTATATCAAGACTACTTTTAATGGCATCTAATTGTTTTTCTTTATCTGTTTTTGTCACAATTTAAAAAGAAATTGGCAATGGATTTTTGTTTTTCTATATTAGCTATGTTCAGTTTAAACATTTTCAACTAAATTTACATTCATGCCTATAGAATATTTTTAGTTGCAGACACTTCTACTGGTAAATTTATTCTTAGTAGCTTTACATATTTTTTTAAATTTCCTAGGAAATTCTGAACAACTGTTTTATTGCTGCAAATGTTTTGTGACCTTTTTTTTATAATTGTACTAGCAGTATAGCCTGGCATTGCTTGGGTGTAATGAAAGCTTTAAAACTAATCCATGGTCCTGGAGCTCAGACTCAGCCTAAAGAATATTTGTGTGAAGTTTGGTGAGAATCGGATAAAAATTGTGGATTTGTATAAAGGACAGACAGATAAACAGACACACACACAAACATCTTGCCTTTTACATATATATATATATATATATATATATATCATCGATTTTCTGCACTATTGTAAGAACTGCAACCTTGAAACTTCTAAATATCATTTCTTATGTCTTTGTCTATGAGTGTATCAAATTTGATTAAAATCGGACCACTTCTTCTATAACCTGATTTTTTCGATTATCGATTTTTGATATTTAGCGGGAGTACCTCGACACAAACCCTAGCTAAGAACGCTCGCAGACGCTTATAGTACAACTGTAAATTTTCAAGAAAATTGGTTCAGCCGTTTCGGAGTCTGTAGGTAATGGATACACACAGACACACACGCAGACAAAATTCCATTTATAAATAAGTTTAGATAGATTACTGAATTTGTCCTATGGCTAAGTAAATTAGTGTTGTTTCAGAGAATGGGTTTGACTATTGGTTATCAGTTCAATCCCTGGCCTGGATAATATAAAAGGTCATATATATACTGGTTCAGAGGAAGAAACAAAGAGATAGATTAACTACAGTCTGTCTGAAGTTATCTAAATCAAATGAAAATCAATTACTTGAATTTGCTTTGCACAATTTTTTGTCATATTTTACACAATTTAGACATCATAACACACTTGAGTTAATTTTTTAGGCAGTTTCAACTTGTTTTGTTAAAGTTATTGAATTTATTATAAAAAACCTCAGTTTGGAGTTATGCAGAAATCAGAAAATCACTTTTTACTTCAATAGCAAGGTAATGAAATCACCAAAAATTGATAAAAACCTATAATAGAACAAATAACAAACATATAAGTCTTTGAAGCATTTACATCTTTATTTAGTAACCCTTTTTCTAGAGTAACAGCCAGCAATCTATTCATAGACGAGAGACAGTGGAAAGCAGTGCAAGACATACTAGATGGGCCTGAGCAAGAAGCTTAGACGAGATGCGAAGAGGAAAAGTGCTAAGAGTGGTAAGGGATAGGGGCAAATGGAAGTTCATGATCACCTATGTCCTGAAAAGACATGGCACGTGAAGAAGACAACTTTCTGACCATTGTCAGGTGTTTGTAGTACCTAAGAACCTTTTTGGAATTTTAAACCAAATTCTTTAATCATTTCATGCAAGTACATTGTTTAAATTCAGTTTCATTCACCTTAGCCAAGTATGATGGCAAACACCTGAAGAGGGCTAGGTGTACAATGAATGAATGTGAGTATAACAACTAAGATGAGCCTCTTAAATGAAAAGGCATATAATAGTAATAATACCAACAACAATAATTAATAATTCATCTTTAGAATTCTTTAAATTTGTTGTCATATATACATATATGTATTGAATTAATTCATCTTTTCTTAACTGTTTCTTTCTCTTCAGCTGTGATGGTGTTTCCTAACCAAGATGCAAGTTCTAGCGCACCTGACCAACTAAGTCTCACTTTGACCTGGGATCGGGTTGATATTGCTCGAAGCCATATCTTTGTCTATGGTCAAGAATGGCCGGTAAGTAGTTTCTATCTTAATACATTAGAAAGGAAATGTGTTGATAAGAAAAATTAAGATATATAGTAACCCTTTTCAAACAGAAATTATATCTAAATTTTATTTACTCTTTTCTTTCTATATGTATATATATATATATATATATATAGTCATCCGCAGACAGATCTGTTTCGCTGTATCACAGCTCATCAGTACGGTTAGACTCTGATTGCTCCCTAACCCAGGCTTGAAAAACCCGACCAAACTGGCGTCAGTCGGCGACTCTACCCCTGGGCCATGGGGTGTTCGGTAGAAGGAGGCAGTCTTTTTTAGCACATATCATATTAAGTGCCCAGCAGTCAGAGTGCTCCAATTCATTTTTAGTGAATGAGTGATGCGTTCATAAAAATATATATATATATATATATATATATTCAGATACTTTAATTCAAGCGGAAAAAGCTAGAAGGTAAATTCCAAAAACCTGATCCTAATTAATATTAAAATATTAATATTAGAATTTTATTTTAATATTAAAAAATGATACAGTAAGAAAGCTCCATGTAATAAAATATTACAGAGCAAATATAAAGGGAAAGGATTTTTTTGTTGCTGAGGTGATGTGTTATCCCCTGTGGGGATTTCATATCGAAATGGTCATTCAATATCCTTGAATTAATCCTAGTTAATTTATATATATATATATATATATATATATATTCCTCTCTACCACATATATATATATTCCTCTCTACTATATATATATATATATATATATATATATATATATATATATTCTGTTAGGATTATGTTCAGCCTATATGGTAGAAGCATCTAACTCTACTATATACAGGATGCAATGGAGGAATTGTCTAAATTACACAAAAAATGAAAATAACACTGACAGTTTAACAGATATATTTATCAAAGCTGCACAAAAATATCTTGAAATGCTAAAGGGTAAATTTGTGCTATAAAATTGCCATTGTTATCAACCCTAGCCTGCAGATGATTTTGGAATCTCCTGCAACTCTTCTATACAATCCCTTTGTTTAAGTTGGTGAATTCTGCCATAATCCTTTCCTTCCATTCATTTTTAACATTACAGGGAGTTTTATTGATTTAAACTGTTTATTGTGTTAAACTGTGCCTTACACATAATATTCCATTTTTTTGCTTTCTGGGGAGTTATGTGGCCAGATTTAAAGAGTGATGTGGTTGCAGAAATTGTTTGATAGCCATGCCTGGATTCAATACGTGGATACAGTGGAGGTGAATAAAAACTTAGTGTTGAGTTAGTGAGATGACTGATACTGAGATACCCAGAAGAGGCATCGTATATGGAACTAGAACAATCTACCCCCATGGACAAAGTAAATGGTTTGGTTCAAAATTCCAGTTATATGAAGAAGGCCAGAGTGTACAACAGCCAAAATGTTGTGAATATGGCAACAAAGATAAGGACAATAGTTTGAGTAATGTAAATAGTGTGAATAATTACAATACCTCATCTCAGAAATATAGACAGGTTTTTTACTATCAGATGTAAATTGCCTCGAATAAAATTTAGTCTCTGATGCAATCATTCTAACTGTTATATCTTATTTTTAACCTTGGTATCCGACGTCTGAAATGGTTTTACTGTGTGTACTTGTGTATATATAGTAAAACCATTTCAGATGTAGGATACCAAAGTTAGAAATAAGATATACAGTTAGAATGATTGCATCAGAGACTAAATTTTTTGTGTATAAAGGATGTTTGTTGTGGATATTGACTTAGAATGACAAATCGGGGAGCTGAGTTTGAATTCCAGTTGAATTCCTTATGCACAAATACCCTTGGGAAAGATATTAATCTGTATTTTCCTTCCAGTTATGGGTTAAATAACAGGGTAGATTGGGTTCTATAGCCTTGGTTGGCAACCAGTCTACCGCAGAGAGCAATGGCAACCTACTGCGGGATAATCTTCTGCCAAGTCAGTCATGTCTCTCTCGAGACATGGTCGCTCAAAGCGTGTATTACATATGGCAGTTAACTGACTGACTTGTGTATAAGCTGATTTCATGTATTGTGAAACCCCTGAATTTTTAGCATGAATTTTAATCTCACTAGAAATAAAACAAAATTACCTCTTCAACCAGTCACCAAAAATGCATGATTTTAAACTGTTCCAAAAAAATACCTATGGATAGTGCGAACTCCTATTTATTGCAAAAAACTGATCATAAATACTTGAGTATATTCAGTAGCTCTAAGATATTGATGGTTTTTAAGGTTTGCTGGTAACTTCCAGACTGTATCTCTTATAGTGATACAATCACAACTGAGGCACTTTGACTTGGTGCAATGGTTTGGCATGTCTCACTTGATCAATTATAACTGACTAGTGAGTTCAATCTTCATTGGATACTCGATGCATTTGGCCTTGTGCCACATCTAAGCTATGCTTAGAAAATCATTTGGAAACTTTGATGTTATATAATGGTTAATAAGTTTGTCTCACTAGGTCAATTGTGAATGAATAGTGAGTTTGATCCTCACCAAGTGCTTCATACATATGACCTTGTACCATATTTTAGCTATGCTTAGAAAATCATTTGGTAACTTTGATGTGATGTAATGATTAGTAAGCTTGTCTCACTAAATCAATTAAGAACAAATAGTGAGTTTGATTTTCACTGGGTGCTTCATAAATTTGTCCTTGTGCCAGATCTAAGCTATACTTCATAAATTGCTACAAGTGCAACTGTCTCCTAAAGATAATCACTTCATTGTCTTTAGTTTCTTTCTTTTTCTAAAACCTTTTCACAAACAAGATTATATCCTACCACTTCCATTAATGTCCTACCAAAAATGATTTTTCTTTTCTCAATTGTTGTTCTTTAAATATTCGTGTGATAAGTGAATATTAAATTCTCTTCATTAATTTGGAAAAAAAAAAGTTGTTTGTGCATTGGTAATTATCTGTTTGCAGATTTGCTTATTATTGTAATCTTCTGTTGCTATTTTAAATTTGGGATATAATTATTTGTATTGGGCACATACGTGATGACATTTGTCCTGCAATATTTTCAGTTTTCGATAGTTTCGGTGTGGAAATAGCGTTAAAAAATAATTTAATTTTCATCCATTTCTATTGTCTTTGTCTTTCATCTTTCATTTCTTTTATCATCCAAAATGATTTTGTTGTGGTTGACTTTCTATTTAAAATGAATGAGCAATCACACATGTCAAATTTTGAATGCCGTAGGTAGTGGCTTGTCAATGCTTACCGTGGCAATTTATTGCTTTCTTATGACCTAATTGGTTCCAGTCCTTAAAGAAGCCTCTCTCTTCTGATGGTTAACCACTGGTCAATTTTTGCATTATGTCGTGTCAGTGAAATATCTTGTCAGCTAGTCCAGGACAATTTTTACTTTAAAGTATCCACAAATTGTTATGAATTACTGATTCGCTATCCACAAATTGTCTTCAATCTAATTCACTGTCAAAGTTTCTGAGAAGAAATAAATTTTCTTGTTCACTCTCTTGTCAGACAATGTTAAACATGGTTAAACAGTCATAGTAACTGAAGATAGAAAAATTGGTAACTATACCTTATACAGCTGTCAATATATTTCCTTTTGAAAGTCTGTTGTTATTGGTTTACTTTATTCAGGCTACAGTTGGCATTGTGTCCTAGGGTTTAACCAACCATGGACTAAATTATAAAGAAAAAAAGATTAAACGTTCCAATAAATAACTCTTAAATTCATGTGTATAAAAAGATGTAAACTCCTGCTATTTCACAGATTCTCAGTCTCTCTCTCTCTCATGCTTTCTCTTCACTTACTCTCTCACTCTTTTTTCCCTCACTCTTTTTGCACTCACTCTTTCTCACCCTTTCTTTTTCACTTTTTCATTCACTCTCTTCTCCTTTTTCGTTCACTCTCTTTCTCACTCTTTTTTCGTTCACTCTCTTTCTCACTCTTTTTTCGTTCACTCTCTTTCTCACTCCTTTTCGTTCGCTCTCTTTCTCACTCCTTTTTCGTTCGCTCTCTTTCTCACTCTTTCTTTGTTCGCTCTCTTTCTCACTCTTTCTTTGTTCGCTCTCTTTCTCACTCTTTCTTTGTTCGCTCTCTTTCTCACTCTTTCTTTGTTCGCTCTCTTTCTCACTCTTTCTTTGTTCGCTCTCTTTCTCACTCTTCCTTCGTTCGCTCTCTTTCTCACTCTTTCTTCGTTCGCTCTCTTTCTCACTCCTTTTTCGTTCGCTCTCTTTCTCACTCCTTTTTCGTTCGCTCTCTTTCTCACTCTTTCTTCGTTTGCTCTCTTTCTCATCTTTCTTCGTTTGCTCTCTTTCTCACTCTTTCTTCGTTTGCTCTCTTTCTCACTCTTTCTTCGTTTGCTCTCTTTCTCACTCTTTCTTCGTTTGCTCTCTTTCTCACTCTTTCTTCGTTTGCTCTCTTTCTCACTCTTTCTTCGTTTGCTCTCTTTCTCACTCTTTCTTCGTTTGCTCTCTTTCTCACTCTTTCTTCGTTTGCTCTCTTTCTCACTCTTTCTTCGTTTGCTCTCTTTCTCACTCTTTCTTCGTTTGCTCTCTTTCTCACTCTTTCTTCGTTTGCTCTCTTTCTCACTCTTTCTTCGTTTGCTCTCTTTCTCACTCTTTCTTCGTTTGCTCTCTTTCTCACTCTTTCTTCGTTTGCTCTCTTTCTCACTCTTTCTTCGTTTGCTCTCTTTCTCACTCTTTCTTCGTTTGCTCTCTTTCTCACTCTTTCTTCGTTTGCTCTCTTTCTCACTCTTTCTTCGTTTGCTCTCTTTCTCACTCTTTTTTCATTGACCGTCTTTCACTTTCATTGACCGTCTTTCTCTCTTTCATATTCAATCTCTTTTCATTCACTCTCATTTTTTCCGTTTACTCTCTTTCTCGCACTTTTTTTCATTCACTCTCTCTTTCATTGACTTGTCTTTCTCTCTTTCATATTCACTTTCTTTTCAGTCACTCTTTCTCATTTTTTTCGTTCACTCTCTTTGTCGCTCTTTTTTCATTCACCCCCTTTGTTGCTCTTTTTTTCGTTCACCCTTTAGGGACTCTATTTTCGTTCACCCATTTTGCCGCTCTTTTTCGTTCACCCTCTTTGTCGCTCTATTTTCGTTCACCCTCTTTGTCGCTCTATTTTCGTTCACCCTCTTTGTCGCTCTATTTTCGTTCACCCTCTTTGTCGCTCTATTTTCGTTCACCCTCTTTGTCGCTCTATTTTCGTTCACCCTCTTTGTCGCTCTATTTTCGTTCACCCTCTTTGTCGCTCTATTTTCGTTCACCCTCTTTGTCGCTCTATTTTCGTTCACCCTCTTTGTCGCTCTATTTTCGTTCACCCTCTTTGTCGCTCTATTTTCGTTCACCCTCTTTGTCGCTCTTTTTTCATTCACCCTCTTTGTCGCTCTTTTTTCATTCACCCTCTTTGTCGTTGACTCTTCTTGTCTCTCTTTGTCGTTGACTCTTCTTGTCTCTCTTTGTCGTTGACTCTTCTTGTCTCTCTTTGTCGTTGACTCTTCTTGTCTCTCTTTGTCGTTGACTCTTCTTGTCTCTCTTTGTCGTTGACTCTTCTTGTCTCTCTTTGTCGTTGACTCTTCTTGTCTCTCTTTGTCGTTGACTCTTCTTGTCTCTCTTTGTCGTTGACTCTTCTTGTCTCTCTTTGTCGTTGACTCTTCTTGTCTCTCTTTGTCGTTGACTCTTCTTGTCTCTCTTTGTCGTTGACTCTTCTTGTCTCTCTTTGTCGTTGACTCTTCTTGTCTCTCTTTGTCGTTGACTCTTCTTGTCTCTCTTTGTCGTTGACTCTTCTTGTCTCTCTTTGTCGTTGACTCTTCTTGTCTCTCTTTGTCGTTGACTCTTCTTGTCTCTCTTTGTCGTTGACTCTTCTTGTCTCTTTCACTCTCTCGTTGACTCTTGTCTCCTTCACTCTCTCGTTGACTCTTGTCTCTTTCACTCTCTCGTTGACTCTTGTCTTTTTCACTCTCTCGTTGACTCTTGTCTTTTTCACTCTCTCATTGATTCTTTCTCTCTTTTATTTTCACTCTCTTTTATTTTCACTCTCTTTTACTTTTCTATATTCTCTCTCTTTCTCTCTTTTGTATTCTCTCTCTTTCTCTATTTTGTATTCTCTTTCTTTCCCTCTTTTGTATTCACTCTCTTTCTCACTCCTTTTTCATTGACTCTCTTTCTCACTCCTTTTTCATTGACTCTCTTTCTCACTCCTTTTTCATTGACTCTCTTTCTCACTCCTTTTTCATTCTCCCTCTTTCACTTTCATTCTCCCTCTTTCACTTTCATTCTCCCTCTCTCACTTTCATTCTCCCTCTCTCACTTTCATTCTCCCTCTCTCACTTTCATTCTCCCTCTCTCACTTTTTCACATTCACTCTCTCTCACTTTTTCACTCTCTCTCTCTCTTCACTCACTCTTTTTTCACTCTCTCATATTTATAATTTCTTTCACTCAACCTCTATCTCTTATTACTTTTTCACTTCTTCAATTCTTTCTCTCTCGCTCTTTCTCTATTCTCTCTTGCCCTTTTTCTTCCATTCTCTCACTTTTCTTTTTTTTTCATTCTTTCACTGTCTTTCATTGTCTCTTACTTTTCTCTTTTACTCTCCCTTTCCTCGTTTTTTTCTTTTTCTTTCTTTTTATTCTCTCTTTCTCTCATATTGCTTGCTTCATCCATTTTTTCCCATACACAATTTAGAATGATAATGTCTATGAAAAAACAATTTACCCTTTAATAAATTGATAATAAAATTTTGTATTTATATTCAATTGATTGATTTTTGATAGATTTTAAAAATGAAAGGTGCATGAGTTTTTTTTTCTCTCTCTCTTTTTCTGAGGAAAGCAACTTTTCACAGATACATCTGGTTCTGTAGTGCACATAAATGATTTTAATATCAGAAGTTTTTAAATTATTTCTTCTTACAAATAGTACAAAGATTTTGATGACAAAATTGGCTTTTATGTAATTTCAGATTTGTCCTAATCAGGTGTAGCTTTCCCACTATTTTGTTTTCTTTTTTCATTATATATAGTGAATTAAGTATTGTAAGTAATCTTTAGATGTTTTCAAGTATAGAAGAAGATGTGTGTGTAGGTTATATGTAAGTACTATGCCATTTTATATAAAGGATTTGCACATCCACAGATTTTACTATCTGCTGTGGTTGCTGGCACCAGTCCTCTGCAAATAGCAAGGGCCAGTTATACAGAGTTTAGTCCCTGGATTTGGCTGCTTGCTTTTATATTGATTTATTTATTTGAACAAAATCAAATTCCTCATTTTCTGTAGGTAGAAATCTTGAAAGTATTATAGTATATAAAGTCACTTCTATTTTGATAAAACCTGTATTTTGTTTTTCAAAAACACATAAATTTAAGTACTTCCACTAATTTTCAGTACTTAAGTTTTAAAGTGAATTTTGATAATTTGAAAAGCTTTCATTTTAGATTTAATTGAAAACTAAATGATTAAATTTCCTATTTCCAGTCAGCAAAATAATCTATTGTATTTCAAATGTAAATTATATTGATTAGAATCTTAACTTTTTGAGAGTTTTCAGTTTGTAAACAAAAGTTAATTTTTGGTCTTAAAAATCTTACAAAAATCAAATTATATATCTATGAAATGTTATTTTAAGGAAATTACCAAATTTAAAGTGAAATTAATTTAATTTGAAATAAGAAATACTTGCTTATAGCATGAAATATAGTTACAAGCACATCTTAATAACAGAGGTCATGTTGATTGATTACTGACTTCCAGACATGTTAAGTATGGTTGACCAGAATTGACATAAATTTAGAACATTTTCATTTTGGTTTTTAACTACTTAGCAATTTTTAAAAAAGAACATATTATCAGCAATTACCTTATTTTATTGAATTTTAGTTACCTTATATAATTGAAGGTACTTTCTGAAAAAATAAAATTTAAAATAATATGAAATTTTCTTGAATTAATTTAAAAATTGAATAACTTAGATAATGAAATACCATGATAGACGTAAGTCAATATTTTATGAAATGTTATGGTATTTTATTTATTATTGATATTTTTTTAATATTTTATTTTTCATCTTATTTTTTTATTATTAATAATTTAATTGTTATGATAGTTATAGCATGGTAAATTTATCTTATTTATCAAATTTGTATAGTACTTTACATTTTATTATTGATTACATAATTGCTTGTCAACTGTTTCATTGAAATTGGAAATCCTATAAAATGGATTAACAAAACTCATGTAGCTGACATAATCATGGTTTACACCATGTACTACACAAATTTTTTACCTGTATGAGGAAGAAACTTTGAAACCTGTAAGCTTTTAAAGATAATGTCACATATAAAATACTGTATTTAAAAAGAAAATTTCTACACACAAAAAAATAAATTAAAAATTATTTTAATAATCTTAATGAGTGATTATTTGTATTAAGCTTTTCAATTTTTGATTAGTAAATATAGTTTTCACTTAACCTATCACAGTGTCAGGACCACATACAGTATTGAATTCACAGTTGTCCTTTTTTTTTAAAATCATATCACCCCGAGCAAGGCAGTAATGCCACTGATGTGCAGGGGGCTATGTAAGAGTGAAAAGATTGGAAAAGAGAAAGCCGGAAAAGGGAACAAGGGATGAGCCTCTTCACCTGTTCAATAGACGAGGGTGGAGTGTGAACCGGGCGATAGTTTAGTCTCTCTAGATTGACTGACAACCACACTTAGAAAGCCTTATCTGCCTTGCTATTTAACCTGTAGCTAGGGGAAAAAGATGAAGTCATACCATTCTGAAGGGTATTTGTGAATGTAACAAACTAGACTGGAATTTGAACTCAATTCTATAATTTCTACTTCTGCTATAACATCACCTACACCTTTCCTCTAAAAAATCAGCAAAAAGTCAAAATATTACTCATGTATAATGTAACCCTTCAGTTTTGGTTCTCAGAAAAATGTTTTTATGTAATTTATGTAATTTTTATATAATGATTCAGTCGAAGATCTACGTAAAGCATTATTACAGTTCCAATGTTACAAAAACAACTAAATGTATCATATATCTGTGGCAATGAAAGCAAGAACTAAGTCTTACCTGTTCTCATTGTGCTATTTGTTGAAAACCAAAATCAAGGCAATTTAATAAGCCTTAAAATATGATAATTATTGGCACTTCTGTACCAGCCTTAACCAATTACACCTTTGTGTTGCAGTGGATATTGGCTTGGAACAAAAAAATTACTGAGCAAAGTTTGAATTCCAGTTAATTTTGTTGCATTTACATACATGCAAATATTCTTGAGAAAGGTATGAATTTGATTCTCCCTCCAGCTATGGGCTAAATAGCAGTAACGACTGGGTTCTATAGCCTTGGTTGGCAACCACTCTACTGCAGAAAGTAATGATTATCTACTGTGGGGAAAATCTTCTGCCCAGTCAGTCATATCTCTTTCAAGACATGATCACCCAAGCGTGTATCACATATGGCACTTAACTGACTGACTTCAGATGATGACATGGTCTCAGCTGTTCAACGTTGAAGCAGTATTTGTGTGTTGTGAATTGTGATATGAATTTTTTATCCCTTTTGATTTGATCCTTGGAATTACGACACCAGATTTGTGATTTTTGGGTGGGGGGCTTGAACCTCTCTAGCTATATCTCAATATCATTTGATACAACTTGGTGAATTCATTTCTTTGTCAGTATTTGCATAAATGAAAATTAAAGTTTCTATTGAATCTTTAAATTTGTTTTATGTCACTCATCACACCAGATAAAAACTAGTGAAAATATTATAGAACAATAAACTTGAAGAACATACTGCTTATACTTGTTAGA
Source organism: Ascarosepion bandense (assembly GCA_037127315.1). NCBI lineage: Eukaryota > Metazoa > Mollusca > Cephalopoda > Sepiida > Sepiidae > Ascarosepion > Ascarosepion bandense. Next base: position 2,173,603 of record JBBBDQ010000436.1, read on the forward strand.
TATTCTGCTGTAAATTTTGTGAAGATTTGGGTGCATAATAGCAACACTTGGTTGACACAGAATGAAATTAACCAGTCTACTACAGAAAGTAATGGCAACCTACTGCAGGAAAATCTTCTGCCCAGTAAGTCATGTCTCTTTCAAGCCATGATTGTCTAAATATGTATCACGTATAGCACTTAATTGATTCACTGAATGAAATAAAAATCAGAGATTGCAACTCCAACACATGTACTTACTAAAAAAGGTTTGCGGCAATAAGAAATAATTTCAAATTGAAAAAATTAAGTAAAAAAAAAAAGGATTATATGCAATCTGTGATGGATAAATTGTCGTCTGAATGGCACAAAAATTAAAATAACACTGACATCTCATTTTAACGGATATATTTACTAAAATCATACACAAATATCTTGAAATACTTATGAGTAAATGTCTATCACAGGAAATTAGAAGCGCGCTTATGGACAACCAATGACAAATCACGAATTAGATTCTTGTAGAGAATAAATTTCAACACTCTTGTTGGCATTGCTTTTCTTGATCTCTTCAAAGAATATAAGTTCCATTTTTCATGGGACTGACTAGTTCATTATTTTTCATCATTAACCCTTGTGACTTTGTTAAACGGAAGTATATGATGAGTCACTTGATGAATCATATCTCATGGAAAATGTTTTAAGATCTGTTTTGGATTTATTCAAGCTTCTCGCAGGCACTTCCAGGAATTGTTGTTTTTAAGTTTTAGCATTCACTCTTTCTCTTTTATTGGCTGTTATCCATATTGAATTATTCAGTTAGTCAGTTCAGTGCCATAACACATCACTCAGTAAATCCTCGTCTTAACTAATAAAACAATAACTTTTAGCAAAAATTCAACTTTATTTTCAACATAGTCTTCTAGGCTTATACACACACTGATTTCGATGCTTCTCTAACAATTTGATGCCTTTTTGTAAAACCATTTGTCTTTGGCCTCAAATTATGCCTCAGTTTCAGATTTCACTTCATTAAAGCCAAATCTCTTTCCCTGTAGCATTCTTTTGAGATCTTCAAATGGCCAGTAGTTGTTGGATACCACATCTAGAGAATAGGGTGGATGCAAAAGCAATTCAAAGTGCAATTTTTATAGTTTTGCCATTGTTGCGATCAACTTGTGATACGGTGTATTGTCTTTGTGAAAGATCACTTTTTTCTTCTTCATCTGTGACCATTTTTTGGTGATTTCTTCCTTCAAATGCAAAATAATGCTCATGCAAAATAGTGAATACACTGCCTTCTGATATGTTTAACTCCTCTGCTATCTCACACAACTTCAATTTATGATTGGCCAATATGAGTTTGTTGATTTTTTTTTTTTTTTTTTGGGTGATTTCTGGGACAACTGCTGATTTTGGGTGACCTGAGCATGCACCACCATTTTTTGTCTGTACGAGCATGTTTAAAGTCAGCATACCACCTCATAACTGTTGTTTCTGACGGAGCAGAATTTGAATAACACTTATCAAGCCATTGCTTTGCTTGAACAGTATGTTTCCCATCAGAAAGCAATACTTTATCAACACACAAAATTCAAATTTTTCCATTGTTTTGAAAATTTGCAACAGTAGCTTCACTTAAATAACTGTAATTTGTAAACTAATAATCCAATTGGGCCCAAACTTTCACACAAGCCATTTGAAGGTTAGTAGTTCATAAAAAATCACATGGATTTTTTTTATTAGTGGCACTATCTATAAATCAGGCCTGGGACATTTAGTGGTGTGTTATGTGATACATGCTTAGATAATCATGTCTCTTTCAATCTATGATTGACTAAGCAAAAGATTTTCCTGCAGTAGATTGTCATTTCCTTCCGTGGTAGACTGGTTCTTAAATAAGGCCATAGAACTCAATCTGTCTTGCTATTCAACCCATAGCTGGAAGGAGAAGAGATGGATTAATGCATTTTGCAAGTGTATTGGTGCATAAGCAAATGCAATGAATTCAGCTGGAATTTGAACTCTGATCTCCAATTTTTCATTCCAAACTGATATCCACTGTACCACAATGCAATTATTACTTAACATTAGAAGTCAATAAATAAAGAATGGGAAAAATAGGAAGTGGTCAGGTCATATTCTCCCAATGTATATATTGAGATATCGATGTGGGACTAAATATATCTAGACTCCGGCTTGTAGATTCCAATAAGGTGATAGTTTTTTATAATTTCCTTAAATTGTGAATCTGTTATGAATCATTCCAGATCTTTTAAAGTTTTGTTTAAAAAATATATAGATTTCAAATAAGTTTGTTTACACAGTGACAGTAGTAGTTATAATAATAATAAAATTTCAACTACAATATTTTATGATTGATTTATCTATAATCCCAAACTGACTTCTTAGCACAAGTTACAATTGGAAATTTATATTTTAATATAAAACTTAAAATACTTTTTAAATATTCTTTATATCAGTCTTTATCACACACACACGCACACACTCTTTCTTTCTCTTTTTCTTTCTTTTTCTTTCTTTCTCTCTCTCTCTCTCTTTCTTTCTCTTTCTTCTCTCTCTTTCTTTCTCTTTTTCTTTCTTTCTCATTGTATGTGTAGTACAAAGTTATGAAATTTTCTTATGTATTTATGGTGATTGTCAAAATAGGATTAACAAATGATGTATTTTGGCTTCCATATGTAGGATTCTATAGATGTAAAATGTGTGAAGAGAAAAAAAAAGAGAATTATAAGATTGTAAGGGAGATTTGTGTATTCACACACCCATGTCAACACTTCTGTAGAATTACCTTTTATTAGAAAAACACAAGTGCTGTACTTTCAAGCAGTCTCTACCTGCTCCTCATCCTTGTCAGTAAACACTTGGTATCTCACCCAGAATTGTTAAAATTATTAAAAATCACTCTACATAGTGTGTGCAATAATAATAAATGTTATTTTTAGTTAGTAAATTTTTGAGTTGCTATCCCTGATTTTTTATTTTCTTAAATACAAATTAATAACAACTGACCATATCAAGAAATCCTAAGGCCAGACTGGTTGTTATTAATTTCACTGTCTAATAAAATATAATAATGTGTGTTTTGGTGCAGTGGATATCAGCAGTGAAATCTTAGAGCCGAGTTCAAATTCCAGTTGAATTTGTTGCATTCACTTACATCCAAATACTTTTGGGGAAAGGTATTAATCTATGGGTTAAATGGAAGGACAGATTTGGTTCTATAGCCTTGCTTGGCAACCAGTCTATCACAAAAAGTAATGGTAACCTACTGCAGGAAAATCTTCTGCCCAGTAAGTCATGTCTCTTTCAAGACATGATTGCCCAAGTATGTCTCACGTATAGCACTTAATTGATTCACTGAATGAAATAAAAATCAGAGATTGCAACTCAAACACATGTAACCACTAAAAATGTTTGCGGTAATAAGAAATAAAAACTTAAATGTTCCTTTTTTGGTTCAGTTGTGAGTCAAACATATTGAGAAAGGTAATATATTTTTGTGGTGCAGTGAATACCGGCCCAGAACAAGAAATCAGAGAGCCAAATTCGTATTCCAGTTAAATTCATTGATACCCTTGAGATAGGTATTAATCTGCCACTTCTTCCTCTAGCTATGGGTTAAATAGCAGGATAGATTGGATTCTATATTTTTGGTTGGTGACCAGTCTACCACAGAAAGTAATGACAATTTAATGCAGGAAAATCTTCTGCCCAGTCAGTGATATCTCTTTTGAGACATGATTGCCCAAGTATGTATCCTATATGGCACTTAACTGACTGACTGAGTAAAATAAAAAGCAGAGATTGCAACTGAAACACATGTAATGAGTAAAAATGTTTGTGGCAATAAGAAATAATTTCAGATTGAAAAAATTAAGTAAAAAAAAAACAAATGATTATATACAGTCTGCGATGGATGAATTGTCGTCTTAATGGCACAAAAATTAAAATATCACTGACATCTTATTTTAACGGATATATTTACTAAGATCACACATAAATATCTTGAAATACTTATGAGTAAATGTGTGAAAATGATTTTCCCAACACTTCTTCAGATAGATTCATTGGGAATAAACGCCCAAACATATCAAAACAATCATAAACAGAAAAAGGGAATGGAAGTAAATAAGGAACCATGACTAAAAAAAAAGTTATTAATGAAACAATAAATTGATGTAAATAAGCTGCAAGTGAGTATAAAACAGAAATAATTTTGTACTCAAGACCCAATCATTAGACACAGTGAACAAAGAAAGTTCTGCACAAAGTTTACATGAACAACTTTTAAAAAAACATAAATGCTTAGGCATGACCCGGGTTATTCACCAAATGTAGTCCAATTGCTAACTCACAAACTGACTGAGTCAAATGAATATTATCACTGAAGCCACCCTGTCTTACATGACTAGGTATGTGCTGTCCAATTGGTTTGCTCCACATCTCACTGACATTTAAATTGATAAATTATTGAACTGCTTTGTAAGTAGAGAAAACCAACTTCAGTGAAAGATAGGAACACTGGAATAGTCTCAAAGACAAAAGACAACTTTACAGTAGAAAAGCTGAAAGTAGCAGAAAATTTCTTTTGTTGACCATGTCCACCATAGTTTATGAATATAAAATACAGTGCAGTATGTAATCTGTACAATGAAACAGCGTCAAAGATTAATGCTCATGAGTCAGACACTCTACTGAATCAGGCTATATCGCCAATACTCAGGAAAATATGGTTGCCTTTATACACGTCGCATTGAATATTTTGAGCCTTCTGATTGGTTAACCCTTCTATCGGTGAACTATCAAATGAGTCAGCTCATGGCTGGCTCACTAGTATACAAGGGTACCCCAAAACTCCAACACCCTTTGACCAATGTGATTCTCTCTACTGGTTAGCACTATTCCTTTTTTCTCTAATTGCCATCTCTTCAAACCAAACAATTGCCAGATGCCATATCAGGTTGGGCCTTTGACTTTTATCAGGGTCGTTAATTTCTTTAATAACACAGAAACCTTAGTTGAGGGTCCTGTTTACAGCACAATACTGTTTTTTGACCATTAGTGGCAACCACTGTTACAGTTGTTAATCATTTTTTTTCCTTTTCTGCTTTGGCCATAAATGGCCAGATTTCCTCCATAAGACCTTCATTCTTAAATCTCTTACCCATCTTGATAACCATTTTTCTAGGAATCAAACATTATTAGTCAACTGTCAACCAGAAAAACCACATAGCTTTCTTGTATTTTGCCTATCCATAGGAAACTCTTTTGGTTTAAAGATTTCACTTTGACTAAAAAAAAAAATAAAATTCTCATTCTTTCTCTTGGTATACCCATTGTTATATGCATTAAGAAATCCTTTGTTTATGTGTCAGCACCAAATACATTTTGCAAATTTTGAAAGCTACACCATAAGATTTGATAGTACAAAAGTGCCTGTAGTAGATCAATGTTAATACCTAATCTTTGACAAAAAAATTATCCTTCATACCACATATAAAATATCTTTGTGAGAAATGCAATAGAGCAATCCAGCTACTCGGTTGCATTTCACAAAACCTGGGGAGCTGATAGACATGCTACTGAAACTCTATCAAGCATTGGTTAGATCTAAATTGGATTATGGCTGCCTACAGTATGTCCCACAATTGAAAGCTTATACGCTGAAGCACACAAACCACCTTTGGCATTACAAAATAAGTTAGCATTACAATGTTACATCTAATTTTGTCCATGCTCAAGTAATTCAACATGCAATTGTAATATTAAATGAAAACACATTAAACCTCTTGATATTTGCATAGAAAACAATTTCAACAAATAAATACTTCTCTATTACACAAATCTCTTTTCTGGTTAATAAAACAGCCCATCGTAATATTAAGTCTGACAAACACTACAAAACTGAAACTGACACATCTCTATTCATGGACGGAATTCATATCTTATAAAAATATACAAATTGTAAGAATATATATACTGACAGCTTCAAAAATATTGACAGTTCAATGTTTAGTTATACTGAATGAAGCTATACTTTAAAAGTGCTCACCTGACAAATACTCAATATTTACTGCAGAAGCTATGGCAAAAGACTTAGTCTGGGATATTATCAGAGATGGTGAGTCAGACAGATTCATTATATTCTCAGACTCCCTATCTGTTCTTAAATCATTGAAGTATACAAACCTGACCAATCCTGTAATAACCAAACTTTGAAATAAAATCAATATACTTTGTAACCAGAAACACATATTCTGCTGGATTCCTAGCCATATAGTCATCCAGGGAAATAGAAAGGCAGATAAGGCAGCTAAAGAATCAGTAAAAATGAATATATCAAATACAAAAGTCCCTCACACAGATTTCCAGACAATGATTAATACATATAGCTTAAATAAGTGGCAAAAATTAAGAATAAAAAAATTGATCAAAATCAAACCTACACTTGGGATAAAACACCAAAGCCCCAGGCTTTCCTGAAGAGAAATAGTAGTCTTAGCAAGAATCAGAATTTGTCATCCTAATATCACACATTTATTTCTGCTAAAAGGTAAGGATCCACTTAAATGCATAGTATGCCAGGAGATTTACACAGGAGAACATTTTTGATGGACTGTGCCAAATTTGCTTCTATCCATAAACACCTTTATAAGGTGAATATCCTTAAAAAAAAACTTTTTAAAAATGTTAATGAAAAAAACATTTTGGTCTACTTGGGAGAAGTAAATTATACACCAAAATCCAGATAACTTCAACTAGAAATGAACTATACAACCAGTCTTCCTTTATATTTTACAAATTTTAAAACTTAAAACTTATTAAGAATATTGAATAAAAATCTGATTTTCAGCATTAACTGAGCCAAGAGGGTTGATATACTGAAAAACAAAAAAAAAAAACAGATCAAATCTTCCATAGAAGTTAACCATTACACTTCTTATATGACTGGTACTGGAGATTCAAGGCCAATTTTATGGTGGAAATTTCAACACCTATGCCAGAGCCCACATTTCTTTACTTCGATGTTCTGTCACTTTCTCATATAGTTAGATGAATTCTGATGTATGGAGGCGATCAGAACATCTGCTGTGTTCTACAAGTTACATAGTCTCTGTTGTAGCTGTTCATTTCACGGTGTTCAAAGAACATTGATCAGTTGGCATGATTTGCAGCATTTTGATGCTCACAATGAATCATAATAATTCAGGTTAACTTTTTCCAATATTCAGGTCGCTTTCACTCCTCCATCTCAGTTAACTTGGTTACCTCTAAAACTGTTCTGACTAGGTTTCACAATGCTGTTCAGTCTTTAAAGATATTCTAAACCAATCTGAAAATACAAAGGCATTAGACACTGTCAAATTTATCCCAAACTTTAATATATATATATATGTGTGTGTGTGTGTATATATATATATATAAATCAACAAAGACTTGATATTACAAAGCATTGATTTGAAACGTATTTTCTTTTCTTTTTATTCTTTATAGAATCTTTTCGTGCCAACATTTCATTAAAAAAAAAATACATGGCAAAATTTGACAACACAAGAAGACTTTTTTTTCACAGAAAAATAGAAAAAGAGGAGGGTTAAAGTTGGAAGACGATTAAAACAATTTGTTAGTAAAACAATTCACAAGTAAGAGAATAATGTTTCAAGAGAGTATAAAAAGAAAAAGAAATTTACTCACCACTCTCCAAATAAACAAATGAGCGAATAAAATGCTTTTTTTGTTTGCACATGCTCAGTTAGTGTAACTTAATATATACTGTTTCAAGTATTCATAGATGGTATGCAAAGCAGGCTCTGTGCAAAGCTGTAACTGTTATCTTTATATTCGCTATCACAGTTTGAATTGTCAAGTAAGTGTTGACCTATGGCTGAGTCATGTGAAGACTTTGTCATACTTGAAGAGTGACTTAGGTTGCTTAATCTTACTAGCAAGACCGTGCTGACCAATTCAGGTCTTTTGTCTCTGATTGGTTTGTCCCCAGTATTCAGTATCTCACTTATATTTAAACTTTTAAACTCATATTTTGAAAATGGGAAAGACCGTCTTTAACAAAATAGGAAAACACCATGCTGGTACCAAAAACAACACATAACCTAACAGTTCAAAAATCCAAAGTAATGCAAGCTGACACTCTCTTAGCAAGCATTTGACTTTTTCAACCTAGCTACAGCAGTTTCAAATAAATTAGATAAAGACTAACAACAGTCAGTTCTTTAAAGCAACTGATCTTGTGATCAGTTACACATTTTATGACATTTATAGGATACCTATTGTCACTTAAAGTGTGATGAATGTACTTAAGTTCTTGGTCAAGTGTACAAGAGAACAGATCATCAATGCAGGACAGATTAATGTAGACATCAGGTTAATTTTATGGGAATCAGAAAAAAAAAATTCCAATTAGTGTATAGATTTGTGAATGTAGGTTTGTGCTAAACAGATGTAATAAACAAACTGTCTCTGTGTCCGACAAGAACATCCTTGCAAGGATAGATGAAGGGGATTGAGTTGGGTATGAAAAGACGCAGTGTTGTCTGTAGAATGAAAAATAGGAAATGTATCATTGCCATAATGCAAATATACATGGGCTTTATGGCATTTTTCAAATAAAATGCTCTCATGGAAACCAACAAATTTTGGCTAATATTGAACACAAGTAACTGCTCATTGAAACCCCATAGCCTTGGCCATACATGGTATTATCAAATCTAAACTCAACCTCCTTTGAAATTAGAGCAGGACCCAGGTGACCCCTACAGAGAGCATCAGTAAAAGTATGTAAGACATTTTGAAGGGGAATATTTGTATACAAACTAACAATGTCAAAAAAAAAAAACCCCCAAAAAACTAAAAGTTTTTTCTCAGAACAAATTTTAGAATTTTTAATAAAATTAGGAAACCTAAATGAGTGTAAAATGTAATGATTGGAAAATAGATAAAAAACAGGTTGAAGTAGTTCAGCCAACCATTTGGCCAATTCATGCTGTATGGAACCAATCGTAGATAAAATAGGTCTCACAGACACATCATCCTTATGTATCTTCAGTAAACTTTAGATCTGTGGATGTTGAGAACCAACAGGTTTAATGTGATTTTACACAGACCTTAGAAATAAGGTTGCTCTTATATACTGAAAGTAACCATCTTTGTTTTCTTGCCTCTGTTTTATTGGTATTGTCACAAGTATTTGCAAGAGCAATTTTATGAAATTTAGAGGAATCATATAAAATGAATTCTGTTTTATTGATGTAGTCCTGACTGTTTAAAATGATCACTCCTGAGCTTTTATTAGACTTAGTGATATGAATAAAAGTCTTAGTTTTTAATGATTTGATGGTCTGAAAGTAGACACTCCTCCAAGCAAAAAAAATCATGATTTTTTTTCAAATAATCTATTTTTGCATACTTATCAAGAGAAATTGCTTTATGCAAATTCAACTGAGAGAAAAGTTCAAACTCAGCAAAAATTTGTTCTTTACTTACTTTTGTAGAAGAAACACAAAAATTCAACCCTTCAGAAAGAACAAGTTTTTCCATCTCTATAATAGTGACACTAGAGAAATTAAATATGCTTATCTAATTTCAGAACCAAAACTTTTAGAAATAAGATTGAGATAACTTTGATTTTTATGAATTAATATACATTTCAAATTACAGCCAATTTGATTTTAAATAACAAGAAAATAAAAAAAAATCAAAGGGCAATTTACTTTTAATATAGGCAAGGGACAACCAATATAGATGCAAGTATGAGGAGAAATTCTTGAATAATTTACTTAACTCATTCAGGCCTTATAAATGCCTGTTAAACTGGGAAAAATGATCCAATTTTAATTTTTAGCAATCTACACCTGAAAAACAAAGGAACACTACCATTTGAAAAACAGGATGGGAGGAAAGACTGCTTGACTCTTAGGGAATTAACTTTATGCCAAAGCTTGATAGAATGATTAAGTTCATCAGTAACATTTTTGTGGTATCTAAGTTCATCTACTTCTGATGAAGTGTTAGCACAGAAGAATTCTTTAAAAACAAATAGAAAATGCTTTTGTGCCTTTTACAATCAATATACATAGTTCTGTGTGTGTGTGTGTGTGTGTGTGAAAATGAATGGAAAGAAATGCTTTAGTTTCCTTTCTTTCACCATGTGGTCAGTTTAAAACCCACTGGAGTGACAGGGTGCATTTGATATTTTATTTCTTCTTCAGTTTAGGTCATTTGCAGTGGTGTGCAGTAACATAACTTTATTTTTGGGGTCTATAATGAAATTTGTTTGACCTTGAAAAATATTGCATCATCCATGATTGCATCAGATTTTTATCATGCCCAAACACTATTGTCTTGACTGTCAATTAGTTGTTCTACAGCTAATGTCTGTAATGAATGTTACTTTGAGGAAACGTATGAAAAGTGTAATGTTGCACAAACACACTCGCAAGCCTTACAGTCAGATCACGGATATTGTTGGTGTCAGCCTTTCAACTGTCAGTTGTGTCATTAAAGCAAAGAAACAAGCTGGCTCTATCAGTCTAAAACATAAAGGAAAATACAGTTGGAAGCGCAAAACTGTTGTATCCTTTAAAGAGGTTACAAACAGACAAGGTGGTACTCGAGTGAAAGAACAGCAACATGTGTGTAGATGAAAGAAGAGAGGTTTATTGTAAAGTGAATATACTACAGCAAGACAGGGAGTCTGATGGCAGGCTAGTAATTGCTAAAGCAAGTCACAGGTATCTTCTGTGCTCACTATATATGGCTACTAATATAGTTCACATAGGCAATAGGGAGGTGTGGGACATTCCATTACAACAAAAACAATGCCAAGAGACAACATATACATGAACAGGGAAAGTGTGAAAGATTTTAAGATGATATTAATTTGTTTTGTTTCAATTAATTTGCACAAGGGTGAATGTATATACAGGGTGCGATGGTTAAATTGCCATATGAGTTACACAAAATTGAAAATAACACTGACACCTCATTTAAACAGATAAATTTACCAAATTTACACAAATATATTCTAAAATACTAAAGAGTAAAATTATTCAATTAAATCGCCATTGGCTTCAACTTTGGCCATCAGATAACTTCAGAATCATCTGCATCTCCTCTTGATGGTCTTTTTGTTTAAGTTGATGAATGCTGCCATAACCCTTGCTTTCATTTCATCTTTGATTTTACTATGTGTTTTATTAGTAATAATCAAGCGGGTTGCAGTCTGGGAAGTTAGATAACCAGATTTAAGGGGTGAGGTGATGTCTCAGAAATTGTCTGACAACCATGACTGGGTTCTCTTGTTTGTATGGCATGGTGCAGAGTCCTTTTGTCAGACATAGTCTCCTAGTAGCCACCCTCTTGACCCAGGCAGCACTACCTTCTCATGGCACTTGATGCAGGCTTCCATGTTGATTCTGAGATCATGTGGAAAGATAAATAAAGGTATAACATTGATGTTGCTAGTGATCACTCTAAACAACATGATGTTGAGTGGATATTTAGTTTACATCACTTTTGGTACATCTTTTGGAGACAGCAAGTCAATGGTTATTCTGTGTTACCATTTTATCCTGGTAGAAATTTTTCTTGTGATAGCATGTTCAGTTTGAGGGCATACTTGAGTTGATTCAAAAGCTTCATCGTGTGATCTTTCTCTTGTCCTTCATGGCTTGGGATAAAAATTGGCCCTTTTTTATTTTGTACAAGAAATACCAAATGTTTTTATGCACTATTTGCCTGATAAGAAACAAAGGCATTTCTGTGTTCCTGGCTATGGTCATGATTGTTTGGAGAGATTGTTTGTCAATCATGTCCTGGATCTCACCAACAAATTCAGGAGTTCTTTTCTTATCAGAATGAGTTTTCCGAATTGCTGTACCTTTTTAATAAATAATAGACTCACTCAACTTTTTCGGGATCCTCTGCACTGTCTTCTTTGAAACCCAAAACAATCTGAAATGTTCATATTGGAGCTTAGACACAAATACTATGTACAGCATGCCATTACCAAATCTCTGGTGAAATGAATTACGTCATGGTCTTTTTTTTTTTTCTTACAAAAAGTGCCCAACTGACTCTACTATACAGTGCGGTTGACAAAATCAAAATCAGGCAATGTACAAAATTAAAAATTTAAAAGGGGCGAAAATTTACCCATCGCACCATATATATATATATATATATATATATATATATATATATATAAATGTGTGTGTATGTATACATGAAATATATTATCATCTGTCTTCCATTTTAATTTATACATGGTGCAGTAGAAAGAAGAAAGGGAAATACATTTACTGTCTTCCTTGGATAATACTGGATCACTGTTTGGAGTTTCTTACTGACCATGTTACTTCACTTGCTAATAGCAGAGGCTGCCAAAAAGGACACTCCAATACTGAAGCAGCAGTGGCAGCGTTTGCAGTAGTGCTGCCACCAGCATCAGCAGCAGTGGCAGGAGTGGTAGTGATAGTAGCTGCGACATCCATTGCCGGTGCTGCGGCAATAGGAATCTCTCATCACCTGTTGCTGGGAATGGAAACAAGGGACCCGGTTTCCTGTTCACTAAAGACTGGTCATCTGTCTTACCCAGTCAGTGCCCAGACGAGTGACCATTCTTTACATTTTGCCAACAACAACACTGATGGCTGGGCGGCAGTGGGGGAGGTCAGGGTAAGTGATATAAATAACTTGTCACTGGAAAGAACCTAAAAGGATGAAAAAAAAAAAATGATGACATAATACTAAAACAAACACCTGCCATCTTGTAATTAATATCGTTGTTGTTATTATTATTATTATTAATGCTGCTGCTGCTATTTGTTCCCTGCTGCCTCTTACCCTCACTGCCGCTACCATCACCACCACCTTTCTGCTGCTCCCACCTCTGCTCACCACCTTGCATAGGTGATCAATGTCTTATCAGCTGGTCCAGTTGACTGTTGCCACCCACTTTCTTACCTGTTGCTATGATTAAGCTTTTAATATTGACCATAGGTGATTCACTTTTTTCTTTTTGAAATTTTATGCTAATTTTTTTTCTCTCTCTCTCTCCTGAAAGTAGTAAATAATGTAGAAAAGACATTTTGAAATAAAGAAGAAAGTAGAATATTTGGAGATATATCGAGTGTTGTCCTGAATGATGCTGAATCAGTAAAATAAGAAGTCATAAATCTGAATGAATCGGCAAAGTCGTTTTGTGTACTTCACATTTCTTGCTTTTAGAAATGCGCTTTTATTCAGTCGGCATTGGCTTAACTGTAAAATATTCCATTGCAGAACTGTTATCATTTGACTTCATGCAAAATATATGTATCATGAACATACACATGTCATACACATATATATTTATGTATGTGAGTGTCTGTGTGTGTGCGCGCAGCACGTGTTTGTAGAATACTAGAAATTATATTTGTTTTACAATTCATTGGTTGTTGGATCTTCTCTTGGTTAACATATAAATTAATTTTCTGGCAGACTTTGCTCAATTTAGCTGACTGGCTATTTGTTTTTTTCAGTTATTGGTATTTCTGTAAAATTCATTTTGTCATTAAAAACAAAATATTAAATTATGTTTATATATATATATATATATATATATATATATATATATATATAGCATAGTGATGATCCACATATACTGTCTTAATATATATAGGAAAGAATATTAAAATGTTTTGATTTTAAAAATGTGTTTTTTTGACAGTATTTGTTTATTTCTACTATTATATTTTATATTTCAGGCCGCCCTCGGTCCTTCAACAGAAAATATAAAATATAATAGTAGAAATAAACAAATACTGTCAAAAAAACACATTTTTAAAATCAAAAACATTTTAATATTCTTTCCTATATATATATATATATATATATATATATATTAAGCATTAATGAATATTTTGCTTTTAATGAAAAAATGAATTTTACAGAAATGCCAATAACTGAAAAAAAAAGCCAGCTAAATTGAGCAAAGTCTGCCAGAAAATTCATTTATATATATATATTATAGTTAGTTATGTGAATTAATAAATTTACATATTGGGATACACACATGTACAAAAATATTATTTAGGTGTTAATAAAACTGTGCTCAATGTAGTATAAACAGAACTATTGTATGTATTAATAAATATATATGCTGCAATGGGTAAGTTGTCCCAATTTTATATTTTTAATTTTGTGCATTTGAATTGTTAATTTTTGATTTAGTTGACTGCAGAGTATAGTAGGGTCAGTTAGGTACCATCTGTAAAAAAAAGAAAAAAAAATGCACCCGATGCAAATAATTTCACCAGAAATTTTGAAATGGGATACTGTACTGCCTGGCATTCAAGCTGCAAGCTTCAATATGAACATTTCAGAGTGTTCGGATGTTAATCTGAGTACAGTACAGAGGATTCAGAAAGAGCTTGATGAGGACTAATGATTACAAAAGTGTTTGGAGTGATCACTAGTGATGGTGACCTTATATCACCATTCATCTGACTACAAAGTCTCGGATTCAACTACATCAAGTACTTTGAGTAGGTAGTGCTTATCTTAGATCAAAATGGTGGCTGCTGGAAGATCCTATGCCTGGCAACAGAATTCTGCACCATGCCACACAAGCAGGAGAACCCAGTCATGGCTGTCTAACAGTTTCTGCAACCACTTCACCCCCTATATTTGTCCACCTAACTCCCCAGACTGCAACCCCCTTGGTGCAGGAAACATTTGAGTGATAGACCAACAAAACTCTTTGTAACACCAAAGATGAACTGAAGGCAAGAATTATGGCAGCGTACACCAATTTAAACAAGGTCACTGTCCAGACAAGTTGCAGGATATTCTGAAGTCATCATGGTTGAAAGCAATTGTGATTTTATTGAATAAATTTACTGTTTAGTATTTTAAGATATTTTTGTGTAATTTTGGTAAATATGTCTGTTAAAATGAGATGTCGATGTTAGTTATTTTCATTTTTGTGTAATTTATAGGACAGTTCATTCATTGCAATGTGTGTGTGTGTGTAAAAATATATATATATATATATAAAGGCATTAAAGACAACAATTTTATTAAGATCACCCATGCCAAAAATATTTTTATTATCTTATTTTATTATTTATTATTATTTTATTATTTCTTTGCTAAAGAAATGAAAGAAAAAATTTTTTTTCATATTTTTTAGCAAAGGCTTATTTATAATAAAATTATTTTCTGCAAATATTTAGAATCAATGAAATTTACACACACACACACACACATATATATGAAATTTGTCAGCTGATTGGTGTTATATTGTGTAACCCAATGTCAGTTTAGTAATTGCATTGTTCTCTTTTCAGCAGATATCAGCAATTATATATATATATATATATATATATATATATATATTGCCTTTTCCCAGCTTTTTTTTAGTTATGCTGCTTGCATCTGTTTCTGTAGACCGTATTTTCTTTTAAAATCTAAACACAGAATCAGATTTTTGTTGTGGGTAACTTTCTTTACTTGAATTTTTTTTTTTTAGTTTCAGCAATTTATAAAAGCCATTAAAAGCCATTCTTTTTTTTTAATATGATACTTGGATATTGGAAATAAACATTTATGTCTAATGAAATATATTTCAAGTTATCTCAACATTTCCTGAAATAAGAAATTTGAGAGATTAAAAATCTTAACAGTTCATTAGAATTTTGTTCTGTTTGAAATCAAATAAATAATGATTATGATGTCATCAAATATTTCAGTAAACACATAGAATACTTGTATCTGAACTTGACAAGATTTTATTTATTACATTCTATCTTTGAATCTTGTCGATGAATTGGGCTGTACAAAAATATATTTAGGATCATTTAGCAGTTATAATTCTGTATGTATACGCAACTAAATGCCATTAAATATATATGCATTTAGCATAGATCATTAAAGGCAACACTTCAAACATTTAAAAAACTGCCAAGTTAACTTATAAGTTTCTGTGCATGTAAACAAACTAAAAAAAGATTAAACAAAAGAGTTTGTGTAGATTATGTCTTGGCTCAACTCGGCCTTCTTTAAATTACTGTATAAATGCTCTGGTCTGTTTAATTATACTGAATTTAACTTGATTGGATGGAAAATTGAAATAGGAATTAAATCTGTCATTCCTTTTGCAAGATGTATATCAATCAATTCATATTACAAATCATAGAAAATAGTTAAAACTTTGCTATAATATTTTTTCAGTGTATGTTTATCTACACATGCACTGAATATTTAGATGAGCCCAATAAAGATATTTAATTTATTAATAATTATTTATTCTTCTGTCCCATAATATTTATTACATTTGCATACTATCTGGCAGCAAGACCTCTAATTGGGAGGTTGTGAGGAGCATGGAACCACCTCTTAGTTGCTGCTGTTCCCATGTCCACCCTGACCCGGAGTGGTAGCACCTGTTAGGGTTCTAGCTATGGGCAAATAGTTAACCCCCAAACTGGGGTCAAAACACTATGAAAGTATATAAATACACTTTTATAGAAATATATACATAAGAATAGACTTTTAGAGAAAATATACAGTTTTGAAGGAAAAATATTACCAACAATGCATTTTTGAAGAAAACATTATTAACATAACACATTTTTGAAGGAAAAAAAAATTATTCTCAGCAAAACATTTTTGAATACAAAACTAGAAGACATTTTTTGGTTTTTTAAAATAAAAAAAAATAAAAACAAAAAAATTCCATTAAAATCTGACTAAATCAATCTTCTCAATAACTGAACATTAAAAAATACCTTAAAACCCCACCTTTTTGGCATTAAATAACCCACAGAGGTTGATATGCCATTAAACAAAACTCAAACATTTGCATACACATTTCATATATTTTATTACTTAAATGTTAAGAAAAATAGGTACTAATAGGCAGGATTGGGGAAAATCTGATCGAAAAAGTAATTGTTAGATCCTTGGCAAGAGAAACCATTGTTACTTTAGACTGACTTAGCCACTGAGTGTGCCATCGGTAATGCAAAGTTGAATATTGCCTTAAAAACACAAATCTTTCAGAGTCTTGAGACATTCATATCTACTCAGTTTTGTCTTGTTCCTGTTCAGTGACCCTATCAAGTGTCCTGATCTTGTCAAGTGACCCTATCAAGTGTCCTGATCCTGTCAAGTAACCCTACAAGTGTCCTGATCCTGTCAGGTGACCCTATCAAGTGTCTTCTTGTTCCCGTCAGGTGGCCCTATCAAGTGTCTTCTTGTTCCCGTCAGGTGACCCTATCAAGTGTCTTCTTGTTCCCGTCAGGTGACCCTATCAAGTGTCTTCTTGTTCCCGTCAGGTGACCCTATCAAGTGTCTTCTTGTTCCCGTCAGGTGACCCTATCAAGTGTCTTCTTGTTCCCGTCAGGTGACCCTATCAAGTGTCTTCTTGTTCCCGTCAGGTGACCCTATCAAGTGTCTTCTTGTTCCCGTCAGGTGACCCTATCAAGTGTCTTCTTGTTCCCGTCAGGTGACCCTATCAAGTGCCTTCTTGTTCCCGTCAGGTGACCCTATCAAGTGCCTTCTTGTTCCCGTCAGGTGACCCTATCAAGTGCCTTCTTGTTCCCGTCAGGTGACCCTATCAAGTGCCTTCTTGTTCCCGTCAGGTGACCCTATCAAGTGCCTTCTTGTTCCCGTCAGGTGACCCTATCAAGTGCCTTCTTGTTCCCGTCAGGTGACCCTATCAAGTGCCTTCTTGTTCCCGTCAGGTGACCCTATCAAGTGCCTTCTTGTTCCCGTCAGGTGACCCTATCAAGTGCCTTCTTGTTCCCGTCAGGTGACCCTATCAAGTGCCTTCTTGTTCCCGTCAGGTGACCCTATCAAGTGCCTTCTTGTTCCCGTCAGGTGACCCTATCAAGTGCCTTCTTGTTCCCGTCAGGTGACCCTATCAAGTGCCTTCTTGTTCCCGTCAGGTGACCCTATCAAGTGCCTTCTTGTTCCCGTCAGGTGACCCTATCAAGTGCCTTCTTGTTCCCGTCAGGTGACCCTATCAAGTGCCTTCTTGTTCCTATCAACTGATTCTATCCGAACATATTAAGGCGTTGTGTGTGTTTTTATTTATGTAATTTATTTTTTTGACAAGCATAAAATATTTCAATTTTTTGCCTGATGATTGACATCAAAATGCCTCAACTTCCTGCTTACAGTGAAGCTATTTTTGATCCATCTTAATTTGAATTTTATAAAATTAATAAAAAAAGGAGAATAAATCTTTGTAAGAGAGAGAGAGGAGGAGGAAACTGAAAAGGACTTATGTACTTCATAAAATTAAAAACAAATTGACATGTCTTCAAAATTAAAACATTTTTATTTGGGATTTTTTAATCTAATATTTTCTAGATAATCAGTTATTAAAATTGTTTACTTTGATTTAGTCTCTTGAGGAAATATATTTGTATTTTATTGTTCTCGCTTTTGATTTTATAAACATTCCAGATTTTTGGATATAACTAGCAGCCACTTGAAACACACCAATTTTTTTTATGGAGTTTTATTTAGAGTATAAAGAAATTTTTTTTTTCTTTTCATCTAACAATCTGTTTTTAGCTTACTCTGTACAAAAGATAATTGAAAATTTCAAATTCATATTTAATTTAAGTATTTTTTATACATGGATTTTTTTCCAAACAAGTATTTACATATTCTTTTTTCAACAATATATTTCAAATAAATGACTGAATAGTTTTAGACATTTTTTCTTGATAGCTAGTGTTAGTTATTAATACAATTTCATGTGTTCATATGTCATTGAATATATTAAAAAAAAAAGATTAAGATCATTTATTTTTTTAGGTATTTTTTGACTCTGGTTTTTTCTTAAATAAATAAAAAATAGACTCTTCCACATTTCATGTGTAAAATTCTTGCTTAGCAACCAAGGCAACAAATCTGGATAATTATGGTGACTATTTTGATTGTTTTTTTAAGTATTTATTTGTATTATTTAAAAATATTTTTGCTGGTTACATAATGAAAATGTTAAACAATAGAAAAATTGAGTTAATTGGAGTAGATAGACTAAACTATCGCCCGGTTCACACTCCACCCATATCTATTGAACAAGTGAAGAGGCTCATCCCTTGTTTCCTGTTTAGGATGCGGTTTCCGGATTTCTCTTTTCTAATCTTCTCACTCTTATGTAGCCCCCTGCACATCAGTGGCGTTACTGCCTTGCTTGGGGTGATATGATAAAAAAATAAATAAATAAATAGAACCTTTTTTATAATGTAAAGTTATCTTTTGGTGTAACATTTTAAATTGTTGAATTTCTTTGCACCATTTCTTTGTTAAATTCTAGAACCAGTAAAATTTTATTCTTTGACATTTTCATTCTTTAATTTAGCTTTTGCACATTTCATTCATTTCCATTTTGTACCTTTTCAGGTTAAATGATTGAAACTGCTTTTTTGTCATGAAAATTTCTAAATTTTAAAGGCACACTTTAACAATAAAATATAAGCAATATTTGAGTTGAATAAAATTTTTCATAATATACATTTTTTTTTTATAAAAATAATTGTTGCATCTTTGCTTTTAATTAAATTTATCTCCATATTGATAGAAGTAAATGGCAAGATAAGTCAACTCACTTTTTAACTTATTTGTAAAATTTTTAAAACTGTTTTTAAATGTAGATGTCATTGAATTTGAAGACTCAGAGAATACTATCTTTACTTCAGTTGATAATCACTTATCATATCCAGTAATGTCTGTTGGCTGTATCATGCTGAAGTTTATAGAAAAAGAATAATGTATATTTGAGTGAAGTAAAAGCATCACTTAAAAAACACCCAAAAAAACTCTGCCTGTCTTCATATTTCCACACCCTGCAATGCACACTTTTTTTATCATTGAACGATGTCCGATACTAGTGCAATGTGTGTCAGGTGATGCTATAATCACAGTTTTTTTCTTTGTTTTTTTTTTTTTAATGAGAGGCAGCAAACAGGCAGAAAACTATCTCCTAGGCCCTAAATAGCTAGGCATTTAAAATCCTACAATTTCAATTTCCAATCCACTAATCAATTAGAACAATAATCTGTCATTTTTGCTGAAAAGAGTGTAAATCTCTTTCAGGTCTTAAGGGCCATTATAGATCTTTTGTAAAATACAGCAAGGGTGTGTTAAGGTTAGAGGAACCACCTAACCAGTTGAACTACAGGATTAAGAGGCACAGAAATGAAAGAGATGGGAGGTAACAAACACTGTCTCAGAAACTGTAACATGGGGTGTGGCACAGCAACTTTAGAAACAAAATTCCCATGACTGACTTCACAAGACACCAAATCTTTCTGACTGCTGGTTTTCCCATTCCTTTTATTGGCATGAGGCAGGTTACAAAGACCCAGATTTTGACCAGTTGGTATCTAGACATATTATGCTGTTCTGCTACTAATGAGGAAAACCTGAACATAACCAGTATTTATAGACATGTCCATCTGCAACTTGGAGCTTCTTTTGTCTCTGTATCAATGTGCGTACACCACAAGATCATGCAATTTATGGGTTACTTGTAGATATTTGACAGAATTTATTTTATTAATTTCTGACTTTAATTTATACTTACTTTAAGATTTTAGCATAATGCTTCAATTTGTTCGTTATAATTTAATCAGATATGTTAGAAATAGTCATGCTCAATTAACAAGTTAGTCAACGTGATCACTTATATATATATATATTGATTGTTTAATACTTAGTTTTTGGTCCTAATAGGGTTAGACCAGTACACATCTGTATTAAAAAGTGTTCTATACAATTATACTGTAGAACTTTTGAATATTTTTCATTTTTAAACGAGTTATTTTGCTACCTTGGTTTCTACCATGAGTGGTTTCTTCAGGCGATTTTTAATAACTGATTTTACCTTTTACCGTTTTTCTTTTTAACAGTGTTTTATTTGAATGTTCACATGGCAGAGAATTTATGTATGCGCATTGTTTAAATTCAAACAAATTATGATGTTTTCATCCATGTTTGTACGAACCTAAGAGGTATTTCTTAAGTGTGGATGCATTTTGTCATAATTTCTGTTCTTTCATTTAACAGTTCGTCTTTATTTGGGTAAATCATAATTTCTAATTTTTCTTCTTGGCACAGTCTACATATTTGTCCACCATTGTAAGGCTTGTCTGTTTTTACAATGCTCCACGTTATGTCTGGGTCTTTTTCATATTTTGATTTCAATTTCTAGACATGGTTAGCCAATTTTGTATTTTTTAAAAAATTTTCTACTTTAAATGTTGATCTGTGGTTGAACCACCTGGTCTTAAAGGTGTCTTTGGTTGAGCCCAAATATATTTTGTTTTGGCCATCTGGGTCATGTACCTCCGCCTTATAAATTATTTCTTTTGTGTTGCAGAGACCTTGAAGTAGACATTTATTTTAGTCCTTGCAGTTGCATTCTTTGTTGGTGGTTTTGTTTTGTACGATGCTATTTAAGTTTCTGATGTTTTGTTTCTTTTATGAAACTATCTAAATTGTTAGTGCAAGTATAACTTAGTTTGATTGTGTTTCTGTTGAAAATTCTGGTTCTTTTGGAAAGTGCTTATCTATTAGTTTAAAACATATATGTCCTATTTTGGTCTTTACTTCTAAATTAAATGGTGGGTTGAACCAGATAATGTTTTGTTTTCTATTGTTGTTTTTGATTTGTCTGTTTGGTTGAGAATTATATTGTAAAATGTTTTTTATGGCCAGAATTTTTTAGTGATTCTTTATATATATATTTTTCTTTTCATTAAATATTGATTTGTTTGACAAATTATTAGATAGTATGTCTTCTATACCTTTGTAAATGTGTTTAATTATATTATTTGGATGATTGGACTTTCTATTTATGTATAATAACTTAGTATTTGTTTTCATGTATGGCAAGACATTTCCAGTTTGTAAATTACAATTTACAATGTAAACACACACCAGTAGCCAAGAATGTTCAAATTCATTACTGAATGAACGATGCATGAATGCATGTGTAGCTACTGTTTTTTCAAAGTCTATGATTCCTCCATAGTGCTCAGTTGGGGTGTGAGAAGGTGTGTGCAAAAGCTTTCCATAATATCTACACTATTCCCTTTTCATTGTTGAAAATGTGACTAAATAAAAATTTGAAAACTGGTTTTGAATATATGTATTCAGTGTTTGTTTACACTATGTTGAGGCAGCAGATTGATGTCAGACAAGGTAAATAGCCTTTTGTTCCTTTTCAAGTTGTACAAGACAACAGCAAAAATGAAGCTGATGATTGATGAAGGCAGTAGCTTGGTTAGAAGTACTTGTGAATGGTTTGCAAAGTTCAACATTGGAAGTGGCTAACAAGCATATTGTCAATCTCTGAACATTTGTAAAATATTTGCAGAGTATGGAGAAGTTAAAAAACAGCAAAAAAATAGTTTCCTTTGAATTCTCAAAACAATGGACCAACCATTTCACTTCTTGCCTGATTTGAAAGAAACCTTTACTTTTTATGGAATATTGTTACTGAAGATGAAAATTGGATTTGGATTCACTACTAAAAAATCTGAAGCATTGATTATGATAACTGTATCCAAGACAACCTGTAGCATCAACAGTAAAATGCAACTTTTTGGGAGGGTTTTGAATAAGATGTGAGAGATCTACTATATTATCAATTTGCTGGCCATTACAATCATTTTCTTCAAAGTCTGAAAGCAAAAGGCTATTTACATAACAGGGAAGCTGGAAAGTCCTACAAAGCATGTTTCTTTCTTGAGAAAACATTAATTTAGATTGAGAATTCTTCCTCACATAGCATATTCATCATTGCTTTGTCATTTTTTAATGCACCATTCTATATCTGTCCATGAATATAAAGATGTCTTTGATGTTCAAGAAATAATTGACAACATTAAAATATCAAAGGTACTTGTTTTATCAAAATGGAATTTGAAAATTGGAACATTGTTGTAATGTCATAGAAAATAAAGTAAAATATTTTAATGATTTATGAATATGGGTAGAAGTTATTTTTAACTTCTTTTAATTGAATAAAAAATACTGAAAATTATTTCTAAGCACTTAATCTGTTTGTATGTAGTTTCATCCAGTTGTTGGTGGTTTGTGTTATTTCTAATGACAGACGTACTTGTTGGCAATTTTCAGGATTTCTTTAACATCTTTTGATTTATGGAATTATCTCCAATCTTATTTTCTTGGAAAATCCATGCCTGGAAGATAATCTCATGAGCTTAACTTTATGCTGTTTGCCATATTCACTTCTGTATTTTGATGCTCAGTTGAAATTCTCTCTCATTAAAAGTTCAAAAACTACATTACTCACTTTATACAAGCAAACTTTATTGGAGATGGGTTATCTTGTAATTGCTTCATTCAACCAATGAGAACAGCCATTACAACAGAAATATTGTGAATGGTGAATTTGTATTTTATTATTAAGAGGAAAAGATCCCCCCCCCCCCAAAAAAAAAACACTAACAGATAATTCTGTCTTTATTTCATCTGTCAATGAGAATTTATATTTAAAACAGTGGGGTTTTAACTAAATTTGATGATTTGTCAATATCAGCTTAACAGATTTTAAACTTGCTTTAAAAGTAAAACAATGTATTTTTTTCAGTAGATCATGTTTGTTTCCAAATTACAAATATGTATATTTTCCAACATTTCAAGTTCTTTTAAGAGAGCAAAATTCTTAAATTGTGTTCTGAGATAAGAACTTTTTTCTTTAAGTTTTTCTTTTTTTCTTTGTCTGTTTTTCTTTTTCTATGATTTTTTTATCTTCATGTTTTTTCTTCATCACTTTTTCTTTTTGTCCTCACTTTTTTCTTTTCTTCATCACTTTTTTTACTTTCTTTTTGTCATCTCTCGTTTTCACCTTTTTTTTTCTTTTTTTCAAAGGTAAGATTAATTGCTTGTTCAGTTGAGACTGGAGAATTAAACTTTTTTTTCCTCTCCCACATAAGCCACACAAAGACTGCTTTAACATAAGAATGTTATCAAATATCAGGTGCTTAAATTTTATATATAATTACTGTTTCTCTTGGACTGCCTGGTATGTTCCACGTTACTTACTGGTGAGTTGAACAAGTTGGAACCAGTATCTGAAACTGATGGATTTACTGTTTTTAAAGATATTAAAGGTGCCAGCTTGTGCATATTTGTGTTTGTTCAGCATCTACAAAGATCACCTGTAGCTTATACAGTAACAATGTTGAGTGGATATTATTGTTTCAAGAGAAAGCTCCTAATATTGTGTGATTAACAGGCCAGTATATTCAACTGCTCAGTCGGAATGAATGTGTATGTATGTATATATATATTTCTTCTACCATCATTCTTACACTATTTAACAGTGGAAATGGAGTTTTGAAAGTTTTTTTTGTTTTTTTTTTAAATAGACAGGCGCCCACACAATGCTTACTGCACGCATCATGTGGCAGATTTAAAGAACTCTCCTTTAACAAAAAAACTCTAAAAAGAGAAAAATTACATTACAGTCAATCATGAGGACATAAAAACACCAAAAAAATAACATCCTTGAAAATGGCCTGTGAAAAGGCTGAAAGTGCTTGGAAAGCCGAAGATTATGGAACATTTTTACATACCTTATCTCCAACAAAAAGGAAACTTGTAAGAATACTGGAAAAATTTAATAAAAAATTAATAAATTTCTCTTTCTCAGGTTGTTCTTAATGAAAAATTTAAATGAAAGACTGCTGCCCAAATAATATATATATAAAAAACAGAAATAGGGTTGTTCCAACAAGAGAATAAACTTAACATGCTGATATGAAACACTGCCAATCCCACAAACTTTTCAACCGGGTGGCCACCGCTTGATTTACTGACTTATTTATACATGATGCCTTGGCCATCAGAAACATTAATGGATCTCGATATGGAAAGTCACAAGTTTATTCGCCTGAAGAGTCAACTTTAGACTCGAAACATGTGTAGCGCCATAAATACCATTATGGATACTTAATGTATCATAACATGTACAATAACAACAACAATAAATATACACTTTAAACAAAACGTTCACAGCCTCTCAAACTTATATATTAGATCTAGCTAAATAACTATATAAAAATATTGATGTGATAAATTTTATTATTGGTGATACCCAAGTGACTGAATCAATTAACCATGACTATCTGGGAAAATATTTTGTCTATAGTTTTAATTCTTGGAACTTATCATTGTTATTATTTAACCCTTTCTTAATGGCTGTGCTGCATCTGACCAGTCTGACATGTACATTTGTTTACAAACAAATCTAACAAGACCAGTTAGCCATAGATGACTTTAAACTATTAAATCTGCCTGAACAACACTGACTTCCGATTACTTGACAGCATTGTACCTCAAAATGAATGATTTGGAAGATTTTTTCATTGGTAAATGATTAAATTTTGATGCTGTGATAACCATTAAATTTTGATGCTGTGATAACCAGGAAGAGTTTTTATTCATAATTAGGAAGCCTTACAGGCCACTCCCATTTCTATAGTTTAAAGAAGAGCAGGGGAAAAACTGAAGTTATTTTTGATAATGACTCTGACTTTGTAAACACAGATCAAATGTGCACACACATGTTGCTTTTCACTTGGCCAGCTGTCTGAATGTACAACTCCTGCATCTGAAATGACCATTTCGATTAAAACTATTTCCTATACGACGTTGTGTTTAGTTTTGATCATAAGGCTAGTAAAGATCAAATCGTATTGATCAAAGATCAAATCAAATTGGAAATCTATCATATTGGATTGGCCCAGGCAAACTGAAGGCACAAGTAAAAAAAAAAAAATGAATAAAACTAAATATTTTTATATACGTTCTTTTGTACCATGCTTGATTGGTCTTGACATTAGAATTTATCAAGTTCTCATGCAAATAATTCTCGACTTATCCTGCTTTTTAAGTTAAATGTGACACTTAGGCTGGTTTAAATCTTTCACAAGGCTTATGTTAAAGGTTCTGTTCAGGCAGGCAGTCAGTCACATGATATCAGGCAACATGGTCATCTTTCATCTCAGCATCTGTAATCACTACCCTTGGCTGCTTTGATTCCTTGCATTTATTGACATCCATCTAAAACCAGCCTGGGCACATGAGACAGTTGGGAAATTGGTGACTCCCCTATCTTCCAACAAAAGCCTTTTTGTTGTCTGGCTCCTGAAAAATAATTAGACTTTCCAATTGGGAGATCCCCCACCCCACCCCAATTTCACCAGTATCAATCTGCTCTGATAACTTCTTCCTTCTCTTACTGGCATCTCACACCAATAATTCCCAGTGGGTGTGGGCAATTCCTCCACCTACCTGGGTATTTCACATGTGCCTGCCACCTTGGATAACCTTTGACCAATCTGGCTTAGTGTGGCTTAACTTAGTCATTAATTAAAAGAAAATAATCATTTCAATGCAAAAATGTTATCCTAGCCTTGTTCAAAATCAGATATTTACTAGATGGTTATTTACTGTGAAGGTCATTAATTTCTCTAACCACAAGGAAACTCTATTCCTAAATTTTGGATACAGATCAAACCCTATCTGTCCTATTTATTTGTTTTTTTGAAACCAGTACGTTGGGAGTGATGTCATTAATCAGTTACCAGCTTAAAGATTGCCACATGGCTTCTTGTGATGATAGCTTTCCATAAGTAATTCTTATGGTTTTAGAGAGTTGGGCTTTTTTTTTTAAAAGAAAAGTTTTTATTCTTTCTCTTGGTATGGCCATTATTCTATTCATTTACTCTTTCTTTCCATTTTTTTTCTATGTGTCATGTCCCTTCATGACATAGACAATCATGGCTTTCCATGTCTCCCTATCCCTGGTGGCTCTTAGCACACTTTCTCCTGTTACCCCACCCAAACCCCGCTCTAGCATCCACCTGCTCAGGCCCTTCAAATATGTTATTCGCTTCTTCCCTCTGACCTGTGAGTATGATTCTCCAAGCCTTCCTTTTTTAGTGCATATCCCAAGAACTTCAGCTGTCTCTTCCTGATGTTCAGTATTAATTTTCTTTTCATTTCCATCCTTTTCAAAACCTCACATGTTTGATCCATGATATTTGCAACATCCTGCTTAGTGTGAAAAGATTATATTGGATGTCTAACTGTACTAATGAGCTGTTATACCGTGAAACAGATCTGTCTGCAGATGACACTATATATATATAATGTTTTTAGTGCAATGGCATTCAGTTTTCTGGGAAATTAACAAAAGCACATTTACATTTGAGAAGCTACTGCCCTATCTTTAATGTGGCATGTTAGTTCAGGACATGGGATATCATGGTGTTTCACAGTTTTCTAGATTGACCATTATTTTACCAGAATATATCTGACATAAAAGGGTTAAATTGATAGTACACAAATTAAATTTAATTTGTTGTGAGATTTAATTTGATCGAATTGTAGAGGTACAAATTCATATCCCTAGGAAGGACTCTAAACATGTCAAAATGGATATGATCTACACCTGTGGAAGATTATGGTCCACAGGATTAAAACCAATATTAGAAATAATCCATTATGATTAAAACCATCAGAAATAATCCTTGAAGTGTGTATGCATGCAATTTCAGAAATACTTGACTTTCTACAGAGTTCCATAAGAATGCTTCACTCTATGACATACCATCATTAATTAGCAATTTAATAAAATGATAAACTTTGAATTTAATATGAATTTCTGGGCAGCAAAATGTGATGGAAGTTAAATTATCATTTAATGCACCTACTTTCTGATAGATAACAAGTATTTAGAATATTTTTTTTGAATATTCGAATTAAAATGATTAAACAGTTAAGTATAGCTGTTTTGTCTTTTTGATTTTTTTCTTTAATTATATATATATTTTTCATTAAATATGACAGACAAGGAAGATTTAATTAATATTTTATTTAGTTTTTTCAGCATCCTTACATTTTTCTGTTTTGTAGAACTAAAGGAGTACAGAAATTTTCCATAATTTTCATTGTTCCAAGCACTTTTGTTCACTTCTTTATCTGTTTTCAAGGGAGTGTAGTTTTTGGTGTTTTTAATTTTTCATCATGTTTTGACTTGTATTTTATTTTTATGTTGTTTTGAATAGAAGCATTTACTCTGAACCTTTACACATTGAGTGCAGCTGGAATTTATGCAAGCATCTTTCTATTTTAGAAAAAAAACTTTTAACTCCAGTTTCACTGTTAAATAAGGTGAGGTTGATAGGAGAGGGATGTTTATATTAAAAATTAATTAAATATTATTTTCTTCTATTATATTTAATGAAAGAAGTTTAGAAGAAAGGTTTCTGCCCAAATATATATATATATATATATATATATATATATATATATATATACACATACATACACACACACACACACATGCACACACTTTGTATGATGTCCAATCAAATCATGCTAACAGTCTTCTGAAGATACCATGTGTGCTTTTATAAATCTGAAAAATAAGAGTACACAATGATCATTACTACTAAGGCTTTAATCAAAGACTATTCCATTCTTATTTATTATACACATGGTAAACAAAAGAAAAAAAAGTGTATTTTACTGATGTTTAGAAATTTAAATATGCAAAAATGAGACTATTCATGGCAAACTAAAAGAGATAGCTTTAAAAATCTTTCTAAGCAATTAACTTAATTCTTTTTCTCTATTGTAAGTCAGATATGGATGTGCGTTGTGGTGCATTGAATATTGACTCAGAACGAGAAATCGGGGAGCCGAGTTCGAATTCCAGCCGAATTCATTGCATTCACTTACGCGCAAATACCCTTGGGAAAGGTATTAATCCATCTCTTCCTTCCAGTTATGGGTTAAATAATAGGTCAGATTGGGTTCTATAGCCTTGGTCGGCAACCAGTCTACCGCAGAAAGCAATGGCAACCTACTGCGGGATAATCTTCTGCCCAGTCAGTCATGTCTCTTTCGAGAGACATGACTGACCAAGCGTGTATCATGTATAGCACTTAACTGACTGACTGAAGTCAGATATAAAATACACATATTTATACACATATGAATATGTGTGTGTGTGTATATATATATTCATCATCCACATACAAGCCTCTTTCACTGTATCACAGCTTATTAGTATGGCTAGACATCCACTTGCATCTGGCCAGAATTGAAACCTGACCTATTCGATCTTAGTCAGAGTCGCTAACCCCCTAAGTCATAGGTGTATGGAATCAGAAGGGAAATTTTAGTGTGTTGTATATAATCAGGGTATACACACACCAGTCACCGAAAGAACTCAATTCATTGCTGAAGAGTAATGCATAAATTGCAGTAGTGGTATTTGTTTTGTTTTTTTAAATTTTCCTCTCTAGAGAGCTCAGTTGCAATGAGAGCACACACACACACACACACACACATATATATATATATATATATAAGGCAACTGTTATTAAAGGCAATAGACATTTTGTGTCAATTCATTTTATTGACTGACTTTTCCAAATTATGAATCATTCTTCATAAGAAGAATTTCTGCCAAAAATTGTCCAATATTAATTTTGGAAGAAATATGGTCCAATCTTTTGATCAGGATAGTTAGACAAATACTGAGCTTCATAGAACTGATGACTGAATTGATGTGGCAGAGTATAATGACATAAGCGAGGGTGTGGCTCTGTGTGTGCCTATTTTATTATTTTTATATGCATTTGCAGATGGAGGCTCTTAAATTTTAATTGTTTTTATTTATAGGTAATTGTTTTTGTATGAGTATTTCGTTGAGGGTCATAAGTCTGTTTTTATTGTTTGATTTTGCTAGTATTTTGGTATTTTTTTTCAGTAGTAGTCTGTTACTACGATCCTTATACTGCTTATTAATATGTTGTCTAATGACACTATGGTCCAATAGATGGCAGGTGATATATATATATATATATATATATATAGTTTTAAGGTATGCTATATTTATGGTTAAAGTTCTGAATAATCTGGGCAGAGGTAGAGCATCTGCATACATAAGAGATAATGCTGGGGTCAACACTGATTGGTGACAGTCTGTTTCATGCATGTAATCTTCAGGCCATCTAAAATGACCTAAAAATTGCATTGAAGTATCTAACAAACTGTCACCACTTAATGTTGACCGCATTGTCCACTCGTAGTGATACACTTCTGAATAACGTATAAATTTGTGTAAGTATATATTTGCTAAGCATATGAGACTCAGATAATCCATTAGGTGTGCTACAAATGACAAACTAAAAAATTTTATATGACAGCAGTTCTAACAAACTGGGATGGGAGGGTGCAAGAGGATAACGACACTCAAGAAAACAGCTTCAGTCTGCCTCACCTATGTAAAAGGATTGTTAGAAAATATACAAAATATCTGTTGTCTGTGTAACATCAGGACAACTTTCAAAAAGTAGTTCACCATTTTGCAGACATCTCTTCTGAGTAAGCTCTCCTATAGACGAGAACATTTTAAAGGACTGTGTGTACACCATCCCACACAGCTGTGATAAGAAATATAAAGGAGAAATGGGCAACCCCCTTAAGATAAGGCCACAAAGAAACTGCAAGTCCATAACCTGAGGGGAAAATAGAAAAATCAGGCACAGCTGACTACATATGGAGGGAAAAGGGAGATCACTGTCTCCTATGGAATGAAGTTGAAATAATAAAGAATACCACTAGAAGATATGAATCCTTAAGAAACAGCACATATGCTTGGCCACAAAAATCTAAGTCGGCCAATAAATGAATAATAAAAATGAATACAATATGGGAATCAGTAATATGGAGTGCCAGAAAAAAACAATTACAAACAAGATCATAATATGAGCTCTGGTAAAAAAAAAAAAAATGGTGACATTAGGTTTATAAGTTCCAAAAATTCATACACTGATGTTCTCAAGGACACATGGCCCAGTGGATAAAAGTGTTGGATCCAGTGATATGATTGAGTTTTGAGTTTAATTTAATACCTGGCTACAGCACAGGTGAACAAAAAACTTCGAGTTGAGTTAAAGGGAGATAACTGATACTGAGACATCTGGAAGCGGCATGACTTGGAGAAATAGAACAGTTTACTCTGGTAAGCAAAATAAATTCCAATCACCTGAAGACGGTTGGAGTATGCAACTGCTGAAACGTCATGAATATGGCAACAAAGATGAGGACAAGTCAGAACAATGTAAATAGTGCAAATAAAAAATCATAACCTTCCCAATGTAAATCTGATTTGAAGGCTAACATTTGGAGCAAAATAAATATGTCCAATTTTTTTCTTTTCTCTATTCCTGTTTTTTTATACTTATTCAATGTATAATTCTACAAGATATTGCAAAATTGTTTAGAATTTTATTGTCTATTTGCTTATTTTTCAGAAGGCAAAAATAATTCTCCCCATCTTTGTATAAAAAATAAGTAATAAATAAATAGTTACAAATTTTAAAACTTCTGAATTGTGTCACCGAGGTTTCTTGGTTTAAAGCTGGCATCAATACTTTTGCACTTTCTCAGAAATACCAGGTGAAAATTATCTCAGTTAACACATTTCATCCTCAAATGGAATTTATTAAGGAAATGCAAGGTTCTTATTTTAAAACAATTATTCATAGACTGGAGAAAAAATGTTTTTATTTTTGCAGGATTATAAAATTTAAAAAACTCTTATAAATATTCATCAGGTGAACTCGAAATTCTAAGTAAGTTATGGAGGACATTAAGTGACATAATTTAGTTTTTAATATAAGTAAAATACATTCTTGAAATTTTTGTGCACGTTAATATTTAAATTATTTTAGTTTGTTATTAGTTTATGTTTTAAATAACATGAAGATATATGTGTGTGTAAAGATCACTCTTTTATACAAATTTCATTAAAAACAACTTAGAATTTATTTTTTCTTGTGTTCATACTACTACATGATTATGTAGATGACTCACATTACACCTACCCAACTATAGTTCAATTAGGACATATTTAAACAACATGAAAACCTATCAAACTCCATCCCAAACAAACGAGTAGAAAATACAATAGTAGACTCATGTGCATGGGGGAAAAAAAATGAAAAATAATGGAATCTCTATTAAAGGAAATGACAATGCTCAAGAACATCAACTATGAACACAGCCATAATGTGCTGACTGTGTTTGGAAAAAAAACATTCTGATAACTTCAGACACATTTTTTTTAATAATCATATCGCCCCAAGCAAGGCATTTTACTGCCACTGTTGTGCAGGGGGTTACATAGAAGGAAAGTTATGAGAAAGACTGACAGGTTATAGGGGGTGTCAGGAAGTGGGTAAGAGAAGGATGAGAATACTGATGAGAGTGGAGTGGATGAAGAAAGGAGCATGAGAGAGAGAGAGGATGCAAATTAGTGAGATAGGAGATAACTGTTGACTTTACATTTAAATTCTTGGAGATTGTAGCTGTCGAGGAAGCAAGTAAACAGAAGGGAATTCCACAGGTGGGAAGTGCGAGAAAAGAAGCTACTGGAGTAGACTTTGCGTTTACATTTTACATACTTAAAAAGCTCACACATTCAGTTAAAAATGAAAAATAAAAACTGTCCTTGATAATGACTAAAAGAATAGTGGAAAGCACTCAAATATGCAGAACTTTTCGACAATTTTTACACACTTTGTGTTCAGAAAAGAAAATACTTGTATAAACACAAGAAAAATTCAATAAAAAGCTTAATTACAATGCCTTATCAGTTTTCTCAAAGAAAACATATACACATGCACATCCCTCTCCCTCCCCCATCTCTCTCTCTCTCTCTCTCTCTATATATATATATATATATATATATATAAATAAATTGGTGTTGATCTTTTGATATAAATGCAATAATTATCTTAAAAGTTCTCAGTGCCCGCTACAAAGAGAAAATTTTGCTTTGAAGAGTGGGAAAATGATAAAATGTATCGACCTTGTCTTTTTTTTATATATCAACCTGCCCTGCACTTGATAATTAGAGTCAATTAATTATGTTCAACCAGGTTTCCTTTTTTCTTTTATTTTCTTTCTGTCTGGATTGTCAATGCCTACATGTGGTTACTAATCAGCTGGGTCAACATACATCTGCTCTGATATAAATCGAAAACTCAAACAAATTGTTGCACATCATTGTTTAATCTGGTTTAACTAATGTTCCTCTCTTTTGATCTTTTTCATATTCTTTGTATCTTTCATCTTAGCTTTTTTCTTTCTAGCTCTTTGTCTCTTTTTTTTTTTTTAACTTTTTTCTTGTTATTGCCTTGTTTTCTGCAGATCTCAAATAATCTGTAGTTTTCATTGGAAAATTAATTACTTATTCTGTAAGCATGTTTGCTTTCTTGTCTTCAAAAATTGAATGAAACTTCTAATGGCATAAGAGTTTGTGTATTGTAGGATCTAGAAGCAAAATCTTCTTCCCTATTTTTTAAAAAAACATAATTTTTCCATGTTTTCTTCCAACTTCAAATGTAAATTCTTTTTCTTTATAAACCAACTATTTTATCATTTATTATAAGAAATGCCTGGACAGTTAAACTAATTAGTTTTTGTTGCTACAAAAATATTTCACTGAGGTCAAAATCAATGCATTAAATCTAATAAACAATTTTTGTTGATTCTTTCCAAAGGTACAAGAAGAGACTCTAAAAAGGATATGATGAAGTGAAAAAGAATGAGTTTATTACAGATTGTCAAACATTTTCTCATTGCGAAAATTCTAACCTTAAATTCCAAGTTAGCTTATGGACATTTAATATAGTTATACTTATTAGAAACTTGTAGCTCTTGTTTCTTCAAGAATATTCACATGTATAAGCAAGACACGATCTAATAAACATACAAGTGCAGTTCTGAGATAGTGTAATCAAGGCACGTTGACCACTCTGCAGTATCATGTAGGTTTCGCCCTTACCTGGCTTGGCCTGTCTGTTTCTGGCTTGTGAATGTAAATAACTTGTATGTTATTGATTTTTGTCTTGGCTATTCTGTTTTAAACTCTGTTTTGCAGCTTTAATATGATGTCAATTGCCTATTCATTCCCCTCTTTGTAATTGTAGTGCTTCTTGACAAAGGTGTGAAATATCAGGAAGAACTGGCATGGGCTTTTATTTTTAACTTCTAAACGAACAGAAAGACACTGTCTGTAATCAGTCATTGGCTTCTTTCTCTAAGGAATGTTTGCTTTTAATCTGTTTCTGTTACGCAGAAATGGTAGGATTTGATTACTCTTTGGATAGGGATTGTTTCGCAGTTGTTTTGTTCACTTGCTGCCTTGGTTTCTGTCTTTATCAAAAAAGATTTGTTTCTAATGTAACTTGAGACTTGACTAACCTCTGCCACAGTTGTGTCTTTGGTTATTAACTAAAGAGTATCAACAAAAAGTAGTCTTAACAACATAAGATATGCAAATGAGATTGTATTGATGACAGGCTCAGAAAGGAAACTGCCAGATCTCTTAGGCAAGATAGTAAAGGAAACCAAAAAGAAAGAACCAGCTATTGTAAGAAGATGAAATGAATGATAATCAGCAAGATAGTCAGACCAAGGTATGGCCTGATTTAGAGACCTCAGAATAAACCAGGTACAAAAGTTTATCTAGGTAGCAGCTGATGGAAAATTTGATGTACAAATCCAAAGGTGAATTTGAATGAAAGGGATGCTTTTCAAAGACTAAACAAATGCTATTGTTAAAAATAAAGGAAGAATGTTGAAATTGTTATATAATATCTATCCTCCTGTATGGCATTGAATGCTGGACAATTTCTTTATCAATGAAGATGAGACTTGAATTGATAAAAATTTGCTACAGAAGGATGCTGAGAATATGATGGATGGAACATATGAACAATGAAGTCATTTTAATAGAAACAAAATGCATTTCAACTTGCAATCAGGATGAGACAGTTAAAATTTGTAAGACAGATAATGAGGAAAGAAGGCTTAGAGAATTTGACACTTTCCGAGCATATTGACAGCAGGAAGAATAAAAATACTGAGTTTATGTAAATGGATGACAGAGCAGGTACTGAGAAGGATAGTAGAGGGACAAATGTTATTTAGTGTTAAAAGTAGTTATGAACGATGATTAGGTCATGTCCTTTCAGGACATGGCATATAAAAAGATGAGAATGCAGCTTTGTATAATAAATCTTGTAAATGTAAATATTTATAAATCTTTAATTATTTGTTATTTAGATCACTGCACCTGAAGGTCCTGGACATAATGGTAAACTGCATTCGGTAACAAGGTCTCTGATTAGAAGTTTGTGAGGAGCATAGAACCACTTCTTAATTGCTGTTGTTCTCAAGTCCACCCTGACCCTGGGTGGTAGCACCTGTTAGGGTCCCAGCTATGGGCATATAGTTAACCCCCAAACTAGAGTCAAAACACTATGAAAGTATAAAAATACACTTTTATAGAAATCTTTAAAAAGAATAAACGTCATAATTATCCCAAAACTCGAGGAACCTTTCGGCCAACTATATCAAGGGCTTCGTTGGCTTAATTTATAAAGGGTCATAGACAAGGACAAGACCAAAAGGGAATACTCACAATACTGGGAGAAGATGGAACTCATTTAAAAGTAAACTTTAATGAAAAAAAATATATATTAAAATGTAAGGTGGGTGTATACATATAATTCCACAAGAGTGAAATAAAACAGAAAAATGTTACACTCACAAACTCGCCAGTAATTGCAAGGAGCGAAGGAACTGCTCTTTCTGCCTGCACAGGCTCGACTGCTGGATTTTTAGGCAAATAACCTCCAAAACACGAAGATGATATGCCGATCGAGCACTGTGCAGAACAGAAAACCGATTGTCCTCATACGAGGAGGCACATGCTTGATTGTCCAGCAGGTGTTGGCCAATTGCTGAATTCAGAACTGCTTGGGTTGTTCTTATAGTTCTAAGAGGGCTGCCTGAACGTATATTTGTAGGGATGTGTTGCGCAACCCGCGTCTCCAACCTCAGATTGGTTCGTCCTATATATGCCACATCGCAACAGTATTGAAATTTATAAACAACAGATCTTTTCCGTAAACAGGACAACTGATCCTTAACGAAAGATGGAAACACAGGTCTTGTCTTAAAAACAACATGCAACTGCACTGAAAAATAACCGGACGAAACACATGCCGAAACAGTTAGACATTTCCTTCCAAGCCAGGGTAATTTAAGGTACAAAGGACAGCGACTAGGCCCTTCAACTTTTGGTTCTTTAAAACATTTGATCTTACGATAAATAACCCATTTTACCACATTAATTGGGTACCCCTTCCCTTCAAAAATATTTTGCAGGTGTATTAATTTGCTAGCCAAATACTCCGGAGAACAAATATTTAGGGCACGGTGAACCAAAGTTTCTATTAGACCAATTTTACGGGACTTAGGAACAAATGAGTTCCAATTAGTGTACAAACCAGTGAAAGTAGGTTTGCGAAATACCAAAGTCATGAAAACCTCGTCCCATTGCTGAACATAGACATCCAAAAACGGGAGACATCCATCCTTCTCTGTCTCCATAGTAAACTGAAGAGAGGGATGTAAAGAGTTTAATTGAACTAAAAAACGTTCAGTGTCAGAAGCATTATTAAATAACGAGAAGGTGTCATCAACATAACGTTGATATAGTAAAGGCTCATCAACCTTCTCAAATAACACATGTTCATGATATCCCACAAAAATATTTGCAAGAACAGGACCCAAAGGACTACCCATCGCAACACCATCTGTCTGTGCATACATTGTCCCGTCAAAACTAAATTCGACTCCCTCTGTAGCCAACCACATACACTCTAAGAATAACTCCTCAGGTATCACTGCAGGACCTAAATTTCCTCTATATAACATGTCATGTTGAAAGAGACCATGAATTTATCTCTTGAGGAAAAATCTGAGTTTCTGACGAAACTAGAAAAACTGAAAGAGTCGAGGACATTGTACGTAGACAGTGCATCAGACAGAGGTTGGAGAATTTCAGCCAACCACTTAGCCAACTCATGCTGTACAGACCCCACCATAGACAATATAGGTCTAAGGGGGACTCCTTCCTTATGGACTTTTGGAAGGCCATACATCCTAGGGTGCTGCGAGCCTACAGGCCTGATCCTGTTGTAGATGTCTTTGGAAATCAAATTTTCTTATACAAGGACAATAGCCAATGTTGAATTTTGGTTTCTATCTTACCAGTGTTATCAAATGTATCAGCAGAACCGATAACAGTGAACTTAGAAGGATCATCCAAAATATTATGCATTTTAGATAGATAATCCTGTTTGTTTAATATAACAACACTGGAGCCCTTATCTGGCTTGGTAATATAAATATCTTCACGAGAACGTAAGGACTTAATTGTTCGATAATGAACACTACGCCAGTCAAGAGAATCTTTCTCGCAACCTCGCAAAGTGTATTCAATGGCAGACTCAAACAATTTATTTAATATAAATTTAATATAAAATATTTATATTACCAATATACATTTTTGAAGAAAAAATTATTACCATAACACATTTTTGAAAGGAAAAAAATATTCTCAGCAAAACATTTTTGAATACAAAACTAGAAGACATTTTTAGTTTTCTAAAATAAAAAATAAAAATTTAAAAAAAATTAATTAAAATCTGACTAAATCAACCTTTTCACTATAATTGAACATTAAAAAAAAAACCTTAAAACCTCACCTTTTTGGCATTAAATAACCCACAGAGGTTGATATGCTGTTAAACAAAACTCAAACTGCACCTGAAATATTGGTTTATCAACAAGTGCAAGTCTGTAAGTCAAATATTGTTAGTCCTCGTCACCCATTTAAACAATGTAAAACTGTTAAGTCAAAAGATTTAATGAGAAGAAATTGGCTGGTTCTTGCTTACAAATAACCAAAGATAAACAGTCATCACATTTGGCAATCAAGCATCTATTGGACATGGTAGATCAGTCTATTTGCATTCAAGATGCCTCACTTTTAAATTTCAGGAAGCTGTGGGCAGCTATCCAATTGGCATGGTTCAACATCTCTCCAGTGGCCTTTTGACCATTTGTGAAATTAGTAACGCTTTGCATTGCTGTACTTTACTGGACTACGCAATAGCAATCACCTATCCCATGACTTTTGATATATCAGTATATATGTAATGTAAGTACATTACTAATGACATTTGCTCTAAAAATGCATTGCAAATATGGAAGAAAATGATTGTCAGTGGCAAAGCCAAGTATTACTAACAAAATAAAGCTTTATAAACAGCATGAAATCTAATATTTTTATATCTATAAAACTGCTTTGATGTATTTAAAGAGTACATTATAAAGAATATAGGTTGTGTTAACCTGATGTTTTTGTACAGCTATAAAAAGAAAAATCATAGTACAAATAAGGCACTAATTTATGAAAAGAAAAACAAATTTATTTTCCTGTTATATAATTTGATTTCACCATTTTAGAGAATAGGCTCTAAATTTGGTTTCTTTAGTTACTTTATTTCCCTTTGGAAGAAGAATAATATGTAATGTTTCTCTCTGATGCAACATATCAAAGGTTATAGATATTTATCCACTTTGGTATCATAAATTATTTTTTATTACACTCCAGACAAGTGAAGTTGTGGAAGGTTTCTTTGATGGTGGAGATCAAGAGTGTTAAGCAACATAAACACTGGTGGCTTGGTGTTTATGTGTTCAATCTGGAATAGATTCAATTTCTATGTGCGTCTTTTTTTTATATTTTGATCTTTTTAATGGTTTGGCTTTGCTTATTCTAGCAGAATATAAATTGGTCTTGCTTTTAAAAATAACTTGCTTTTACTCTTGTCTAAATTACAATTAATCAAATTTTACTCTCTCTTAGTACCTGACCCTCATGGTCTAGAATTTTAATACTCTATCATTGAGTTTTAACTCTGGAACAATAAAGCAAGGATTTTTTAAAAAAATCTTTACAATACTGACC
Organism: Ascarosepion bandense; assembly: GCA_037127315.1. Taxonomy (NCBI): domain Eukaryota; kingdom Metazoa; phylum Mollusca; class Cephalopoda; order Sepiida; family Sepiidae; genus Ascarosepion; species Ascarosepion bandense. Next base: position 2,212,567 of record JBBBDQ010000436.1, read on the forward strand.
TTGAAAGATAGAAGTTGTCAGACTTGTTAAGTGTCAAAATGTTTTGACATATTTATGAAATCCAGTGCAACTGACATTTTAGAATACTGAATCTGAGGAAAATGACAAGATTTCCCATCCTTGCACCCTTGTTTGAGTTCAAATACAGCTGTAGTTTTTTTGTAAATAGATCTTTTTCTTTTATGTGCCCTGTTCTTTCGGAACATAGGCGATCATGGCTTTCCACATCTCCCTATCCCTGGTGGCTCTTAGCACGCTTTCTCCTGTTACACCAAGCAAACCCTCTTTCCGTCATCCACTCGATCAGGTTCTTCAAATATGTTATCTGCTGTTTTCCCCTGTCTCTTTTTTTCTATATCTGGCCTGTTAGTATCAGGTTCTCCAAGCTCTCCTTCCTCATTGCATGTCCCAGAAACTTCAGCTGTCTCTTCCTGATGCTCAGTATTAATTTCCTTTTCATTTTCATCTTTTCCAAAACCTCATCGTTGCTCATGTACTCGATCCATGATATTCACAGTATCCCTCTGTAGAACCACATTTCAGTTGCTTCACGTGTTTCCTTCATCTTCGATGATATTGTCCCGCATTCACTGCCGTATTGAAGAACTGACATCACATAGCAATTCAGTACGCTCTTCTATGTTTCTAGCAAAATTGTCCTGTTTCTTAATACTTTACTCAAATTCTGGAGTGCTTCCTTAGCCATGCCAATTTGTCTTTGGATCTCTGCATTGTTGCACTTTCCGTCTTCTGTTAGAACACTTCTTAGGTATTTAAATTTTTGTACCGGCTTGATTTTAGTATCCCCCACTTGTATTTGTCATTTTGGGCTGCCCTTTTTGCTGATGACCACACATTTGGTTTTCTGGCAGTTTATTTGTAGCCGTTTCTTGTCACTCTCTTCAGCTACCTTCTGTAGGAGGTCTTGTAATTTCATTTACATGCAATTAATCCTTTTTAAACTGAATTTGATTCTAAAATTTGCCAGTTTTAATTAAGACAAAATGAAATTCAATTTGTGAGCTCTCTACACAAGTTAACCAGTCTGTATTTTATATATTCTTCTAGGATTATACTCAAGCTGTATGCTAGAAACATTTTTACTCATCAATATCTGTTTTTCATCTTTTCTATGGGAACTAGATATAAATATATAAATGGATATAAATAAATTCATAGTGTTTGGCCAGCCAGATTTGCTTGGTCCACCTGGAATGGTTCTGATAATGCTAATTAAGATGAAGAGACTTGAAGTCCTTTCATACAACAGATACAAAAACTATCATGGACACAACATTTGAGCAGTTGGGATGTTTTACAGAATGTAGAATCTACAAAGAAATTTATGCCTATAATTAGAAAGGGACAGATAAAATTCCTAGGAAACATAATTGAGAAAGATGTTCTAGGGAGTTTAACGGTCACAGGACATAATGAAAGCAAGCAAAGGAAGAGGAAACTGCAAGTAATCTACTTTTGTGTAAATGGATCGTAGAGTGAGGGACAAAAGAAAGATGGTAGAAAGTTTAAAAATAGAGTAACAAAAAAAAACAACAGAAAATAGAGTAACAAAAAATAAAAAAGCAAAAACAGAAGTCATATAGAGCAATGATCACCTACGTCTTGGGAGGGCATGGTACTTAAAAACAAGTCTTAAATTCATTTAGGTATTATTTATGCTATTTATATTGTTCAGACTGTTGTCCTTATTTTTGTTGCTATATTTATGATGTTATTTTGGCTATTGTATGCTCCAGCCTTCTTCATCTACATGGTTCAGTTGATAAAAGCGTTGGTTGAAGTAATCCAGTGACTTAGAGTTGTGGGTTCAATACCTGGCTACGGCAGTGGTGAACAACAACTTGGTGAGTTGAGTTAAAAGGAAATTACTGATACTGAAATATCCAGGAGGAACATGACATATGGAACTAGAAGAATCTACTGCAATGGATAAAATAATAGTTTCAGCTCTTAATTCCAATCATCTGAAAAAGGCCAGAGTGAGCAATCTCTAAAACATTATGAATAGGGTAACAATGATAAGGAGAACAGAAAATAATATAAATAATTACAATAACTCATCTCAGAAATATAGACAAATCATTTAGGCATCATTAACTTTGATACAATTGAGAATTTTTGTTGAGCTGTCATATATGCTAAGAGTATTTTTTTTAATAATGATAGGATAGACTTTTTAGAGTGGATATTACTAGGATGTACAAAAGTTGAGATAATAAGACAAAGTAGAAAAGCTGTTCAAGTATATATTTTGCCCTTTTTACCATAGGCATCTAAAGGCCAGAAGGAGATATAAACGTATGAGTGAGGAAAGTATGTTGAAATATGGGGAAGAACTAATAAAGACCCTTTTCAGATATTCTGGCTAGTAATTTTTTTTTTATTTAAGCTACTAGCAGGATAGCCCGGCATTGCTCAGGTGTAATGAAAGCTTTAAAACTAATCCATGGTCCTGGAGCTCAGACTCTTTGGACGTTGGCACAAAAGACTAAAAAGCAATAGTTGTTTCCAGTTAAAGCGAAACCGTAGACTGAAAGAAAAATGAATGGATGTAAGTCAAATTTTCATTTCCTGGTATCAATATCAAATAAGTTTTTTTCACCATAAACAAAATTTTGAAGGCTAAATAAGTCCTCTGAGTAAATGGTATCATGGCTGAAACTAAGAACTACACTTATACCTACTTAGAGCCAAACCTGAAGCAAAAACTAAAATAAAAGGTCTGCAAAAAATACAGGCAGATAAACAGACACACGTACAAACATCTTGACTTATATATATATATATATAATCGATTTTCTGCATTATTGTAAGAACTGCAACCTTGAAACTTCTGAATATCGTTTCTTATGTCTTTGTCTATGAGTGTATCATATTTGATTAAAATTGGACCACTCTTTCTATGACCTGACTTTTTCGAGTATCGATTTTCAATATTTATCGGGGGTACCTCGACACAAAACCTAGCTAAGAACACTCACAGACACTTAAAGTACAACTGTGTAAATTTTCAAGAAAATCGGTTCAGCCATTTCGGAGTCTATAGGTAACAGGGACACACACACACACATACAAAGTTCCATTTATAAATAAGTTTAGATAGATTTAGATTTTAATTATTGCATACAATAAATAGATCTGTTTATCTTTTATCTATTATTTCATATGCAATATTGTGCTACCCATGTGTCTGATTATTGGTGTTATTCTATATGAACTTGATCTCAGGTTGACTGTGGTAAACTGTGTGGTCTGTGTACTTTCAATGCATTTCTTAGTAATTTCTCTCTTTAAATCATATTGGCATTTTTTTTAGGTCAAAATTGTATTATAGTTCCAATCTTACGGTGAACAGTGGTTTATTTTTGTGAAAAAAGAGTAGCTGCTGTACTCTGCCGATATGCAGAATCGAGACGCTCGATTGCTAATGAATATAGAAGGCTAAAAATAAATAATAGAGAGGGAAAATCAAAAACTGACCTAGTTTAGATGAAAAAGAGGGACAAAAACAAACTGGAGATATTGGGAATCTGAACATGGATCATAATAAAAGAAGCAAAATATTTTCCCCTCCCCAATTTACAGGCAAAATCACATAAATACATGCCGGGATTTCTTCCTAGCCAATAAGATGGTTCTTGGTCTCATCTGAATCAGTCTTAGTCTGTTTTAAAGTCAGAACAATATGTTCACTCGTCTAAACTTGCTTTTGTTTGTTAATTTCAATTCTTACTTTGTGAACTTTTTATCATATTGCTTGGCCTTATGACTTTTAATTTGTCTTGCATGAATTGTTTGCTTAGCTTCTTTTTTTTTTTTTTGCCCAGTCCTATTTTTCTTGTTATTGTCTAATACAAACTTTGTCAATTCTGTTTAAGTAGTTTTACTATTTATTTACATTTAGCCACGGTCACACACTCTACATGTAATTACTAGTGCATATCATGTGTTGTTATGCAGGTATGATGCTAGTATAGACTGTCTTGGAGATTTCTGCATGTTTTGTTCCTAATTTTAAAGCTGGTTTGTTTACTATGAGATTAGAGCTGTGTTAGAGAATACAATTTATTCTTAAATTGACATTTTTTTATTTATTATTAATGATGTTCTGGTGGGACATTTTCAATCTATTTCATGATCTGCATTTTATTTTCCATATTCAATTATTAAATTTGCTGGCTTTTATCTCTGACTGAGATGTCGTTTCTTATTAATGCCACATTTGGGCTTCTTAACCTTATATAGCAAGAGAGTTGACAATTTTAGTCCACAAGACATTGACAACAAATTCACCATCAAAATACTCACCTTTGTTGAGATTTTATCCATCAGTAAGCAAGAACATTATAAGATTTTTCAAATAGATTAATTTGGAAAATAGGTTTTTGCTTTCTGGATTAATTTATGATTCTGGAGTCAAATTTATGGTAATGAGTTGCTAGCCTATTCTAAGACTGGACTATAGTTAATTGGTATGTAATGATAATAAGCTACTGTTTTGATTTGTTGGTACCGCATCAATAACATGGTTCTGTCTTGAACATTTTTCAGTCGCAAATAACACAAGTTTTTTTTTCTCTAATGTTAACAATTATTTAATCATGTGTAAATCTTGGCAAAATCTCTCTACATTTTTTTATGATTTTTATGATTAACTCTCTGCTGATCAAAGAACAGCAATATCCCCACTTTATATAAACTTTGGTTATAAAACAAATTGCTATCAGATTTTCTGAAGTGCTATTTAGGAGACTTGAATTTGTTATTTTCTAATTGTAACTGAAGAATAACAGGTCTTAAACAGAATATTTCAGCCTGTCTGAATATAATGGATAGTTCAATAAACACCTTTTTTTTTCTTTTTGCATCCCTTATATTAGAAACTTGAATAAGTTCTTGCTGTTTTCTAACAGATGACATTCCAAGAACACTGCATGTTGTTTCAGATGGTAACACATCTCTAAGGAATTACTATAAGTGAGCTTGAAATTGAGTATTTCATTTTGCAAAAACAAAAATCTTTGTTTTCATAGCATTAAACTTGTTAGATTTTGTTGCCAAAAAATGTTTTTGCAGGGGATTTTACTGCACTATGTTATTCAAAAGAAATCTGCAGCTGAAGCACACAGAATTCTTGTTGAGACTTATGGTGACCATGCTCTGCTGGAAACAACATGCGGAGATTGGTTTAGACACTTTAATCTTAATGATTTTGATGTTGAAGATAAAGAATGCTCTGGTATAATGAAAAGGTTTGAAGATGAAGAATTGGAGACATTACTTCATGAAAAATCCTGTCAGGTACAAGCTGAACTTACAGAATCATTAGGAGTTGATCAGGGCACCTCAAGATGGTGTAAAGGTTAGCAAGCTTGTCTTACCAGCATCATTACAATTGAGTAGTGAGTTCAATCTTCACTGGATGTCTCATACTTTCGGCCTTGTGCCACATTTAAGCTGCGCTTAAAAAAATCACCTTTCCATGGTTGAAATTGTGTACACCTCGAGGTGGTGTAATGGTTAACAAGTTTGTTTTCCTAGAATCATTACAATTGAGTAGTGAATTCGATCTGCACTGGATGTCCCATACTTTCGACCTTGTGCCACATCTAAGCTGCGCATAGAAAATCCCCATTAGGAGTTGATCACATAACAGTTTTGAAATATTTGAAAGCATTAGGAATTATACAAAAGCAAGGACATTGGGTTGAAGCAGAGAGACGTGAAGAGCTGCTTTAACGACAGAAAAGGTTTTTTGCATCATATTGTCACCAGTGATAAAAACTAGATATGCTATGGTAACTCTTAAGTGTAGAAGATCTTGGGTCAAGTCCAGCCATTAATCAACATCAGCAGCAAAGCTGAATATCCATGGTTCGATGCTTCTGCTCTGCATTTAGTGGGATCAGCTGGGTGTAGTTTATTATGAGCTGCTCAAACCGACCGAAACTATCATATGAGATTGCTATCAGCTACAATTGATGCATTTGAGTTGAGCATTGAAAAAAAAAAAAACAGTTGCTATACAAGCAGAGTCACAACAAAGTGATTTTACAACATGACAATGCTAGACCACATGTTGCAAAATAGGTGAAAACCTACTTGAAAATGCTTAAATGGGATGTTCTACCCCACCTGTTGTATTCACCAGGGATTTCCTCATCTGATTATTATTTGTTTTGATAGATGGCTATTAGCCTGGCTGAGCAGCACTTTCATTCTTATGAGGTTACCAAAAAATGGGTCAACTTGTATTTAACCTCAAAATATGTGTCATTTTTTAATGTGGAATTCAAATGTTGCCAGAAAGATGGGAAAAAGTTGTGGCTAGTGATGGACATTCCTTTCAGTGATTTGTTTGTTACTAAATTTTCTAAATAAAACATTACTTTTCATGAGAAATCATTGAGCACCTATTTAAGACCCTAATAATATTTCTGGACTTGAACTACATTTATTTCCATATTAATTTTGTTAATCTTCACATTATGGTTCATATAATTTTTTTCTTGGCAATCCAATTGTCTTTTTTCCTCTCCCTTTCCTTAACAGAGTCAGTCAGTTAAGTGCCATGCGTGATACATGCTTGGCGATCATGTCTTGAAAGAAACATGACTGATTGAGCAAAAGATTATCCCGCAGTAGGTTGCCATTACTTTCTGCAGGAGACTGGTTGCCAACCAAGGCTATAGAACCCAATCTGTTTTGCTATTTAGCCCATAACTAGAAGGAAGAGACAAATTAGTACCTTTCCTAATGGTATTTGTGCATAAATGAATGCAAGGAATTCAACTGGAATTTGAACTTGGCTCCCTGATTTCTCATTCCAAGCCGATATCCACTGCACCACAACGCACATCTTAACAGAGTACAATACTAAAAATATTCTTGATAAAATGCCTGAGAAACTGCTAGGGGGAATGATCTGCACAGAGAATTAAAAGTTGTGACAGTTTCATTTATTTCATCTTATAAAGAAAGTTGTAATCTTTGAGATTTAGTCATTTGTTTGCCAAAATAGTTGCTGTTTTTATACAGATTCTTATGGCTTTTGGCAACTACCAAAAAATGGTTTCATTATTATTTTTCTTTTTCAATTTCTTTCATTTTTTTGTTTTTTTTTGTTTTGTTTTAATTCAGCCTTTTTTTTTTCTTCTTTCTTTCTTTCTTTCTTTCCCAAATCACTATGGAGATAGTTCTGTGAAATGTCTTTTATGTAATCTGTGGCTTGGAATTGTTTTTCAGACAACTGTTTCTCAATACTCACTGCACATTTTAAGGATAAATATGAAATTCTTGATATATGGTATTATGTCCAAACCAGTGATTTTACTAGAATTCTTTCAATTTATTTTAATTTTCAGTGTTATTTATACATTTTGTGCAGAAACTTGTTGTAGAGTGTACATTTGACCATTTATACTAGTTGTATGTGTGTGTTTTTTCTCATTTTATTTCCTTTTCTATTTTTTTAACAAAATATTTTGTCATGAGTATGACTGAGACTTCTTGTTGCCCATAAAACTGGTTTCAAGGTTCATATTGAGCCATTTTGTTTTATTTTGTATAACACTTGATATTTAAATATTGTTTAAATGCACATGGAGAGAGTGAAGAAGTGGCAGTTATAGTGCACTCAGACAAATGGGAAGAAATACTTTCAATTTAACTGTACAAAATATTTTACTTGGGATTAATCATAATCAAAATGTAACAGCTGTTGCCTTTTTTAATTTTTGCAAATTAATGAAGTACAGAAAGATTCAAATCTCCTTATCAATCCTATTTCACAAACTATGACCAAATAATGTTTTTGTTTTGGGGATCTATGACCAAATGATTTTGTTTTGGGGATATCTGACCAAATTCTCAGGATCTACAACCTAATAATTTTGTTTCAGGGATCTATGACCAAATTTCCCAAACTATCAGTAAATAATTTTGTTTCAGGATCCCTTTTTGTTTGGCTTAAAACTTGTCAACATTATCTTCTATTTGTGATTGCATTGTTAATTTTAATATTGACTGTAAAAATAAAGAAATTTACTAACATCTTTAAATTTTTGTATATAAGATTTAATGTATCAGTTTTTGAATTTTAAGTGTCATGCCTTCATCTTCCAGTTATAATCTACTTCAATCAACAGTCACTAAGAATTGATGGAACTGATGAGGAACCTTGACATATTTGGGAAGGATATTGTAAAAATACAGAACTTGTAGTGGTAACACACTGTCCACAGATAGAAAATGAATTCTGTAGATATACAAATAAAGATGCATGTAAGATGAAGATATGTTTTCTCACTGAAATTATTCAACCTATACAGTGAGGCAATTCTGAGAGAATTAGAAGTCTTACAAGGATTCATTATTAGTGGCTACAATCTTAACAATATAAGATATGCAGATAACACAGTGTTGATAGCAGACATGGAAAGGAAACTACAAGAACTCCTACAGAAGGTAATGAATGAAAGGGAGAAGAAAGGACTAAACATCAATTGCAAGAAGACAGAATGCATGGTTTGTCTATATTCACGTGTTCTTGTCTTTAAGGAGACATGGCTCAGTGGATATAGATATTGATTAGTTACTTAACCCAAAGAGCTGTGAGTTCAATAACAGGCTACAGCAAGTAATTTCCAGTCAGAGGGAGGTAACTCATGACTACCAAAAAAGGCACTGCTATGCAAAGAATGGCGTTCATGTACTCCAGTGATTGTAATAAAGGGTTTGGTTCAAAATTCCTAGCACCTGAAGAAAGCTGGAGCATACGACTGAAATGTCGTACAAATGGCAACAAAGATGTGGACAATAGTCCAAATAATGTAAACACTGAGAATGCATGCTTGTTAGCAAAAAGAAGGTCCCAACATGCAAAGTAACATATTGGAGATACCAAAATCAAATAAGTACAACAATTTAAATATTTGGGAAGTGTTTTAACAGAGGATGGAAAGTGCAACATTGAAATCTAAAGTTCCACTGGGATAGTCAGTGCATTCCAAGAATAAAGTATTAAGAAATAAGAAACTCTTATTAGAAACAAAGAAAAGTGTACTAAACTGTTATGTAATATCAGTCTGATGTTGCTGTGTATGTTGAGCAATCTCCTCAAACTTGAAGCAACAGAAATGTGTTACTACAGAAGGATACTGAGAATGCCATGGACTGAACATGTGAGCAACAACAAAGTTTTAGAGAAAATGGAAACACTAAGAACATTTATACATAGAATCATAAAGAGACAGTTTAATATTTTAGGGCATATAATGAGGAAAGAGTGTTTAGGAAATTTACTTCTCACAGGCCAGATTGAAAACAGGTACAGAGAAATCTACCTAACAAATTTGAGTAAAATAAATAAATGCAAAATTTACTAAGCACTACAAAGGGCAAGAAAGTTTGGAGAGCCATGATTACCCACCTTCTGAAGAGACATGGCACATAGAAGAAACAGTTGCAATTGTTTTTGTTTCTATGCATGTAATTATTCAATCACTGCAAGATCTTTCCGGAAATTTCTTGAAATCTCAAGTTCAGTTTCAATAAGATTGTGTGTGCGTGTATTGATTGTCCCTCCACCCACATTTATAGCTTATTTTAGCCAAACGACCAGATTATATAGCTGGTAGTTTAAATATACGATAAATGAAAAATTTGATAATTTATATTAACCTTAGCTTTGTTGACATTATATTAAAATTAACAGCCAACCTGAAAAATAGTGAAACCAAGCACTTATCCGGGAATTTAATTCTATGATTAGGTTGGAAACTTTGTATATGCAAGTAAAAAAATTCTTTTAAAGGTCATTTTTATTAAGCCATGATAGATGATTTGTAAGGATATGAAATCATTGTAATTATTCCCATTGAGTCTAACAATTAGCATGCGTTTGTCTTATGTGAATAAAAACTGAGACAAATTGTCTCTAAATGAGATTTGCTTGTATCAGATTTTTATTTAAACTACTTATGCTGACAATTCGGCTTAGATCTGAAATTTTTATCTGTTTATCTGGTTGATTTTGGTTTTAAAGCAAAGCTTCATTATATTTAAAATCAAATTATGAAGAGTATTATTATTTCTTAAGATTTCTGACTGAAATTAGAAACTGTAAGTTTATTGTAAGATGAAAATATTATTTGACTTTTTAATGCCTGTCATCGTTTTTACCATTTCATAATTCTAATGGTTACAATTAGAATGATGAACTTTTGTTTTTTTTTAGATTTTCTCTTTTTAATATGAATTCTTATAAAAGAGAAATCTTACTTCAAATATCAACTTGTTGGCCAATTAAACATTAGATTAATAACAAGCAAATTGTGATATTTCAGTTTTTCTCCTTTTTTAACACATTGATTTTCTAATTAGTTTTTGTAAACAAACACCAACTACAGTTAGGATAAGTCATTGTGAACTCCACAAGCCTTTCATTAGCTGGCTATCGAATCTTTTAATTTGGTATTGTCCTTCTAGCTGCCAATTAAGACTAAAGAGCTCTATCTCCTGAGGGGGGATATTCATATATTTCTAAAAGGTATTTGTGCATAAGTGAAGTCGACTGGAATTCAAACTATGCTCTCTGATTTGTAATTTTGAGCTGTTATCCATAATGCTACTTGCACGTCCATTTGTAAAAAGAAATTTGGAATATTATGTAATGTGCTTTTCTTTCTTGCAAGTGGATGATTTAATTCACAGCCCCCACAAAAATGTACAATAAATAACAGTTCCATGCTAAATCTTTAGACAAAAGATGAAAAGTGACTTGCAGTCATTATTCAAGAATTCCTTTCATTTCATTTCCCTTTTTGATCAGTCTTGCCACATATTTGAAATGTTATGAGAATTGGGCAACAACAATGCAGACAGATCATACAATAAAAGTTTAGCAGCTACTACTAATCTTAAAATCTGCAAAGTGTGATTCTTTATTTTTTTCTTTCTTTTTTTTTTTTTTCCATGTACTACATTTCAGAATGTGCTGTTTCCTTTTTTTTCTAAGATTGTATGACTTAAAAAATCCATAGTAGAATTATAGTTTGAAAGATTGATATACTTACAGCTTCAATCTGCTAATCTTTGTTCTCATCACATACACACACACACACACACACACACACACACTAAAATCCAGCCCAGGCCCACTCTAGATGCAGAGTGGAAGATTTCTTTGTTCAAGAGTCATTGTCTTGAGCAAAACCTTTGAAGTAGTTTCTAATTCTGGTATGCATAAGTGGAAAATATGATCCCCTATTGCACTTCTCTGGCTTTGCAGTCTCTGTGATAATGATATAATTATTATCTATTTAATATAAAATGTATATATGTGTATAACAGAAATAGAATTTTCTCTGTATGCAATTTTTTTTATGAATTTATTAAATATAAACCTGAATTTGACTTATTTTTAGCTCACAGATAAATAGGTAGTAATTTTGTAATTGCATTTTACTTATATCGAAAACTTAAATATTGGCATATATATATATATATATATATATATATATATATATAAAATTATGAATTAAATGTACATTGCGGCACGGACATTTCTATTAATCTCATCATAAAGCAATGTTGGTTGTGAAAATGATTTACATTTAAAAAGAAAAACTTGATTTATATATATATATATATATATATATATATATATATGTATATATAATCAAAGTTTTTTAATTGGGAGAACTTAATGTAAGAAGTGTGAAAAATGAAATGGTCAATTATGGGAAAGGGGGAATGAACTGCTAGTGACTGATCTCAGCAAGGCCCATTAAACACTCACTGTTTACACAGTGAGGGTCTGCAAGACCTGATGTAAACAGATTCCAGCACTTTTAAAGGGGAAAGTGGATGTGAATTAGCTAATATGGAAAACCAATCCACATTAAACTCTATAGCACACTTTCTATGTTTTATAAGATGTTCACAAATTGAGGAACAGTGCGTGTTATGGACAAGTTCATTTTCTTGCCAGGTATGGTTCCTGATTTTCAGTTGAATATACTGTTTGATTTTCCTGTCAAACTGTTGAGTGGTTCTACCTATGTAACTGGCACCGCAGCCACAATTTGTAAATTACAGAACTTATTTGACAAGGTGGCAGAACGTTCTTATGACTTTATACTAAAACATTTTTAGTAGCAAACTAAACTCACACCTCAGCAGAAAAATAACATATCTGCACATCAGAAGAAATTTGCTTAGTTAGGTTTTCACCCTCCTCTCTAATCCACAGAAGTTTTAAGTACACTAAATGCATTTACTAGTGGCTTACTCTCTCTGAAGTCAGCAATCTTGTTACAAATCATTGAATTGACAACAGTGGGTGGCTACTCACTATTGCACAAATTTCAGTTTCTCTCTTTCCTTAATAATCTCCATCCCTCTTTGAGGTTTACTATTGAGAAAGAGGTTAATTCCAACTTTGCTTTCCTTGATGTTTTGGTGCATTGTACACCAACATCTTTTCGTACCTGAGTGTATAGAAAGTCTACTTTTTCTGGTTTATATATGTGTTGGGACTCCTTTTTGCCTCAAAAAGCGCTTATTAAACCTCATAAAAACTTTAACGCATAGAGCATTGATGATCTGTTCTGAAGAGTTCTTTGATAGTGAAATTAATTTTCTAAAGAGAACTTTGTGCAATAGTGGTTATCGACCTACTGTTGTCAATTCAGTGATTTCTAACAAGAATGCTGACTTCAGAGAGATTAAGCCAGTAGTTATTGCTAAATGCCAGTGTTTTCACTGGGTTTGGAAAATAAAGTATTCCTGTGACTACATACTTATATAGAGCAGTCTATATGTTTGGTTAATGGTAAAGCAGAATTCATCCTTGAAATTGGCTGAGAGCGCTAGGATAAATGGAACATTTAGACAATTTTTATATAGTTTATATTCTGAAAAGAAAAAGTTTGGAATCACATGAAGAATTTTATAGGGGACTTGACCATGGTACCTTGTCTGTCATATTTGGCAAAACTTGCATATGTGTATGTATAATTAAGTAGTATCCTTAGTAATTTGTAAGGTAAATTCCACGGGGGATTGTAATCTGATAAGAACTCAATGTTAGAATTTAACAGTATTATAATGAAAATAAATTGGAAGAATTTGCAAATCTATTGGTGATAATTTATTTTGAGAATATTTTAAAGAGATGATGATCTTTCATAAAAAATCTTTTATAAAAATCATATTTCTTTGAAAAATAATAAATATGATTTTTATAAAAGATGACTATCTCTTTAACATATTCTTGAAATAAATTATCACCAATGGATTTGTAAATTCTTCCAATTTCTTTTCATTATATATATATATATATATATATATATATATATATATATAATCTCCAAATAAATAAGAATGAAGAAAATAATTGCAACGTTCAAAACATTAATTTAAAATGGTGCTCAATATAAAAATTGAGCAATGAATATTTATTATTAATTATTAGTTTGTACATGTTCTAAAGTAATAATTAATATATATATATATATATATATATATATATATACTGCATAAGGACTGTCACTTTCATGCCTCAAGTAATTTTCAACCAGAGATTAATGGTATGGTGGATGTTATTGTGTTACCATCTTAATAACCTCTCTGAAGATGGCACATGTGAGCCGAAAGCTTAGAACCAAATTAATAAAAAATTATTCAAATGTTGGATGATTTTTGTCTTTATTTTCAACTGAAATTAAAGCCAAAATACGATGTTTAGAACGGCTCATGATTAAACATAATAGACATGATTGCCCAAGTGTGTATCACTTATGGCACTTAACTGACTGATATAGGCTACTGGGGAATTACAGGAAGGAAAGAGCTGTTTCTTTGTTTAGGACTAATGTTTTAGCTGATTTATAGTCATGACCTTCAATTTACTTATTTGAATTATTTATCTTTTTCTGTTACTTATTTATAACAATTTTTGTGTTGTATAATAAAATATCATATCATGAAGTTATAAATATTTTGAATAAATGCTGAAATTCATCTGATACATTTGCCACTTAAACATATAACTGAAAATTTTGCCAACAACAACTGGCTAAATACTAATTTTATTATGAAAATCCATGTTGGTAACAGTTTCAGGATATACTTATGTGTTAATTTATGTATAATATGAAAAAGACGAAACTTGGTTATAAACAATTGACAATTTGAAATGAATTGTTTGAACATTGTTTTTTATCAATACTCGTATTTAAGTAGATATTCTGTTTTTAATTAAACAGTATTATATATTTATATCTACTGGCCTGATTATTTACGATAAATTTTTATTACAAAAATCCTGCCGAATGACACATTTTCGTAATAAAAATTTATCGTAAATAATCATGCCAGTAGATATAAATATATAATACTGTTTAATTAAAAACAGAATATCTACTTAAATACGAGTATCGATAAAAAACAATGTTCAAACAATTCATTTCACATTTACTTATGTTGCATTACAATGTTTTATTGTTTTTTGTTTTTTTGTGTTAATCTGGTATAAGGCAATACATATGAAGCATTCAGTGAGTAGCAACGTCTCTTTAATTGTATTGGTCAGGTATATTTGTTTGTCAACTATTGCTCAATAGTGAGGCATCATCATCAGTCCCATACACCACATTGTTGCAGATTGCATATCAACATGAGATATTATTCTCATGTTAATTTTTTGAGCTTACTCTATCATACTATCATGTTGGAAGAGAGCTCTTGGAGATTTTTTTTTACAGTAGATTGTCAGTTCTTTCTGTGGTAGACTGGTTGCCAACCAAAGCAATATAACCCTGGTATTAACTCTCTCCAAGCTGGTTTTGAATTCAGAGTTTCCTTCTCTTAGGCTGGTTGCCAGCCAAGGCCATAGAACCTGGTCTGTTTTGCTATTTTCCTATAACTGTGGGGAGAAGAGATGGATTCATACTTTTCTTAAGGGTATTAGCCCGTGAGTAAATATAATGAATTCATCTGTAATTTAAACTCTACTCTTTGATTCCTCAATCCGAGCTGCTATTACTCTGCCATACCTCCATATTGTAAGACACCTCATATATGATATATATATATATATATATAACACTTATTTCAGTAGTAATACTCAGCCAAATTGGCTTATTAACTACCATGGTGTGACAGCCCTAATAATTTCCTTTTCTTTTATTGATTATAAGAGATAGAAATAAAAAAAAAGTTAATGGGAGGTTATTTCATATTTGTGAAACACAATAGCCTTTCATAAAGTTCTGTTCAGATTCATGTCTTTATTGCAGTTATGGTTGGCTTTATCCAATTATCAAGTAACATTCCATGGGTAATGATTATTCATATTGTATTCTTCATATGGCCTACTCAGTAGAAGGGGGAAGATAATGCTTATTCAATGTGAGATGCCATCTCTAGAATTTGTCACTACAGCTTGCTAGATAGGGAAATATGCAAGATGCAAGGAAAATGGATATATGTGACCTTTGTGTATGTGTGTACTTTTCGCAGTGGGTTAGTTATTAGTTGTTCAAGCCTGGTACTTAACCGTATCATCTGAAACTTAGTTTTCTATCTGGACAATATAATAATATCTCTATTTGATTCCTGAAATTAAGAAAGAGAGATTCTGCTCATTAGTTGAATGGATTGTCTTTTGAAAGTGTCAGTTACTGTAAGTAAAATCTTAATCCAATTTTCTGCATCCCTTTTAATCTCCAAACCTCCATCAAAACAAAGGTAACCAATAGAACTACTAAAGAATCGATTTGTTACAAATGTTTTTAAAATAAAAATGAAAAAAAAGGAAAATTTACTGGAAACTGATAATAAAATAACCTGAGAACAATTTAAAACAGATATTATTATTTTGTTTTGGTCATTTATAACCAAGGTCATTATAAGTATAATGTTAGTTCCTGGGCTTCCATCTCCCAGGCAATAGCTTCTCATTGAACTAAAAAGGGATCAAGGTTTTGTACTTACCTATCTACAAATGTGTGTGGGTTGCTATATCAAAAAATGCCATGTACAAAAAATTTCATTCCAGTGAGAGAATAAAGAAATAACTACTACTACTACTACTACTACTAGGTAATCTGCAAACAATGTGGTAAAGAAATTGGGATGGCAACTGAAAAGATTATATGAACTTCTAAGAGAAGGAATGAGTGTGAAGCTTCTTGTGAACTATTCTGAGTTCACACTGTTTATTTTAAGAACTGAGGAATGTATTTTAAGGGCTGAGAATTGTGTGATGACAACAAGAAATATTGAGAAAATTAATTAAAACTTGTAATAAAATATTTTCAAAATGTTTATTGTATTTGATGAAAGTGGTTTGACTATTTTGAGAGTTGAAATTTCATAATAGAACTAAGAATGATTTGACATCACACATGATGATGGTGATGATATCATAGTAGTTATAATAATAATAAGGATGTGTGATCTCTTTTTTCTTTTTATATATATAAGAAAAAATTTAGCAGACACGTTATTTCATGGTAAATCGGAAGTGTAGGCCTATTTCAGGTGAACCATCATCAGCTGGTCTTTATTGTACAGAAGATTTTACACAATTCACATAAAATCTTCTGTACAATAAAGACAAGCTGATGATGGTTTGCCTGAAATAGGCCTACACTTCCGATTTACCATGAAATAACATGTCTGCTAAATTTTTTCTTATATTTACTCTATATGTATTTATATACATATATATTTAGAGCTCTCTTAGAGAGTTATCCTACCAGGATATACAGGATACTCCTTTGGATTCTTCTATATCTACACTGCATGCTTATATATATATATATATATATATAAAGAATGATCCATGAAAGATGGTTTGTAGCCATTTCTGACCTTAGGTATTTGGTTAGGACCCTAGGAGGAAATGTGTATCACCAGAAACTGATGATGATGCAGTAGTAACAACACCCACTGCCACCAAAAACAACAAACAAACCAAAAAATAGTTTTCCTAGCAGCAATATGTATTTGTTTTCATGGACGACCAAGCACCAACAAGGATCTTCATGACTCCTAACTATTTTTATTGATTTTTGTTAATGCAATTTTAAATTTTTCATTGGCTTTTTAAAAATTTCCACCAAACTTTTAATAAGCTTCTTCTGAGATATTTTAAATGTGCCAATAAGGGTGGTTATAACTGTCATTTACATATTTTGTGTTTATTTTTGCCCAATTCTTTCATAAGGTCCAGATAATTTTTCTAGCTTTTCACCCACTTTTCAGCTGCAACAGTAACAACCACTGACAAATTATCTCCTTGTTTACACTGACAAGTCTTGTCTTCTGGCTGGAAGAGTTTCATTACTCATTACTATTCCTTATATTCTGTATCACATAAAATTGCTGGCAAACATGGACCTTTGTACTCACAAAATAAAACTTTCAAAAAGATGGTCTTTCTACTGACAACACTATTATTTTAACTATATTTACAATTGGCAATGTTTATTTACAAGATTATAAAAAAATTGTTTACTTTTTATAAAGAAATGTGAAAAATCATTTTATTCCAAAAAAAAAATAATTTTTTTATTTATTTCTTTATAAATTAATAAGCATTGCATTGTGTACCCAGTAAAATTCACAGACTTTCTGTATTTTTTCAAAATTTATAGCTACAATTAAGTCATTATCTGTTTACTTAAATTTTCTTGTTGATAGACATTTTTTATAAATTCATCTATAAAAAATGTATTTTCATATTGATTTCTTTATAAATTGATAAGAGATAAACATTGCATTGTTATCTGTCTACATTTCTCAGATGAAGCATTGTAACTATTTACATGATTCCATTCAAAATTCCGCTGTATATCATCAGAAGAAGGCCGGAGAGTACAATGGCTGAAACATGAATTTAATGATAAAGATGCGGACAACAGTCTGAATTATATAAATAGTATAAATATGAATTGTATTAGTTGGTTTTCATTTTAAGAATGTCGTAAATATAAAATTGTTATTGTAAACAAATAATCTAGTAAATAAATAGTGTTTAATAAAATAAAAATGTATAAATTCAATTTCATGTTAGGGTTTGTATTAAAATTTTGATCATTGCTTGTTAAAACAACAAACTTTGCTAAGCAAGTGAAGGTAGTTAAAATTGGCAATTGATGTTTTAAAACTTTTTGCATTGTAGATGGTTTACATATTTTGATAATTTTTCTAATTTTTAAAAAGCTTTTTGAATAAAAATATTTCTTTTTATATTTATTTCTTTATAAAATGATAAATAATAAACCTTTATAAAAGGATAAATAATAAACCTTTATAAAAGGATAAATAATTTACTGTTATAAAAAGTAGATAATTTTTCTTAATGTAAATAAACATTTCCAAGATAGTTAAAATAATAGGAGTGTCTATATTTAAAACCATTCTTTTGAAACACCATTTGTTTGCTTGTACAAAGGTCCATGTTTGCCAAATTATTTGACTAAAAAGAATATTTACTAAATATACCTTATTTGTGGAGTCATGAATGGAAAGTCTAGAATCTAAAACCATAAACCAGACAAAAGTATGATTTTATGTGCTTTGTGCTGCAATGGATATCAACTCAGAACGACAAATCAGAGAGCCGAGTTCGAATTCCAGTTGAATTCCTCGCATTCACTTATACACAAATGCTCTTGGGAAAGGTATTAATCTATTTCTTCCCTCCAGTTATGGGTTAAATAATAGGACAGATTGAGTTCTATAGCCTTGGCTGGCAACCAATCATTCTGCAGAAAGCAATGGCAACCTACTGCGGGATAATCTTCTGCCCAGTCAGTCATGTCTCTTTTTGAGACATGATCGCCCAAAGCGTGTATCACGTATGGCACTTAACTGATTGACTAAATAGTTGGAAAGACAATTAAAGCTTCTACTGGGCATAAAGTGGGGGATCGGTTTTTTATTTTCATGAAGTAATAAACTAATCCACTCCTTAATTACTACTTATTAATATAATAATATAAATCACCAGTCTACTGCAGAAAGCAATGGTAACCTACTGCAGGATAATCTTCTGCCCAGTCAGTCATGTCTCTTTTGAGACATGATCGCCCAAAGCGTGTATCATGTATGGCACTTAACTGACTGACAGATAGTCCAGTTACTAATAGTTTGTACTTTATTAATAAAGACATTTATACAATTCTTATGTATTTATTAATAAAGAATCTATGTAATGAGACTGAAGTAAGAGATGCAAAAATGTTAATGACCTTAAGAAAAATTATTTAAAAATTCAATTGTAATTTTCTCTTCATCTTAATTATTAATTTTCTGTTTTCTTTTTGACTTACAGGAAGGCTCTCTGGAGCAAGCCATGATGGATGCACTCATCAATGACCGTGTCGACTTTGTCCGCCTTCTTTTGGAGAATGGCGTCAGCATGAGAACCTTTCTTACCATTCCTCGGCTTGAAGAACTTTACAATACTGTAAGTATCAAGATGGGTACTTTTTACATGAATGCTAGCCAAGTTGATCTCTACTACTCATCTAAAATTGTTCTTTGGGAGACATTGCTAGTCAGTTTTCACTTTTTCACATTTAATATACTTTTTCAAAATGCCTAAATCCAATTGAGAATTTGAATAGGAAAGTCTAATAATTATTCTAATTATGAATTCTAAAATATTTATATATATTTTTTTTTCTTTAGCTTTTGTTATGTACCTTCTGGAGATCAAAGGTCCAGAAATGAGCTTGCTATTTAATAACAAAAAAAAAAAAAGTAGTCATCTGCCTAGGACAATGGCACTTCAGTTCCTTTTTCCTTTGAGACCTGATAAATTTATTCTATACACTATTTACATTGTTTGGACTTTGTTGTCATATTCATGATGTTTCAACCATTGTATACTCTGGCCTTCTTCAGGTGATTTGAATTTTAAACTCAATCCTTCATTTCATCCACCAATGTAGATCATTCTAGTTTCACATGCCATGCCTCATTCAGATATCTTAGTTCCAGTTAATTCTCTTTAATTTGACCCTCCAAGTTTTGTTCACCTCTGCTGTTTTGTGCTCTTTGGACCAAGTCAGTGGATTACTTCAACCAATGCTTTTATTCACTAGGCCAAAACTTTTGAAAACATTTTGCAAAACATTATCTTCAGATTGCCTTTATCAAATTCTCTTTAATTTTGTCTGTAGTCATAAGTTTCCATATCTCTTCATGCCAATTTTAAAGCAAGAAATGGGATTCAAATCTGAGCTGTGTGGGTAGGGGTAACTGATTGATCTGGGTGATGGACTGTTTTTGTTAAGAAACCTTACATGAGTGATAAATAATTGAACAGTCAAAATATTCAATAAATATGTGACACTATATGTATCTTCAAAAATTTTTCTAATTCTTGCTCTGCTAACTGTCAATTTCATCTGACCATGTTCTGCTTGTTGAAGGCCTTGTAAGACATTGTCTTCAATGAATTCCAGCCCAAATTTGAAGCATTGGTAACAAACTTTTGAACTTCAATCATTGAAACATCTCTAGACATCTTGATTATTCAAATGGTTTTCACAGACAAATGTCATATTTACTGCAAATGCCATAATGTCACATGGTACTCAAGCTCACTCTGTGTGTCTATTTACCTTTTTTATTGGTTGCCAGCTTACATCAGAACCATACAAAAAGTTATTGAAATATTCAAAATAACAAGATATTTTCCAAACAGATCTTGAACAGCCTTAAAAATGGAACATAGAAAACTTTTTGTCGTCATTTCATTGCTTTATCTATAATCTTTATTTTCAGATCTCAATTTTCTAATTAGAGAAAAAAGAAATTAACTAATTTGTGGATGAAAAACAAAATTTAAGAAATGGTTGACCTAATTTCTAACACTTTTATGCCATTCAGATATTATGAGTTAAATATCTATATAAAAGTATGTGTTGTTGTTCATAGCAGACTGCAAGCCTAAGAATTTTTCCGAAATATCCTATTTTTTTTTTCTTCTTCTATAGTTAAAACATCACTTGTGAAAAAAAATTGTATGGTATCTTTTAGAATTATCAGTGGACCTGAAGCAGACTACCACCACGTTTAATTTTGTTGTTTTTCATTTTTTTTTTTAGCGCAGTCCTATCAATTGTTAATGAAACTTTCTGATTATCAAAATAAATTTTGAAAAATTACAATATTTAAACAAATTTGATGGGGAGTCATTTTCTCATACAACATTAAAGTAAATTGATCCTCCATTTTGATCCACTCGCATTGGAGTCGCTTTGTTTGTTAATTTTTTTTTTTTTTTTCAGCACATCTGAAAACAGTTCTACCTTTTTTTACTTAAACTTTCCGATTTTTAAAAAATTACAGTATTTAAACAAATTTTGGTGGGGGGGTCAGTTTCTCATACAACATTATAGTAAATCGATCCTCCATATTCAAACCACTATAAGGTTGTATGAGAAACTGGCCCCCCTACTAAAATTGTTTAAATATTTACATTTTTGCAAAATTTTTTGTCATTTGTAAAGTTTAAGGTGTAAAAGATAATATTGCACTGAAAAAGTCCAAAAAATTTGATAATGAACACATTTACAGGTGGTGGTAATGTTGTACCGGTGACTGGTTTCAAAATGGAGGCTCAATTTACTATAACGTTGTATGAGAAACTGATTCCCCTCAGAAAATGTTTGAATATTGAAATTTTTCAAAATTCTTTTTGTCAGTCGTAAAGCTAAGGGGAGTAATCGAATAGGACTGCGCTGAAAAAAAGTAAAAAAAAAATGCAAAACAACAAAATTAAACGTGATGATAGTCTGCTTCAGGTCCGCCAAATTATCTACTATGAAACTTCTTTTTAGACTATAACACAACAAGGAGAAAAGACATATAGTCTGTTATTGTTGTCTTGGTGAAGTGAATGTCTTTATACTCACCCCCTGTTAACTGACTAAAATATGAAGACACTAAATAGATAATTATACTCAGCTATTTTAATGTGGCTCTTAAAAATTGTTTGCTCATTGATTTCCGGAAAACTAACACTTACCCTACTTGAATGAAGTCCTTAATATGTAATCATGTTTAATTTTTAATTAGAATAGTTTAAGAAGATTAAATCTGAAATTATTTATTTCTTTAAAATAATTTATATCAAAATAATTTAATCTAAAATAATTTGATTTAATGATACTTAACTAATTATGTAAAATGTCTTATACTGCAAATTTGCAAAGAATAAAAACATCTATGTTACTCCTTGATTCGTGTAAAGAAAATGAATTTTTATTGAACTTTGAAACTGAACAAGTTTCTTTATCTGCAACAGTTGTAAATAAATTCAGTATTTTGTACTGCTTATCATCCTTGGACTTTTGTCCATGTCTTTCCACTGCCCGACCCTTTCTTCCAAACTTGTCTTTGCTTTTTTGTAGTCTTTTCCTTTACTCTAATCTTATACAAGCCATACGTAATCATGAATGTTGACTATTATTATGCTAATCTATACTGAGAATATTATCAGTATCCTTATCAAGAATACTGATAATATATTGTTTTGGCAATGTCAAGTTTAATATTCTTGCATTATTTCTGATTATTGTTGTCATCTTGAATGATACGGTTAATATACACATAACATTTCAACCTGTTACCCTGGATGTGCATTGTGGTGCAGTTGGTAGCAGCATTTAAATGAGCAATTAGAGAGCTGAGTTCAAATTCCAGTTGAATTTATTGCATTTACTCATGCACAAAAACCCTTGAGAAAGGTATTAAGCCACCACTTTTCCTTCTGTCTATGGGTTAAATTGCAGGACAGATTAGGTTCTATAATTTTGGTAGGCAAACAGTCTACCACAGAAAGTAATGGCAACCTACTACAGGAAAAATCTTCTAAAGTGTGTATCACGTATGGCACTTAACTGACCCTTTAGCCATCACCAGGTATCTACTGATTGGCTGATATAATATATTTGTCGATTATTGGGATATTTTATCCCCGTGATTTCAGTTATTATTTCTTCCTGCTGAATTAGTGCATCACTACTTTTTTAATTATATCCCCCGCAAGGCAGTAACACCACTGATGTGCAGGGGGCTACATAAGATTAAAAAAAAAATAGGTAAGAGGAGAGTAAAGAGAAAGACAAACCAGTTAGGGATGGGGAATGCAGGTAAAGGTGGAGAGAAATGAAAAGATATACAGGGTGGTGTAGAAAGAACTAGAGTCAAGTGGTTAACAGATGAGTATTGACATTGCATTTAAATTCCTGGAGGTTGTAGCCATCAAGAAAGCAAGAATATGGAATTGAGTTCCACAGGCAGGAAATGTGAGAAAATAAAGCTGCTGGAGTAGAATTGTCATCTGCATTTGGTTGATCTAACTGTGAACATTTGCCAGTCTGGTTGGATGAGTAAACATCTGTTGCAGGGGCACCAGTGACTTAAGTTCATTGGAGCAGAAACCATGAAAGTATTTATAGAACAAACAGAGGGAAGCCACATCCCATCAGTAGGGAAGTGGCTGGAGTCGAGCCACCTAGTCAGTACCTATCACGTTAACAGCGGGTGCGCCTGATCATATGTGACAGTAGTACTCCATGCACGGATGGATTGAACTCACGCCGACTAGATGTAACATGTATAACCAACTTGTATACCAACTATGTCATCATCCTGTTTAGACAAAATATCACAATAATCAACATATCAGCTAATGGGCACCTGATGATGACCAGAGGGTACTTGTTGAAACATTGTCTGTATCAACTGACATGTGAACAATAGTTTGAAATAATAAGGGAATATTGACAGTTTCTTACCTCAGGAATGAAATACTAAATTATGCAAAAAGTTGCAACTTAAGATGAAAAGATGTAGGCTTTAGAAGAAACTTAGATTTGATTAATGCATTGCTTCACATTCTTGAATAAATAATTATTACTTTGTTAATCTGGGCCTTTTTTTTCATTCTATGACCTTTATTTCATTCATTGTTTGTTGACTTTTCTGCCATTTCTACTTTAACATTACTTGTACCAATTTTCTTGCTTCCTAGATATCATCTTATATATATATATATATATAATCAGAAGAATTGTTTCTACAAGTTTTGTTGTGTTATGAAAGTTCTTGTAATGTAGTTCTTAGTAAAATATTTCTGATTTGTGTTGGTGAATGAATAGATTATTTGAAATTGTTAAAGCTAATATTAAATATGAGAAAGTGATATTTAGGTATTTTGAATTATCTATGGTCTTCACATCTGGAGCTGCTCAGTTCCAAATGCTCATCTTGCAAGGGACCAGGTGAAAGAGAACTTCTCTCAATTTTTTGCTAATAGGATAGTTTTCTTCTATTGAATCATGGAAATTAGATTTTTTTTGTTTCTCATGATTGTAAGATCGCTACATGGTCATTTCATTTATTTGGAGCCTGAAAAACCTCTTTTTTTTTTCTTTTCCTAAACTGATTAATAATCAGCTTTGCAAAATAAATTGTCTTGCTTAAATAAATTTTAAAAAAAAGTTCACTAGTCTAAACAACTACATGATTCTTCTTGAAATTACAGAAGGTGTTTTAATATTCTCAGTATTTTGTACCTGTCTTCAAATAGAGGATCTGTACAATCACTGAAATAAATCAACATCAAGTCTGGTCAGTAATTAGACTGGCGACAGCTTGGATATGGAGGGTGGTGTAATGGGTAATGGCTCAGAATTACAAATATTTACATTGTTCGAACTGTTGTCCTCATCTTTATTGCCAGATTTATGACATTTTGGCCATTGTACGCTCTGGCCTTCTTCAGGGGTAGGAATTTCGAGCTGAAATCTTATTCTTATCACTAGAATATATTCATTCTCATTCCATGTGTAAGGCCACTTTCAGTAGTCATGTAAGTATCTCCCTATAATTTAACTCTTAAAGTTATTTGTTCACTGCTGTAGCCTGGTATTGAACTCACAACTCTTTGGGTCAAGTCACTGAAAGTAATCAACACCAGTATCCACTGGGCCATATGTCACTTGAAGAAGGCTAGAGCATACAACTGCCAAAACATGGCAATAAAGATGAGGACAACAGTCTGAACAATGTAACTACTATGACATCTCAGAAGTATAGACAAATACTGGTTCAGAATTGTTAATCAGGGAGCTAAGTTTCAATTCCAGTTGGGTTTGTTTTATTCACTTACGCACAAATAGCCTTGGGAAAGGTATGAATCCACATTTTCCTCCCCAGCTATAGGTTAATTAGTAAGACTTGAATCACTATAAAACTGTTGTTAGTTAGATTTTGGCATTAAATAACCTATCGAGATGTTGATGTGCAACTAAACAAAAAACAATCAAATAGAGAAAAGAACTTGCCTGCCTACTTTGGAAATTCATATTTCAAATCCCAACTCTTATTCGGGCTCAATCACTAATCTCTAGAACTAGAGGGAAATCTGCAACTATTTTAGCTACAAGCACTGGTTCTTGTTCAATCACTGGAGTTAATCAGTGTTTAGCACAGTCGGTACTTAAATGAGGAACTGTTTGGTAACACTGTACTGTGAGTAGCCTCCTACAATCCAAAATATTTTAGTTTTACATAAACCACAGGGGGTTGATAAGCTGTAAAAAGAACAAAAAAACGATCAATGCAGCTATTTCATACTCCAGGCAGACCTTTTCTTATCACAGATTATCATTTATGGCCTTTTCAAAGTGTAGTAGCAGTTGTACTTGTTGAAGAGTTTAACAAACCAAATTCAAGTCTTTAAGAAACTATGTAAATCTAAGGTTTTTAATCCAGGGTTTCAGTGAGTAATTAAGGCCACAGATTGGCAAATTCAAACTGTCAGAATATTTATCTTTCTCCAGAATATTTATCATTCTACAATGCATCTTTTTGAGTGAGATAATCTTGGAAAGTGAAGATGGCATTATGAAACCTGGTGAAAAGAACGCAAGGCTAAAAGAAACTTGTTGAGAACCAATGATATGGATCATTGTTTTGCCATTTTAATTTTCATATCTTCTGTGTTAGATGGAATCGCATAAAAATCCTTTTCTGAAACAAATATCTCATTATTTATCAGTAACCATCTACCATGTCACAATTCATATCCTGTATTAAATTTCTTTCTCTCTCTCTCTCTCCCTAGCGGCAAGGGCCAACAAATACTTTAAGATATTTGATCCGAGATGTCAAAAAAGTAAGTAACACCATTTATTTTGATTTAATTTTTTTCTCTTCTTTTTTTTCAATCTGTTATGGTGTCTTTGATTATATTGCATTACAGCTAAAAACAGAAAACCTTTCTTCTTTTACTGCCAAAATTTTTGTGAAACTAGAATTAGTGTTCCTTTGGACACTGGACAAGCCAGTAGGACTTTTGATTCCCAACGCAACAGACATGAGAATTTGATTAACACAAAAATCCCCATAAAAATCAGTTTCCAATTCTCATTATCGGTTATGCTCTTTAATCCTCAAAAGAATTCAGGACTGAAACATTCAGGTAAGTTAATAAAAGAAAAATTAAAAACATACACGATACAAACAAATAATAATAATAATAATAATAATAATAATACTAAAAACGTTTATATACTGTGTCATATATCAAAATTTAATATACACCTAACAAAATACGTCTTTATATTTATTACCAACATACAATTAAATAAAAAAAAAAATAACATCAAAACTTCCTGTTGATTTCTGTGCCATGTTTTTCCTCACAATTTAACCTGAGAAATTCTTCTAATACAAATTGGAGCTAGATAGTTACAGAAACTTGTTACAGTATTTTTCTTTTACTACTACAACAAAGACCCTACCCTCATGAAAGTACTAACCCCCTAATTTACAGTAGTGGTGACACTGTTGCAAAGTCTTTCAGATCCTCCCAAACTGATTGCTTCAGAATCAGTTTGTCTTTAATGTCTGCATTTATGGACTTTTCCTTTGTCATTCACAAAAGAATGTAAACTTTTTTTTTCTCTTCACAAATTGATGATTTCTGTCTGAATTTAAATTTAGGTTATTGTCCTCGTCTTTGTTGTTATTATCACAATGCTTCATCAGGTATATACGGATCTGGGTAGCCTTTATTTAATCCATAGAGTAGCCTGTTCTCCTTCCACTGCCCATGACTAGGGATATCTCATCTAGTTCTGACTTTTAATTCTGCCCAGTAATCATTCTCCTCATTTCCACTGCACAACAACCAATAAAAATAACAAAGACGAGGACAGTTGTCTGAATAGAAATAGTGTAAATAAATTGGATGGTTATTTCATATCATGAGGTAATAAACAATTTAAAGTAATAGATTGATTTTTGTTTTCCCGAACATAGGGAAAGTTTCTGCCTGAATTTCTTGGATGAGGAGCAATCATTATTTACGCTTGTACTATTGCCCTCATAGGGTGGTGGCACCTGTTAGTCTCAGCTATGAATAAAATAAAAAGTTATGAGCAATATGTTTTCAGAGTAAGAAAAAAAAAATGAAAAAAATTACTGGCAATAAGTTAAAAAAAAAAACAAAACAAAAATCAGCAAAGCTTACAAGAAAATAAAAATTTGACATGAAATGAGGAGTTGATTATGCCATCAAACAAACCAAATCAATATTGTCTTCATTTTTGTTGTTGTTATCACATTTTAACCATTATGCCTTTCAAAAACGAAGATGAGTGCTACTTTGCTTGTAAATTGTGTGAATAGGGAAAACTATCTGTTAAAAATGTTTTTGCTAATAAATTCATTTCTTAATTTTCTATCAATATGTCTGTAACCTAATAATAAAACTTTTCATTTTCTGTTATAATCTTCTTTCAGTTGATTGGTGAATATCACCAATTGAACGTTATATAATGAAAATTTCAGATCTAATTGAAGTGTTTATATTTGATAAATGAAAATTGATAACTTTGTCAAGTGTATCTCTCTATAATCATTCTCTTAATGTTTTTGCTTCTCCAGATTAAGTCTGTCAGATTCACAAAATGAGTATAAAATTGCACTATATTTGAAAGTCCAGTGCGACTGAATTTTTTTATATATATATATATATATATATAGTGTATCGAGGCAGCAGATAATTTTCTAAACATGTACTGTTAAATATAAGACAATGAATGTCTATTATGTTTAATCATGAGTCGTTCTAAACATCGTATTTTGGCTTTAATTTCAGGATGATACACTAAATTTAAGTTACATGATGCCGCAGCATTAAATGATCCTAACACCAAGAAATTTAAGATGGCTGATGTAAGCCAAAAGCTTAGAACCAACTTAATAAAAAATTATCCAAATGTTGGAGAATTTTTGTCTTTATTTTCACCTGAAATTAAAGCCAAAATACAATGTTTAGAATGGCTCATGATTAAACATAATAGACATTCATTGTCTCTTATATTTAACAGTATGTGTTTAGAAAAACAAAATATATATATATATATATATGATTGATAAATTGTCATCTAAATTACGCAAAAATGAAAGTAACATGGGCATTTCATTTTAACAGATCTACGTTACACAAAAATGTCTTGAAATACTAAAGAGTAAATTTCTTCAATGAAATCACCATTGGCTTAAACCACAGCTTCCAGACGACTTCGGAATCTTCTGCAACTCTTCTGAATGGTCTCCTTGTTTAAGTTGATGAATGCTGCCATAATCCTTGCCTTAAGTTTATCTTTGGTGTTTCAAGGAGTTTTGTTGGTCTCTCACTCAACTGTTTCCTGTATCAAGAGGGTTGCAGTGTGGAGAGCTAGATGTAAAAGGTGATGTGGTTGCAGAAAAAAAAAATTTCCTAAAACTACAAAAAGAACTAGATGACGCGTAGAGTAGAATCGAATCAAAATCACTGAAAACAATTTTGAAGTATAACTTAGATGATGGAAGAGACTTAACTTACGAGTGTGAAAAAAAACCTAACACACACGCATATGAATTTTCTCACCTGCTCACCACTTATCTATATATACACGATATTTTGACCATCAGAAAAACCAAACGGATCTCGATATGTAAAGTCACAAATTTACACTTTAAACAAAATGTTCATGGCTTTTTGCACTTTTTTCTATACCAATTTCTCTCGTTAGAACAATCCCTAATTTTGTGTGTGTGTATATATATATATATATATATATATATATATATATATATATATAGTATCTCTGATACTAATAAAAAAACCTAATACATATATTGGTTTTACTACAACCACGCTCTCCCGTAGACTTACATGTCATCTTTCTGATCACAGTACAATTAAACAACATTTCTCTGAAAAACATAAACATGTAGATAATATCAGACAGATTTTGGTCAACAATACGATGATCCTTACTCATACACACAGTAAGAGGAACCTTGCAGATATTGGAGGCCATGTACATCAAATCTAAACAAACAACACTCAATAAAATCACCTTTAAATCCGGACATTACACATTACATTGCATTTGACTACATGGTTTTGTTGTCATTTCGCGCTATCACGCGGTGTGACGTCATAAAACCACATTGCAAATTTGAGAACTGTGTTTATTATTTTTGGTAACTATTGCTGTTGCCAAGCAGAGTTTTATGTCAACACAAAATAAAATCATCGGTGATGGTGGATGTTATTGTATTACAGTCTAAATAACCTCTCTGAAGATTGGCTCATGTGAGCCAAAAGCTTAGAAGCAAATTAATAAAAAATTATCCAAATGTTGGAGAATTTTTGTCTTTATTTTCAACTGAAATTAAAGCCAAAATACGACGTTTAGAATGGCTCATGATTAAACATAATAGACATTTATTGTCTCTTATATTTAACAGCATATGTTTAGAAATATATATCCCCAAAAAAGAGATACCTAAGGTATACATCTAAAAAAAAAAAAAAAAATGGAAAATAAGGCTTTAAGTTTAGTTTTAATTCTAAACAAATAGATTAAATTTAATATTTTTATTAAGCAAAATTATCTGGTGTATTTCAAACTGAATTTAAATTGATATGAATGTTTTTCTTTTTCTGATTATCAATAAAATCTATTAATTTGTCCAAATTGACAACTCTGTCAGCATAGTATAATTATCTTTTATTAAACACATCTTACAAAAGTAAAATATACTTTTCTAAAATGTTATTTGACAAAAATTAGCTGATTTGATGTTTAATTAACCTGAATTATAACAAATGTTACTTTCAGTTTAAACTATTATAGAAAAGTATTTCTTAATACAGGTTGGTGTTTTTATGAGGTATAGAAGAATCTATCAACAGCCTGATGTTTTGGGAATTGTTATGCAATGTTACTAACTCATGAGAAGTGGTAAGCACTTATCTACCTCATGGATAATAGCTGTAGCTATTTTTTACTCTTCCTGACATCCTTGTAAACGAGTCACCTCATCTCTTTGAACCGAAGGGCTTTTATCCCTTTACTTTCGCTGGTACTTCTGGGGGCTTTTGTCTCATCGCTATCTTCTTCCCTGTCCATAAGAGATTGTCTAGATATGGGAGATCATGATCTTTTTCATAGAAGTGTTCCTCCAACAATTATCCAACTTCAGAGTCTGTACTGTGCTCGATTTCACTGTTATATTTGTCCTGTGTTAACATGACACTTTCAATTTAAACTTGGTTTTCCTAATTTCTTCTAAAGATTTCTGGGTATCAAAGTCATGTCACTAACCATATCTAGTTGCATGACTAGTAAAACATTGATTTGGATTTTTAATAACCCTTTTTTATTTTTTTTTTTATTTCAATGAAAAGACATCCATACTCATTTCCTCTTCATTTTGTTAGACCATCTCTACGTTTCACCTTTTGGATTTACACATACATTTAAAATGATTCATTTTGAAACATTTTTTACATCTTTTTTTATATGTTGTTTATTTTTGTTTTTCTTTTTGATGTTTATAAGCAAAACCAAGCGCACATTATTCTGTCTTTTTTCTTTATTGTGTATGTGTCCATTTCCTCTCCCAGATCCGTAACCTTTGTTGTATTAAATTCCTGAATCGATTCTTGTTGCTGTACAAATTCAATATTGTGACAACTGTCCCAGTTATAAGTGCATAAGAGTCATTTATTGTTACTCTTTATTTTGAAGGCTATTTATCAATTCCATTTGAAACAAATCCTCTTCAATTGACTGCTTTTTAAATTCCAGTTTCCCAAAGAAGTTTATGTAATTGAAATAAAAATTACCTGATGAATAATAATAAATCTGTTTTTTAGGTATTTAATGACATTAGCATTCTCCATAGTTTACCTTTACTTACAGAGTTAGCTTTAAAAATATTTTGGAGCATTCTTAAATTTCAAAAGTTTTCAAAGCTTAACAATACTTCTTTTTATAAATTACATGTTGCAAAATAAATCTTTACATTTACTTCAATAAAGTCTCTTGGAACAAATGATGTTGGTGAAGAAGTTTTCTTTTGTATTTATTCATACATACATGATGATTGTCACTGACAATCTCTTCACTTGGAATCTTTTTTGTGTTTTTCATTTAAAATTTTATCATTTCCGTCATTTTTATCCGAGTTAATGCACACACACACACACAGACGTATTTTTTCATCCACAAAATTTCTTTTTAAATATCTTTCATTAAATATGGCAGACAAGGAAAATTTAATTTTTTTTATTTAGTTTTCCTATTTCTTCTACAAAACGGAAAAAACGTTAGGATGCTGGAAAAAAAAATAAACAAAAAATTAAATATTGTCTGTCATATTTAATAAAGTATATATATAAGAGCCAAATACACACGTTTTCTTAGGTATCGTTCGCAAGTTAAGCAAATCAAATTTGCTTTCATCTTCAGCTGCAAATGATTGAATTGTTCCAAGAGAAATAACTCTCCACGTAATTGAAGAGTTATTTCCCTTCCTTAAAGGAAGAGGCATGAATTTAGTGGATTTGATTACGATGATGGAAATTTATGACACATTATTATTAAACTTAACAATGTGCCATTGTTAATAGAATTTTTCTTTTCATCGTATTCCTAATTTCCCCATAGAATAGTGATATTTTTTGTGCAAATTTCATAGTGATCTCTTAAAACCAGGAAACAGTATGAATAAATGAAATTTGTAATAGCATCTACTTGATACAGTAGTATGAAATTTCACGCCAGTTTTTAAGGGAAATTATGACACAAAACGAAATTATGCTATTAAATTCATTTATTCAACTAAATATGAACAATTCTATTGCACAACCTTTCTCCATTTTTCCTTCAACTTAGATTTCATCTACCCAGAGTTTTGGAGATTTCTTTGGCAAAAAACTCATTAAGGTGGTTTTTATGTTATCTAAATTTTTATTTTTGAGATTATTTTGCAAAGACCTAAATAAATGAAAATCTGAAGGAGCAGTGTCTGGAGAATATGGCGAGCAGGGACAGCACATCCCAGTGAAACTGTAACAATTTTTGCCAGGTCATCCCAGAAATATGAGGTCTGGCATTATCCTGATGGAAGACAACACTGTTCCTATTCGTCAATTCTAGGCATTTTTCTTGTGTTGCTCCCATCCAGTTGTGAGCAATACTTTTCAGAATCAACTAACTGGTTACTTAGCAGAAGCTTATAGTGCATGATTCCTTTCCAATTCCACCAGATGCACAGTATGACATTTTTTTAAGATGAATACCTGCTTTTGGGGTGGCTAACATTGGCTCATGTCACTTAACCCAGGATTTTTTCAATGCAAATTGTTGTAAATAATTGATTTCTTATCACCTGTCACAATTTGTTTAAAAACGGGTGCATTTTTATTTCATTTATACAACATATGACAGATAGAAATGCAACCCAAAGATTCTTTTCACTTGGATTATGTGGCACCTAAACATCGTAGTTATTTGAGTCCCCAAGTTTCTCTAATTGATCATGGATTTTGATACCTTTACTGTTTCTACCAATTCTCTCATTGTGTATTATGGGTTAATCTTGATGAATGTCTTGATTTGGTCATCATTTGTAGTGGGGGTCTGCCTAAGCATCCTTCATCAATAAGGCTACAATCACCAACTCTAAACTTAGCGAACCACTTCCATACAGTTCTGTCAACTAAAGCAACTTCACCATACACAACATCTTTTTTGTTGCTGGCAAGGCATTTTTGTTTTTATCATAATAAAAAGCATCAAGTGTCTAAAATGCATCTTATAATCTTCCGTTTCCATAGAGATGCAAAATTGACACAAATAAAGTAATTTTAAACTTTCTTTCTCAAGAGATAGTTTTATGTGTGCTCTAATCAGAAATATAAGCATATTATATCTGTTGGTAAATTTGATGTGTTGAAATATGAATGACTAAAAATTGGCATAAACTTTCTGAACAACCTAGTAGAATTTGCAAGTGAAAAAAAATATTGTTATGATTATTATTATAATTATTTCACTTTTCCTTGTTTCATTTGTAGCATGTCCCATCAAGTTATCGTTACACATTACCAGACATTGGACTTGTTCTACAACATCTTATGGGTGGTGGTTTTGTCTCTTCCTACCTTAAGAAAAGCTTCCGACAAAAATACAATGCTCTCAAAAAAAATGTAAGTATTGTCTTAAATTTTAAAAAATTTCTCTTTTCATTTCTTTGTTTCTGCTTATTTATGAATGCTTTCCTGAGCTTTACTCCCCCAACCCAATCCCACTGTATGAATTATTTATCTGAACTCCCAAACTGAAGATTTTGCTTGAAATTTTGCTTACAATTTTATTTGACAAATGATAAAACAAAAATAAGAAGACTGAAATGTTTTATCATTACCATATTGCAAAAACACTTTCTTTAAACAAAAAAAATTATTCTTTTTTATTTGTTTTTAAGTATTGTAAAAGAAAACTGATATAAAGGCATGGACAGACATTTCCAATGGGTGGATAGAAAACGTTCTTAACCTGACCCCATTGTAAAGCTTCTGAGCCATATTTTGTCACTGTAAGTGAAAGTTTTGTAAAATGCTAATTTGCTTGAAGGTTTACAGCCACATGTTGAAATATTGGTTCCTGTATGGTTACCAAAGTTAAGCAACATCAAGCCTGGTTAGTACCTATATCAGTGACTACTTAGGAATACCTGGTGTGGTAAGTTTGGATGTGTGGGTGGTGTAATAGATAATGACATGGAATTACACTATTTACATTGTTTGGACTATTGTCCTCATTTTTACTACCATGAGATGAGGACAATAGTTTGATCAATGTAAATAGTGTAAATATTACCTCATCTCAGAAATATAGACAAATACCAAATGACATGGAATTGTTAATTAGGAAGCAGAGTTCCAATTCCTGTTGGGTTTGTTATGATCACTTACAGGCAAATTGGAAATGTAGGAATCCATCTTTTCTTGCCCTAGCTATGGGTTAATTAGTAATACTTGTATCAGTAGATCATTATTATCCCCGCCCCCCGAATTTTTACAATCAAATTATTTTCTGGCTTTAAATAACCTGCCAAGTATTGATATGCTGAAGAAAATAAATCAATGAAAATACTGATTTGCTACAAAGGTATGTCTTTTTTATTTTTATTTATATTCTCTGAAATATAAATGTATAGAGAAACTACTGGGGTCACAAAGTGAGGGATTAGTTTATAAATTGGCTATAATGTGGAATTGATCTCCCCACTTTATATCCACATTATAATTTCTTTTTTTTTTTTTTTAATCAAATTCTGATTAGGTATGAATCCACCTCTTCTCTCCTTAGCTATGGCTTAAGACTTGAATCACTAAATCATTATTAAAAAAAAAAAATTTACTATCTAAAAATATTTTCTGGTTTTAAATAACCTACAGAAAGTTGATAAGCTGTAGGAAATGAATTAATCAAGGAATAATTTGCTAGATCCATGTCAAGGAAAAATGTTGAATTTTCAACTATGGAATTTGAAGCCATCATAAAATTCCTGTCCCTGTAATAGAAAGAGAAGTGGTATGCCACCTTCCAATGGTGTCAACTTTTAAAATTGTTGTTTATATTTATGACCTAATTTTGGCCAATCAGTAAATCTATGAACCTTAATTGCTTAGATACAAGAGACGTGTCCAGTAAATGCATTGGAGTTATAATTCTTGATCAGTTCAGTAAGCAAAATCTCTCAACCAAGTCAGTACTAAAATGTTTGAATGCTGACCAGAAAATATATCATGTGGATATTTCCATCTTGATTTTGTAGTATTTTCATTGAACTAATGAGAATTTGTTTTGGAATGTCTTGTTACTATTGATGAAACCTGCTTGGATATCAAACAACAGTCCATAAAATGGGGTCACTCTAGTTTACCATGTCTGAAGAAATTCAACTCAGAAGTCAGCAGCAAAGGTCATGTCCAAGACTTTCTGGGTTACTGAAGGTATTTTGATGACAGATCTTATAACAGACTGGTGCTACAGAAACACAAATGAAGAATTGTCCCAAATAGCAAAGTCTACATCACTAGAAGACTTCATACAGCAGCAACAACTAAAATTGGTAACACATGTAACTAGGATAATGATATTATCAAACTGTTGACTGTCGGAAGATACCAGCTGTCAAAAAAGATTAAGTGTCAAACATATACTTTTAGAGTGTACAAACTTAAATAGAGTGCAAAAGAAGTATTACCAAACAAGTAGTTTGAAAAAGCTATTTATGGAAATGAGACCAAGCAGGATACTCGAATTCTTAAAAGAAATCAGAATGTACTCAAAAATATGACTGGTTGAATACTATCTCGCACACACATAGATATATGTATTTCTACCAACTTGCTATATATTCCAAAACTTGGTTCTACTGAATGTGCGTTTACAAATCCTGCATATGTAATACATATGCATACAATGTATGGAGTCTGGATTTGGCTTCAGATAACCTGTGGTGGTTGGTATGCCATAAAATCTAAACAGCCAAATTAAATATATACATTTTTATAAAATATTTTATGAATTTAAAATGTGTTAAATATATAAATTTGTTAAATATATGAATTTGTCTAAATATATAAGTCTGTTATATATATTAATTTGTTAAATATACAGACTTCTTGAAATTGTTCTTAACTTTTTGTTTGATTTTAATAATTTGATTCGGCGTTAAATGGCCCAAGATGGGTTGATATGCCATAAAACAAAACAAACAAGATTGTCGGAAGAAGACTATCATTAATACTAGAAAGACTATTGATAACAGTTATTCGACTTGTGAAGTCTGTTCTCCTTAAAAACTATTTTATAAATTTCAGCTGACAGTACCACTGTCAAGAGATGTCAAATGTTTCCTTACAGGAAACAGCTAATCTTACTGTTACCATCTTCAGAAAGGATTAAACAAGGCATAATACTATGCTTACATGCTGTGCTGATTAAAGGAGCCACTTAAAGAAAAATGATTAGAGAAGCTGTGGAAAGGGTTTCTTTTTACAAAATAATGCACCTACTTTCTGGGCTGTCAAAACTGTGGATATTTGAAGAATTTGGGATTTGAATGCATAAATTATCTTGTTTCATTCTCTATCTCCTAATGTTAAAAGGATTTTGAAAGGAAGAAGTATATTACTGGAAAGTAATTGAAACTCACCTGAAGCGAGCTGAATGTATAATGCTCCTCATGCCAATGACATTTCTACCAAGCTTCTCTACGGCATATCACTCCAATGAATTTCTTCTAATGTGTTCCTCTCGAATTTATATTTAAATTGAGGTCATCAGGAGAGAATGTGCACCATTTTGGGGCCTTCCTCTCAACGGTTTCACTTGCTCACTTCGCCCCCCCCCCTCCCCCCCCCCACTGATGTGCAGCACCATTATAATGATATACAAGTGTGTTTTAGATATACTAGTTTAAATGTCTTACGGCAAAATTAGATTTACGAAAAATTTCAAAAACAGCAAATCTTGCATTCTAAGAATGCAACGTGAACCTCATTATGCATTCACGATCAGTCATGTCATGCAGTCATGTTCGCTGAAATACTCCACGGAATATTTCTTTTTTTCCATATCCACATAGAACAATTTTCAAATAGTTTTGACTCATTTAGATATGATAGCAGTAGAACTGTATTTTAGTGAACAAACATCAGAATTCTCTGTAGATTACCCAGACTGATATACACCTAAGAAAGCCAGAGAGCACAATACCCAAAACATAGTGATATCAACATCAAAGATGAGAACAATATTTCTAATATAAATAATGTAAACAATAACTACTCATCCAAGAAATTCAGACAAAAAGAAATCTGAAAATTTTTTTTTTTTTTTTTTGAAGAATTAAAGAATCTAAAAAAATCATAGTGTAAAGATGATACATGCCAAATGATATGGAAAAATTAGTTAGTATGTCAAATAGCATGTATAATTCATGGTTTGGTATTGAGGATTTTTCAGCAATCCCTTGTTAAATATAATCTGGCTCATTTATGGCTGTCATTTTTAAAGCTAACACCCTGTTGTTAATCATGAAATAACAAGTTGACTTTTCTGGCAGTATATCTTAAAAACTTTTTTAAAACATCTGATTACATGCATATGACAGATTCTCAAAATAATATTTATTCCCACTGGAATTCTTGCGTATTTTTTTCATATTTGTTTTTAATATTATTGAAAAGAATATTTATAAAATATAGAAATTATAGAGCAGATTTATCAATAGATGCTTACATTTTGAGGTTTGTTCAAACAGGACATTTAGGTAGTTTGCATTGATAAACCGAAAAAAGGTTTGCATCTTTTGTTTGGGTTCTGCTGACTTTGTCTATGAAACCAAATATTTCCTTAGAAAATTTTTGTATCAAATCATTTTTAAACTTATTTTCTTGGTTTCAGAAATCTTTAAATACATTATATATTTATTTTGAGAAAACCTGGCAATATGGTAACAGTAAACATTGTCTTCCATTTGTTTTACTGAATGCAATTTATGATTTTATTTTGTTGGTTAAAAAGAAAAAAAATCACTTTGATTTCTACAAGGGGGTGCTGAAAAGATTGTTCTGTTCCACTGACCAAATAACAGATTTTTTTTTTTTTTTTCAATTTTTTTTCTTGGGTGGTTTGTGAACTTTCTTTTCAGTATCCCTATCTTATATACCCATTATGAGGCTTTGACTTGAATTGCTATTTATTGTCTTGTTTGTCGCCTACATTTCTTTTCAATTCATTATGAGTTGTGTATTTTTAAGTCACACTAGGAAATCTACAAGTGAGAAAATGAACGTCTTTCTCTTTGAACATATCTTCAAATCAGTGCACAGTTTTAATTGGGGGTGTTCTATCTCTTTTTTATTTTATTTATTTTTATTTATACAGTAAGGTTCACCCTTTACAAGGCTTGAGAGCCACCCAAGATAGATGGTACGTTAGGAGGCAATTTGTGTAGATAGGAAAATAAGAAAATGGTTGACCCTAGCTTTAAACCGGATTGTAGAGTTTGAGAAAATATCTTGGGAGTTGGTTCCACAGGGCAGTGGATTGCAGGAAGAAGCTGTTTGAGTGGAACTTACTTCTCCCTGATGAAATACATAGGGAATATGGATGGTTTGTTACTATGCAAGTGGTTATGGCTTGTCTTTGCCGTGAAGGTTTGAATCGGCTGAACCAAGGAATGTGGTTCATCCAAGCACTTTCCATGGAAGTAGCAATAAAATAATCAAAAGCTTGCCACATCCCTGCCCTTGACAGAGAATCTGATTATATTCAGTGATTTTTTTTTTTAGTTAAAAGAAACAGAACAAAATCAGTATATTACATTGGCTTTTATTGTAGCAAAATTGTCTATACAACCACGCAACTGAATTTTTCTTTGTAATAGAACAAGGAAAATATTTTTTCTCTTATGTACAAGGAGTGCAGAAAAAGTATCTAGATTTTTTTTTTTTTTTTGTGGGAATGTCATCTGGGTCAGCACCATTTTGTGTGAGTGTGGGAGAAAGAAAGAGATATTCAAACAAGTTTAATTAAAATTAAAATTAACCGGCAAGGTCTGTCTGTTTAATTTGTTGCATTTTTCCATTTTTCATATGAACTCTAGTATAATCAGATCATATTTATGAATAAATTCTCCAAAGTGTTTGTCATTTTCATTCAAGTCTATTTGACCATTTCTTGCCATTATCAGGAATGTTCATGTCATCAGTTTTAATAAAGAAAAGTTAGTAGCACCTTACAAAAACATACCAACTTCAATTTGCAAAATACTTTAGTCAGTCAGTCAGTTAAGAGCCATACGTGATACACGCTTGAATGACTGGGCAGAAGATTATCCTGCAGTAGGTTGCTATTACTTTCTGTAATAGACTGGTTGCCAGCCAAGGCTATAGAACCTAGTCTGTCCTGTTATTTAACCCATAACTGGAGGGAAGAGACAGATTAATACCTTTCCCAAAATACTTACATCAAACATAAAAATATAATACATGTCTCCAGCTGAAAAAATAATAACCCTCTCGATTATTAAAATAAATAATGTGTGTGTATGTCTCTCTCTCTCTTAATATATATATATATATATATATATATATATATATATAAAAATACAGGTTTCATTGAATAATATAGACAAGTTCTGTCTATTTTGTGTAAGATCCATTCATATGATCTGATTAGCTTGATAGTGTTATGGAAAGACAACAAGAAATCGCAATAATTGTTGATTTTTTTTTATCAGGTCTGAGTTTTTGGCTTACATACGCCATTATCAAAGGATGAACATTTAATGTTCAGTGAACATAGAACATTTAAATTCTTTTTAACAAAGTGGAGTTATACAGAGAAAACATATCACTCTCTTATATCGTAGCCAAATGCACACCAACTACCAACTAGATGAGAATATCCTAAAAAAACTCGTAAACACTAATATCTCTCCGACAGACCCCAACAAAAGAATTAAATTTATCATATATTATGCTAAATCTACAACATCCAACTCAATCGTCCGCAACGACTCCTCCCCCACCGTTAGCGATTTGCAAAAAAAATAATGTAGTATATAAATTTAAATGCCCCTTTTGAGAATGTATCTCTAACAAACTAAATAATACCTACATTGGACATACTACTAACTCACTTTCGCGGAGGCTTACATTGCACTTAAATGAAAATTCTAACATATTCCGACATTTAAAACACCACGGCTATCAACACACACTTCTTAGGAAAACACTTGTTGAAAATACGCATTTACTTAGACAAGAAAATAATAAACGAAAACTTAAAATTCTAGAAGCTATCTGCATCAAACAGTTTAAACCTAGCCTAAATAAAATAAATTTCGACACCTCTACTAACATACTTCAATGCCTATAATCGACGGGAGAGGTCATAGTTATTATACTTACCCCCTACACCATAGTAGCAAGCAGTTCCCAGACCAATCCCTCATGCCACTATACACTCAATTGAACAAAAAACCCACTATCCACCATTCCTTCTTGGCCTATAGCCATGTGTGACACAAAAAATGGACCTGTCTAATTTTCTCTGTATAACTCCACTCTGTTAAAAATAATTTAAATGTTCTATGTTCACTGAACATTAAATGTTCATCCTTTGATAATGGCTTATGGAAGCCGAAAGCTCAGACCTGATGAAAAAAATCAACAATTATTGCGATTTCTTGTCTTCTTTCCATGACAACATTATCAAGCTAATCAGATCATACGAACAGATCTTACACAAAATAGACAGAACTTGTCTATATTATTCAATGAAACCTGTATTAATGAAAAAATGCTGCCAAAATACACAATATATATATATATATATATATATATATATATACCCAAGTATAGGGTAGGTATAGATGGAATAAAATTCCATATTCAAAAAACACTTTTCTTAAAAAAGAGCTCAGTACAAAGTAGAGTAAATAATATTTAGAATTTATAACACAAATACATTATAATATCATTACAAAAGTAGCTATTTTAAAATATATATATATATATATATATATACACACACACATTTCTCTCCTGTCACACTCATGAAGTAAGAGACAATAGTGAGGCAGCATCAGCCCAGTTCATTAGAGAGACAATAGCGACACAGCATTGGTTCAGTTCATTTTCTTTATTACCAGTTATTAAAGCTCTTGCTGCGTGTTTACTTTTTAACAGTGCCTTATTATTTTATTTTTTTGCAATAATTATGTCAGAGTAGTGAAGAATAAATAAATATATATATATATACACACACACACACACACACACACACATATTGTACAAGGCACAGAACAGACTCCACTTATTGTAGTCTATTATTAACATGCAAAGACCTGCCACGTGCATGCAACTCATTTTGGAATAGCCATTAACTAACTGGGGATTGTTTTTTTACACTCCCTTTATTCCTTAATTAGTTTTCATTTTAACTTCAGTTGCTAATAAAAATTTTTCTTATTATTTGCTTAGTCTTAAATTACTGACAATTTTCTTTTTACTTTTTTGAAGAAAGCATCTTAAATTTTAAAAGTTGTGATATTTTTGTATCCTGTTTATTAAGAAAATATGATCCCTTTTTTAAAGTATATCATATCTTGATGTGGTAATGGAAACTAGTTTTTATACATATATATTTATTTATTTTTCCATTTGTAAGCAAGTTATTATATGACCTGGGTTTCTACCATGAGTGGTATCTTCAGGCAATTGGCAATAACTGATTTTTGGGGGCTGCTAAATTTATCCACAAATTAATCTACTTAGAACTAACTTCCAACTTTGATTTCCCATTTTCTACCCCACTTACCTCTCAGACATAATTTGCCAATATAAGGTAAAGAATTTTCCATCTTCCTTCACACTACCTGATGAGACATTGTCCTTTCAATGTCGAAACAAAATATACGCTTTGTAGTAGATGGTAATTTGCACATGTTCTAAACTATAATTTATAATAGATATTCATAGGTCTATTTTTATATTGAGCACTGTTTTAAATTAATGTTTTGAATGTTGTTAATATTTTCTTTGTTCCTTATTCACTTGGAGATATATATATATATATATATATTCAGAAATGATAACATGGATATATATATATATATATATATTCAGAAATGATAACTTGGATATATATATATATATATATATATTCAGAAATGATAACTTGGATATATATATATATATATATATATATTCAGAAATGATAACTTGGATATATATATATATATATATATATATATATATTCAGAAATGATAACTTGGATATATATATATATATATATATATATATATATATATATTCAGAAATGATAACATGGATATATATATATATATATATATATAATACTAAAATATATGATCTAATACAGAGCTTTTAAAACCGTTTGTAATTGCAATACATTACTTAAGTTCTGTTCGCCAAACTAAATGCATATAACATAATAATTCAATGAAGAATTTAGCTAATAATTAAAGAAAAGTCAGGTAACTAATTGCATCAATGTGTCACAGCACAGCAGTCTAGAAAGTTCTGACCTAAGGTACTCCTGAAAATACAAAGGTGTCTAGATTTACTTTTGAATTTATCTCTGTATTCCAATTCCTTTATTCTGAATCTTTTATTCAAAATCCCTTCTTCATTAGAATTAATTTAATTTAATTTTTTTTTTTTTTTTTTTTTTTTTTTAGGAATAAAAAATATTGTGCAACTTTCAAATGATTATAAATCAACCTGTTTTTTTGTTATGAGTTATGATTTCCTTGTGTGACTCTTGAAGAAATTCTTATGCATGTCTAAGTGTTTGGCTTTATATTTCATCAATCTGGGACAATGTGCAAAGACTGAGAAAATATTTATGTTCAATTCTCCTGCAAATGTGTGTATGTAAGAAGCATTGTCATTGCAGAAGATTTGAAATGTTTTGTCTTTATTTCTCCTTGCAAGTGTGCATGAACATTTCACAGCATAAGGATTGTGTGAACATATTTTCTTTGTTTTTTAGTGATGAAAATATTTATTTGCTTTAATTCTTTTTCATTCTCCTTCTTATATTTTTGCAGAATTTATATTTATTCATTCCGCTACATGCAAATGATGGTTTCCGATAATATTTGGATTATCATCTTTGTTGTTTCTGGCCTGATCTCTTGGTTGATACATTCTTTGTTCTTTCTTTGCTGCCCGTTGGATCAAATCTTTAGAATTTGCTTTCTACTTTTTTCTTTTGACTTCTTTTCATCTCTTCAACATGAACATACCAGACCACTAGAATCACATGACTGGCTGTTATGGTCACATGTGAAAATCAGAGAAAAAAGTGAGAATTTAAATATTTCTGGTGTTGCAATTGTTGGTGGGTTTCCATGCACAAATCAAAAGACTGTGTGTTTGTATAAACAAGAGAGCAGTACGATTGGAATCTGTTCTCTGGTTAACTTCTGAAAATTTCTATGGATTCCATGGCTTTAAATTCAAAATACTACAAATTTTAAATGACTGTTGATATTAGTTGAGTGGGCTTTAATGACCAAAATAAATTTTTATGGGCTCTGATTGCATACAATCCAAAGAATGTATCAAAAAGAACGAAGAAGATGATAATATAATAAAAACATGTTGTATTTTCCATTTCAGTTTGTACATACAGGGTGAGATGGATAAATTGTCATCTAGATTATGCAAAAATGAAAAGAACACTGGCATCTCATTTTAACAGATATATTTACCAAAATTGCATAAAAATGTCTTGAAATACTAAAAAATAAATTTATTCAATAAAATTGCCATTGGCTTCAACAACAACAGTCTCTAGATGAGTTTGGAATCTCCTGCAAATCTTCTAGGTGGTCTCCTTGATTAAGTTGGCAAATACTGCCATAATCCTGAATGCAAAAATG
Source organism: Ascarosepion bandense (assembly GCA_037127315.1). Taxonomy (NCBI): domain Eukaryota; kingdom Metazoa; phylum Mollusca; class Cephalopoda; order Sepiida; family Sepiidae; genus Ascarosepion; species Ascarosepion bandense. The sequence goes on from JBBBDQ010000436.1 coordinate 2,256,473, forward strand.
AAAAGAACACTCACTTCTCATTTTAACCGATATATTTACAAAAATATCTTGAAATACTCAAGAGCAAATGTATTCAATGAAATCAACATTGGCTTTAACCATGGTCTCCAGACAACTTTGGAATTTTCTGCATCTTTTCTGGAAGGTCTCCTTGTTTATGTTGTTGAATGCTGTCATAATCCCTGCCTTCAGGTCATCTTTGGTATTGCAAGGAGTTTTGTTAGTCTCTTGCTTAACTGCACCCTACACGTGATAATCAAGTGGGTTACAGTCTGGAGAATTAGGTGGCCAAATATAAGGGGTGATGGGGGTCTAGAAATTGTCTGACATCCATGACTGGTTTCTCCTGCTTGTGTGGCATAGTGCAGAGTCCTGTTGCCAGACATAGAGCCTTCCATCAGCCACCGTCTTGATCCAGGGTTGAGTCTGAGGCCTTATAGGAAGATGAATGGAGGCATAACATTGTGACCACTAGTAATCACTACAAACACCTTTATAATCACCATTGGATTCATCTAACTCTTTCTGAATTCTCTGCACTGTGTTCAGATTGACCTTCCAGACACTCTAAAATGTTTGTATTAAAGCAGTACAGTATGCCATTTCCAAATTCCTGCCAAAGCAAATTCTGACATGGTGCACTTTTTTCTAGCAGTGCCCAACTGACCCTACTATATTATGCAATTGACAAAATTAAAAACATACAACATACATGCACAAAATGAAAAATATAAAATGGTGACACTTTACCCATCGCACTCTTTATTTAGATGACTCACTGTGAATTGTATTTTTTTAACGAGTAGATATAGTTTATCAACTATGTAAATCATATACTTGTAAACTTCAAGAATGTACTCCTATATATAAATTAATCTTATGGATTACATGATTGATATTATATATATATAATTGCATATTTAGGCAACAACCCCTCTTTTATAGAAGTTTTGTTAAAGAGAACTGACAAAGCACTGCTATAAAGCTTTTTATTTAATTTTTCTTGTGTTCATATAAATGTTTTCTTTTCTGAGTCATCTAGATAGGTGTATGGTGTTATCACTAGATAACTCACATTATACTTATCTTCCCCTTTGCTCAATTATGACTCACATATGGTAGCCTACTAAGCCTCATCAGTAACAGGTATAGTAGCCTTATTCATATGTAAAAAAAACTAATAATATAAAAGAAAAAGCCAATACTCAATAATATCAATTATGAACACAGCCATAACATGCTGACCATGTTATAGAAAATGTAAATATTCTTATAACTTCAGATACATATATAAAAAAAAACCCACACGTTCAGTTAGAAATAAAAATCATCCTTGATAATGTCTAAAAGAATAGCCAAACACACTCAAATATGCAGAACTTTTGAACAATTTTTATATATTTTGTGTTCCCAAAAAACATACTTGTATGAATGCTAGAAAAATTAAATCGAAAGCTTAATCACAGTGTTTTGTCAGTCATCTTCAATAAAACATATGTTGATAAAATGGCCCTTTTCATTTGATGCCTTATAATTGTGCTATTTTGTAAGTAACAATTTGCTGGAATACAAATAGGAAATTGTCATATTTTAATTGTAAAATATTATTTTTTAAACTGTAGTATTTTTGTAAATTTAAAAAAGCTTCTCTAATTCTGACGTCCATTAATTTTTCTACTCTTCTCAATGACATAAACGACAATGTTTAACACGTTATTTAATCAATCATGCAGTTACATTGAAAAGAGTAGAAAAGAAACAGGGTTGTAATCAAGAAAAATCTATAAAATTCCCTTTTTAATTTTGCATTTACCATCAGTCATTAACTTGAAATGTTTGTATTATAAATGTAATTGTATTTAAAACTTTTCTTTTTTTAGTCTTTGATATTTGTCTATATCTATTGACTTGATTGGATATGCATGCAGTATTCCCTCATTAAATGACAAAAAAGATATTCAGGCATGTCCTCTTTGTCCATCTACAAATGGCTAACAATGGCTTATTGATCTCTTCCTAAACCCTCCATGAAGACTCCCTTGCTGTATGTCAAACCCAAGAGAATTATTTTCCTACTGTAAACTTCAACCCACTATCAGATTAACCCCCTTGTCATCTACCATGGTTAAACTGATCTTTTATAAGGATGTGATGGTGGTGGGTGTTGTTTATTGTGGGTCTAGATGTAATTTCCTAATCCTGACTTGTCTGTCAACCTGCCTTTGATATTCCCTTTTACCCATCAGCCACAAATCGATTTTTCATATGATTATTCTTCCTTTGTAGTTTTTGGAGCTTTAAAAACTTTAACCTGTTTTTCCCCATTTGTTACCAATGAATGCTTAAAACCATTTCTTTCTTCCTCTCTCTCTCTCTCTCTCTCTCTCTCTCTCTCTCTCTGTCTCTATTCTCTCCTCGCATATTTAAATGCTTGTATCCTGACTGATTGCCACTTGTTTGTTGCTCCATGCTCACCTGGTGTAGGTTGGAAGTGTCATGCAGGTATGGGCACCTTACCTCCATTTGTCTGTCCTTTCTGTTAGTGATTCTGGTGATTTCTTTCTTTCTTTCTTCATTTCTTTCTTTTGTTTTTTTTTTTCCTCTGTTTTTTTATTATTTTTTTTTTTTCCCAACATTGAACAGAATCCTGGATTTCTATTCCCTGTGCCACCATTGTTGAACAAATCTGTCATGTGGCAAGCTGCATACCACCATTTTTTTTGTTTTTAAATTTCCACTATTCATCTTGACTACTGGCAACTAACACAGTCTGCCTTGCATTGTAAAATGAAATACAAGTTTCTAAAGCTTTTAAATGATGACTATATAAGGTTTCCAAAGAGAATTTCATACATTTGCATGAGGAATCAGTCAGTAAATTACTGTTTAATGTTTTTATATACAAGGGGCCACAGAAAAGTTTTCAGCCCACTTCCCAAAATCAATATTCTGATGTTTCTTCATTAAAATATTAATTTTTGGTAAGTGGGTTGGGCCAAGATCTCTATGTCATCCTTTTCTATGTATGTATATGTGGAAAATATCTAACTGAAAAGAATGATGACATAATGTCAGCCATTTCTTTCCTTTCTCTTTTATAAATATGGTCTGTGTTTCTTGATGCCCTGAGCTCATTACGGAATGCTGTTTAGGTTAATGGGGCTTTTTACAACTTGTCATTATGGGCCTCTTCCTTATTCTTATTAATATTTCTACTTGAGCAGTAGATGTAATAATTCCTGCAATACCTTGAAAATTATCATCTTGCCACATCTCGTTTTCTTCATAGCCATGCCTAGTTAGACAAGAGGTTTTCATTAATTGCTGAAAAAACCTACCAAACAAATATTATTCTAATATTTATATTCATTTTTCTTTTATATTTTACTATTTTATATATAATAATAATAATAATAATAATTGTTATATTTCAATCCATCTTGAAAAACCCACCGAGTATAAACGCGTAGGGGAAAAAGGGGGAAATAAAAAAAGAAACAAACTAAGTACTTGAATATACGTCAAAATACTCGTTGAAAAGAAAAAAAAAACGAGATGAGAACCCTAACACTAAAGCGCTCAATACAATAGTAGAGCAAACAAATAAGAATAAATCTGACTTAGAGCCAACAGACCTGCCTAAGTTTCACTTAACGGATTGTCAGTTAAGTAACGGCTTGCCCTGACAATCCGTAAGGTGAAACCTAGGTAGGTCTGTTGGCTCTAAGTTAGATTTAATCTTATATATATAATGTTTTTCAGCACCTAAACTAAACTATTAAAATAAAGCTTCATCAGCTTCTAGTTAGAGTTGTTACTATATAGTAATGACGTTTACTGCAATTTGGTTTTGTAAATTTACTTGTTATGAAAGCCATTCAAAATTAAGTACAATAACTTCATTATTATTATTGTTATTGTGCTTATGTCAGATCCAACATTTTCAAAGTTATTTTTGCTTTTAAGTTACATGGGCTTGAATATAATGTGTCTGGATATACTAATTTGTTTATTATGCAAGTTTTCCCATAAAATTGATGTTAACCAACAAGTTGTTTCAGAGTTTATATTTACATGAGAAATATATTATGCTTGTTTCCTCTTTATAATATCTGTCAGTATTAAAAAAAAAAAAACGAAATAGTGATAAGTTATTTTGGATACGACATGAATTTTTCTTTATAAATAAATCCCAAATATGTATGCTACAGAAACATTAGCACTATATACATGAAAAAAATTATTATATTACTTCTAAATAGGAATTGATATTCTATAATTTTTATCAGCTTTTCACCATTGATTTTAACTTTTCTATTGTTTTCTCTTTAACATTAATAAATACAGTTTTTATTTCTTCTCAGATACCTTTAAATATTGATTTCTATTTTCATATTCATCTATTTTAATGATGGGACACTCTGCATTTTTATAGGGAGATACTGGAGACCATTCCATTAATTCAGTAACATTTTAATAAGCTGGCTTTTGGAGAATTTAAGCATACTATTGATTGGCAACTTGGTCTTACCAATTTACTGTTTCTAACCAGCTAGATTCTATTTTAATAATTTATTTTTTTGCATTTCTCACCTGTGAAACTTTCAGTGTCTTGCTTCACTGCAGCTCATCATCTACTGTCTTTCTGAACCCTATTTTTCTATTGCCTTATTTGGAATGAAATGATTAAAAAAGAAAACTTGCCTTGTATGAATATACTCTTTATCTTTAAAGCTTTTTTGGTTATGACCTGTACCACTACATTCTGTTTACATTTGTGTTGTGGACCCAGGATAGGTCCGGAAGAAAAACACAAACTTGGGTATTAATGAAACACATATATTTAATGAGAGAACAAATACAAAGTGTGTTACACGTCAGTCAGACTGCCAAGTATTAGACCGGGGTGACTCAACCCAACTCAACACACAAGAGGCATATTCTCCTGGTATTTATAATAATAGGAAGAGTTCATTATAGTCCATAAAGAGTAGGTCCCATAACAATTTGTAGCACCAGTTTCTTCAAATATTTCCTTGCAGGTCAATTCACTTTCCTTCCTTATTAGTCTTTCCATTTTTCTCAAATCTTTTTGTCATGTTCTCCTGAAGTCAGTTATGTTATTCTTTTTGCTGTTATTTTATTAATGTTTTGTCTTTTTTTATTGTTCTTAGATTTTAAACTTACCACAATTTCCAATATTGTGTTCTCATCACTTAATATTTTCACATTATTTTGTTTCTCTTTTGAGGTTATATTATGTGTGTTTTACAAATATATGGTGGTTGTCACATTCCACTTAGATGAGATCCATCTAGTTTTGACATTAAGACAACTCTTGAGACCAGTATTTGATTTTAGAGGTATCAGGCATATATCACAGATAAGCTCAGTAGGCTTGATTGTGTTGATTGGATCTGCATGCTCTACAATTTTCCAGTGCACCACCATGTTCCTCTTCAGTTGATGATCTACAAAACATTGTTACAAACAACACAGTTATTATTGGTGGGACGATGAAGCAGGTTGGCATAGTTGACTTAACCTGCCCTCTACAAAAGCATGCACTCACATTCCCGAGACTGGATATTAGTTGACAAATCAGAATGAGTGCCTTTTCAGAGATCATGCTTCATCTGAGCATAAATGAGATATTTATCCTCAAAGGTGTTGTCTCTCCGCACCCCCATAAAGTGTGTGTGTGTTGATGTATATTTGGGCAGCAACCTTTCTTTTAAACATCCTTCATGAAATATGGCAGACACGGAAGGTTTAATCAATTTTATATTCAGTTTTTCCCACTTATGTTTTTTTTCATTTTATAGAAGTAAATGAGTACACAAATGTTTAATTTTCATTGTCCCAAGTGCTTTCGGCTACTTTAACTATTATCAAGGTTTTGTTTTTGGTATTGTTATTTTTTTTCTCAAGTTTTGACTGTTGTATTTGTGTGTGTGTGTTTGCATATATATATATATATATATATATATATATAAAAGAAAAACTACTAAAAGTTGTAAGTTAAAAATGTATTTTTTGACAGTATTTATTTATTTCTATTTTATATATATATATATATATATATATATATTTGATATTTCAGACCGGCTTCGGCCTTTCATCAGAAACAAATGATTTTACAATTTAAACTAAAAGCCACACACACACACACACATATATATATATATATATATAAGTAGTAGCCTTGGTAATTTGTAAGGTTAATTCCACAGAGGATTGTGATCTGATGAGAACACAGTGTTAGAATTTAGCACATAATTATAATGAAAATAAATTTGGATGAATTTACATATCGTTTGTAAATTCGTCTAATTTATTTTCATTATATATAAAAGCCATCATAATCTTTTATATATATTTCTCTGTTCTTTGTGTGCAACATTTCTATTTTGATATAGGGGAAATAACTATGCACAGAATGAAGTTATACTCTCTCTCTCTCACTCTCTCTCTCCCTATAATGATATGCGCTAAAAAGTCTGCCTACTTCCACCGAACGCCCATAGCCCAGGGGTAGAGTCGCCGACTGACGCAATTTCGGTCGGGTTTCAATCTTGGGTAAAAAAGCAATCGGAGTCTAACCATACCGATGAGCTGTGATACGGCGAAACAGATCTGTCTGCAGATGACAATATATATATATATATATATATATAGTGTTGAGTTGTGATAATGCTTAGTGACAAGATTGTTGTTTCTTTAGTGGTTTACTGATAAAAAGATATTTTGGTAAGCAGGAATTTTTGTTGTAAGGCGCTCAATATCAGGATAGTGATGGAACGTTAAGAGGATTAATGTAGAGAAGTTTGCTTTCAATTAGTAAATTGAAAATTTAGCCCTGACAACTGAAGATATCATGATGGTGTCCTAACCAAACTTTTAAGTCAGCATTATTCTGTTCAGTTAAGTGACAAACTTCTTTATATTAATCCCACACACACACACACATATATATTTATATATATATTAATAATTATTATTAACTGGTTATTGATCAGAATTAAATTAGACCAGTATACAGCTGTATTAAAAAGTGGTCAATAGATATGTAATGTAAAGATTTTAAATATTTTTCATTCAGAAGTCAGTCAATTACGCAAGTGTGGTTTCAACCATTCAGTATCTTCAGGCATTTTTATATCAAGTGATTCTTCAATTTTTTTTTTTTCCAAACATAGAGCAGGAACTTTCAGAATGCACAACTGGAAGTTTAAAATAATTTGAATTTCAAAATAAGGGAGAAGTTTTTCAAAAATTGTAAACACTTTCATTTGGGTTTGTATGATTCTAAAATATATTTTTTTATATGTTTACATACAGACATTACTTTGGACCTTTCTCATTCTGGAAATAGTATTATCGCTAACTTCTTTTCTTGGTACAATATGCAGATAACATTACTATTATAAAGTCTGGCCTTTTTTTAATAGGCTCCATGTTATAGGTCTTTGCTGTTATTTTTCTTTTAATTTCTATGCATATGATTACCTAGTTTAATACTATTTTTAAAGCTCTCTAGCTTGAATGTAGACTTGTGATTATACCAACGATTTTAAAAATTTTCTTTAATGCATCCATCTTAATTATTTGTTTTCCTGTCCATCTGTATCCTGTACTTCTACTTTGTGAATAATTCCTTCTATTTTGCAAAGTCCGTCAAGTGGGCATTTATTTTTGACTTTGCAATTACATTTTTCATCAACAGTATTATGCTGCACATTATTTTTTAAATTCTTAGTGTTTTACTTTATGTAATTTTCTAAATTGTATGTGCAGCTGTAACTTAACTGCATTTCTATTGAAAATTTTATGTAATTCCAAGTTTTTAGGAAAGTGTTTGTTTATTAATTTGAAAATTATTTACCCTATTTTGGATTTTACTTTTAAATTAAAAAATGGGTTAAACCAAACAATGTCTCATTTTCTTGCATAATTTTCATTTGATTGTTTATTTGAGGTTTATATTCTCATTTATTTTTACGGCCATTTTTATTTCAAGCCTTTCATAAACTTTTTTTTGTTTCTTCAAAAACTGTTTTGTGAGAGAAATTTTTAGATAATCTGTGTTCTATTGCTTTAGGGATGTGTCTGATGACGTTAACAGGATGGTTAGATCTAATATTTCCATACCTCAAATTTGTGTGTGGTTTCATATATGGGGAGACACTGCCAGTTTGCAGATTAAATTATACATCTAAATATTGGACAATTGGGACAAATGGAGAAAAATTTGAAAACAAAAAAAAGTAAATAAATCAATTGAATAAACTAGATGTTGTTAAAAAGTATAAATAAATGCTGAAAAAAAAGCCCAAAAAACTGAGGCTAAATGCTCTAACCAGGGAATGTGTTTAGAGGGAGAGATTTAATTTCCTTGCATTACATAACTTGGACGAAAAATAACTGAATGTTTTGTTGATCATTCTTAATTTTATTTTTTTTAATTTTCACTTTGACTCATCTTAAATCACATTTTTTGTTATTTTTGAGATGAAGGGTACACCAATTCACTTAAAAACTGTTATTATTGAAGTACTTTTTTCAATAGCAACATATTGATTGTATATATTTGACTAGGATGATAAATTTCAGGAAAAGAAATTGCAGTTGAACAACAATATAGATAAGAAAAAAAAACTTCTTTTAATTATTACACTCTTATTCCTCTCTTCTCCTTCTTTGTCAATTTTCTTTCCTTTGTTCTTTTTTTTCGTTATCCTTTCCTCTTATTTTCTTTCTATCTCACTCTCTCTCATTTCTTATTGCTCTCACTCTGCTCTTTTATTATTATCATTATTTTTTTTTTTTTTAGATATTTTCTTTATTGATCCTTTTTGTTTTTGCCACTGTCCCATATTTATATATCTATCACAAATGTACACACACATGCACACACACAGCATCTTTTATAAAAATTTCTGCTATATTTCATTTGCTTTGCTGAATGTGTGAACCCAACCTCTTCCTCCCTCTCCCAGACACATACACACACACAAACACTTGTTTAATCTACTCTTTGCCGAAATCCCATCTTGGAATCGATCATTGTTTTTGTGATTCTCATGAATACATTTATGAAATGCATTTCCCAGTCATCTTGCCCACAAACATATAAGAAAAGAAATTATACATAGCAACAGTTTTTATTCAACTCCATTTACATATTATTTTAATATAATGCAACTTAAAAACAAAACAGAAAAATCACCTGAGACATTTTCTATCTTCTCTCCAATTCTATTTTGCTTTTCTGCATTGATTTGATATCTCCACATTCTATTCCTTTTATGCCACCACCTAAAAGAAAAGACAATACCCTTTTATTACTGACTTTGCACTGTTTCTTGATGGCTACAAGCAAATGTTGACTTAAAAGGATGGAGATAATTTCACAAAACATGCTTGGACTGAAATTAAATCTTAAATTACGCTCAATACCTATTCATCAAGTACTCTTTGCCTCCAAGCATGTTTCTCAGAGTTACTTTCATTCTTTACATCTTGGAATTCTTTGATGGCCAATATTTATTTTTGTTGACTTATTTATCTGTCTGTTTGAATGCTTTTTGAGGTCTGTTATTTCAGAAAATATAAACAAAAACGACTGTTTTTTCAGTTGGGGATTTCCACACCAGACCATTCACAATCCTTTATCAGTGAAATGATCTGGTTTCCATGGGTTATGGTAAGAAAATAAATGCAATATTAGATCCATAAAAGAAAGAAAGAAAAACTGCATAAAAATCCTTGCCTCTTGTGTTCCCTTTCATTTCTATAGATAGTTTGAACTCTCTCTTTTTTTTCTTTTTTCTCTCTCTCTTTTTATCCCTTAGATATTTCTTTATTTTTTTCCCCCCCCCCCCCATAAAACAGTACAGTATTTGGAAGCCAAATGAGGAATCATTTCTCTATTTTACTTCTTGCATGTATACTTAGCCCTGACTAATTTAGGGTCCATTTATATTGAACTCTGTTTTAGACTTGATTATACAGAGTACTGTGCAAAAGGATGTTCATTGTGGTGCAGTGGATATCGGCTCGGAACGAGAAATCGGGGAGCCAAGTTCAAATTCCAGCCAAATTCATTGCATTCACTTACACGCAAATACCCTTGGGAAAGGTATTAATCTGTCTATTCCTTCCAGTTATGGGTTAAATAACAGGACAGATTGGGTTCTATAGCCTTGGTCGGCAACCAGTCTACCGCAGAAAGTAATGGCAACCTACTGCGGGATAATCATCTGCCCAGTCAGTCACGTCTCTTTCGAGACATGATTGCCCAAGTGTGTATCATGTATGGCACTTAACTGACTGACTGTGCAAAAGTATTAGGGCAGGAACTATTTTATCTTTTATGAGGTATATTGACAAAAAATAAACAATTTAATTAAAGTAATTTTTTTATTTACTCAATAAATGCTTTAACAAGAAGAAAAAATACTTGTTACAAAATAAATTTAATATTTAGTATAATAGCTTTTTGCTTTGATCACAGCCTTCATTCTGACAGGCATTGGCATCAAAAGCTTCTTCAATGTATATAATGGTATCTCCTGTCTAGCAGCTTGTATTTGTTCCCAAAGGGTGTCTTGCGAAGTAACATTAGATTTATCAATTCGAAGAGGGGGGGATAAGAAAAAAGTCAGTCATATCAAAGAATAATAGAATAATGAGTAGTTTCAAAATAACTTGTTTAATAGAAAATAGGAAAAATTAAATATAACTTCTTTTTAATACATTTCCATTACACCTAGGTTTAGATAATTTATTAGCAATTTACTTGGCTTTTCACCCTGTATTTGAATTTCAGTGAGGTTTTTAGGAAAATCACCCCTGTCCTAATATTTTTGTACACTACCAGTAGTGTGCAAAAGTGTTAGGATGGGTGATTTTAAACTTTATTTTGATGCCTCATAAAAGATAAAATAGTTCTTTCCCTAATACTTTTGCACAGTACTGTATGTAAAAAGTATGTATATGAAGATATTGATTTCTTTTCCAAGTGCATTAAATATATAAGATGATGACACTTAAGAGAATAAATATAACCTTCTTTGCCTTAAAATTTTTATCAAAAATATTTTTTCAGAAATATTCTCATTCCAGTTAAAAAAATAAAATTAAAAGAAATATTTAAGAATATTTTTTATTTTCAAGTCTTATACATTAAATACATTCTCATGGAATCTGCTTTTTTTTCTATTAGTTTTGACATAAAAAGCTGGTAACTCTAAAGATTATTTAAATTCTACAAGTAGTCAAATGGAAGAGGTAGGCCAAGCTAAATCTTTTTGTTAGGATGGCTCTTAACAAACTGCTATTAAAGTTGCCTTTTCTCATGTTTGCTCTCATGATAAATACTTTTTCAAGTAATTCATAAGTGAAATTTGCTTTAAGCTTCAAGTAAATTTCATGATAGTTTGGTATTTACTTTATTAATTTAAAATGTGAGCATTCAGTAGCAAAAGATCCTTTTATGATAAAACCAACTGAAAACCAAATATAATGAAAATAGATTTTTTGTTTGACTCTCAAATATTTTCTGCTTGTTAATTTGCGCAGTTGTCTCCTTTACCTTTTAATTGGCTTGCTACGAATTCCCAATATTAGTTCTCAGTTAAACCTTTGCTTTGTAAATAGCATTTGATTAACAGTAACTTTAGTCAAAATGGCACAGTAGTTAAGCTTGAATTCTGTGTTGATTTGATTTAAACAAATATTTTTTTCTTTGTCTTTTTAATTATTTAATAGATGCTGCTTTTTAACAAGTTCTTTTTTATCTTACACACTACATTATTTATCAGATTAAACTGTCAGTTATTATTGAGTCGTAGAGTGTCATTTTCTGTCATTAATCTAACAGCATCATTTTAACTAGATTTAATTTTGTTTCTATATTTTTATAAACACACATAGAAATATATATTTTCTAGTGTCAGTTTGTCTATGATTTTAACTTTTAGCACTCTGTATGTAGGTGACTTCATTTAGCAAATGAAATATTTGTGCAGCCACTGTATGCAACTCTGATCATCATCAATACTGTAGTTGAATTTTACACTAGTGTGGCTTTATCCAACTATGGCAACAGGAAAACGAGTAACTAAAAATTGAATATGATGCTACTGCATTTGTCTGGCCACTTATATCGTATAGATGAAATACTATAAATATTACAGAGTGCTAAAGGTTTATTTTGAATTGCTTGTAAACATTTAGAGAATTATACTGTATGCAACAGGTAAGATTGAAATTTTATTTTTAAATAGCAATGGATCTTCTTTCTTACAGCCTTGTAAGCTTTGTTTAACAATGACATTTTTGTATGCTTATTCTAGAAATTCATCCTTAACCCTGTAAATAAGAATCATTAATTTTGTCTTTAGATTTATACGTTTGCTGTTCCTGAACTCAATGCAGTAAGAATGTTTTTTATTGCATAAAGATATTTGTATACCTTAAATTTGAAATCCTAGAATTTAATCTCAAGTGCTATATTAATGTAGTTTTCAATTTAATTATCACATCATAAAACAAACACTTAACATCTTGTAGACCAGACTACTACTAAGGAAAAAGATGTCCCATATGTTCACATTGTTGCAGGTAGTATATATTGGCCTGCAAAAAAACATTGAATGGCTGATGAAAACAACTAACAAAACAAATTAAAAGAATGTATTGCCAAGTTTATTTTTGTTAAAGAAAATATATCGACATTAATTAGGTTACAGTGCAAAAAATATCTCTGCATATTTATGTAGAGGGTGAGAAGAGCATTGTCCTAAGAAGAGTAATTTTGTAGTCACTGGAGAGCATTTTCCTGTTTTCTAATCTGTAAACAACATAATAAAAAGTTTATTGCATATCGTTGTTGCTGGCAAGGATGGCTTGAGCTGGAGGCCTACTGGAGATAGCGAGAGCGGCAGATAGCGAGAGCGGCTAGCTAGAACAGCCGCTGCTGGCTGGAACTGTGGGCTGGCTGTCAGCTGCTGAAACAGATACTACACTTTGATCATCATCTGGGCTGCAGAAACAGCTTTTTTACCTTTTTTTTTAAATGCTTGAGACCTTTTTATATCCTGGATCAGTTTTACAACAATTGCTGGTTAAACTTATTCTTCTGATAGATTTTTAAAATTTTGTGAGTGCTGACAGGATATGACATCATCTAGCAGATCAAAATGTAAAAACCTCAGATTAATGAGGGATATTTTATCATATTTATTCTGTATTTATTGGAATCTTAGAGGTACACAATCACATTGCACACTTAACCCCATATAAATGCTTAAGAAAGTCTTTGTTTCATAAGAAAACTTTATTATTGCATGTTTATATGAGGTCTTACAAAAATAATTCTGTATACATGTTTAATGGCATCTTAGTTTAATGTGCAACATTATCCTATCAAATAAGTCAATAAAGTGAATGCTTTAATGAACTCTTAACTTGATAAGGTACATTATAACAGAAACCTTGCTGCCAGATGCAATTTATCATCATACCCAGGACAGCTGGTTGTTTGAACTATGAATTCATGCATATCTGACTTCTCTTAATGCTGTTTTGGATTTGCCATATACACACCACTCTATGACCAATAATCATACCATAAAATGCCACATCATTTCTTTTATGTAGACATATCAGTTTGTTAGAGTGATTTTAACCAGTAGTTACCAATCTTTTTTTCATATCTATTAGACACATTGATGGTAGCATCTGTACAAAGTATGGTTGAAAAATCAGTCCTCATATATTCAGGTGTTTCATTTGATTTTTCATTAGAAAGAAGCATAAATGATTTGCAGTTTGATTTTGGCTCTGTTAGCATTTTTGATGTTTCTTTTTGTGACTGTTTCTATGGGACACAGATCATCATGATAAAATTATCAATTCTCTCTAATCAGAATAGAATTTGAGTTATCCAAAGATGTCTTCAGGTTGGTGGAACTAGACACATTTCTTTAATTTTCAGTATCATTTTACTTTTAAGCTCAAATATTATTAAGCATTTTATTTATCCATCAAATCTGCTTTATGGCTTATTTAGATCAACCAAATATAGCCAACAATTCTACTCCATCAGCTTCTTTTCTTGCACTTCCCACCTGTGGAACTTCCTTCTATATACTTGCTTTCCTGATGGCTACAACCTCCAGGAATTTAAATGCAATGTCAATACCCATCTCTTATCCACTTGACTCCAGTTCTTTCTACATCACCCTGTATATCTTGTTCTTTTCCTTTCTCTCTACCTTCACAACTGTCTTCACACCTGTATTTCCATCCTTCTCTTGCCCTTTCTCTGACACCCCCTGTAACTGGTCCGCCTTTCTCTTCACTCTTCTCTTGTCTAAACTTTTACACTTATGTAGCCCTTTTCGCATCAGTGATGGTACCACCTTGCTTGGGGTGAAACAATTACAAAAAAAGAAAATATTTTTACAGCTTTAAATGAGACAAGCAAGTTGGCTATTTGTTGAAATTCAGAATATTTTATAAAAATCATTGTCATTTATTTACATCTGTGAAAAACCAACTTTCTTTCGCCCTAGCTGTCTGGATGTTGCTATCAATCAGCAAATAAACCTCCAGCTGCCAATAAATATTTATCGCTAATAATCTGAAATTGTATATTTAACAGTGTGCCCAACATAAAAAGACAATACTTTCATATAATAAAATTGTAAAATGCCAAATTGTTTCTACCTACAATGACTCAAGATTTTTCCACTTGATGATTACGTAAGAAATTGCTTTTATTATTTATATGGTTTTCTTATGAACATCCATCACAGAAGGAAAATACTCTAGTAAGTAAGTTAATGAGTGATTTGCATTTCTTTATGCTCTTGTAATTATTTTTTACACTTATTTTCTTAAATATGCTAGGATTCCTGACCTTTGGGGATATACTCAAAGCATATTTGTCACACCCTGTGTCTTTGTAAGAGATGGGTAAAAAAAAAACATTTTTTTTCTTTATTTCATAGAATGAATGATTTTTTGTTTTTGTTTTACAGCATATCAACCTTGATGGGTTATTTAATGCCGACAAGATTTTTACAATAGATTTGTATGAATAGAGTATATATTCTTTGTAAGAAAAAGTTTATAGATCAGCTTTCTTTGATATTTTTGTAAAGTGGTTTTTGTTGAGAGTCAGATGTATTGCTGGTATGTATTTTTTACCAAAAATGAATTGCTGGCGATACTTTTTTTCCCTTCAAAATGTATTGCTGGTATTTTTATAAAAGTTTATTTTTATACTTTCATAGTGTTTTGACCCCAATTTAGGTGTTAACTATTTGCCCATAGATGGGAACCTAACAGGTGCTACCACTCCAGGTCATGGTGGACCTGGGAACAACTGCAATTAAGAGGTGGTTCCATGCTCCTCACAACCTCTCAATCAGAGACCTTGCTGCCAGATGCAGTTGTATTGTTATACCTAGGACCCACATTTCTATCTTTTCAATAAATAAAAACAAAAAAGTAAAATAGTTATCAGAAAATTCCAGATAATAAAATAACCAATTGTTTTTATTTAAAATTCATCTCAAATTTGAATTCTTAATAAATTTAATGTAAAAATTAACAATAATGTAGTGTTCTTTTTTTTTTTTTTAAAAAAACCAGGAAAACCTTTGTGTCAAAATTTCAACTTCACCAACAAAAAATTTAGTTACCATAAAGAACTGTCACTTTTTTTTTGTGTACAAGTTCTATGTTTTTTCCTCTTAGTTACTTTCTGGATGCTTTTAAACATCTAACTTATTTTACTCAAAGCTAAGAAATAAAATAAATGGTTTGTTCATTTTTGTAGAAAAACAGCTGAAAACAGATACTATTTTATATGAGCAATATTTAATATATTCTACAAAATAACATTCAACTGTATCAGAAATGACGAACACAATATTCAGATAATACAACTTAGCAGATAGAAATGAAACAATGACTTCTTTTCATGCCTTGATGTGTTATAATTATTATTTTAAGGGAACGCTCCTCTTAAGGCCAAATGTTTCCTTTAAAGAATCCTTATTAGTGTGAGTTTTATTTTCTGCAGTTGAAATTATAGTCTAAAGAGGCATGTGATTAAATTCTTGAAAATTAAATGTTTCTCTATTCAACTGACTTTCAACTCGTCAGTATTTGCATGTGTATGTCTGTTCCCAAGCCTTCCACACGCAGTTCTACTAAAAATGTTCGAATAATGATTTTAAAATTTACGGCGTTGTAATAGTTTTTTTCTGTCTCTTACTTTATTATCCTTCTTACCTATTTTTTGCATATTGGCTCATAATTTTGGCAATGGTTTTCAATAAATAAAAAAAAATGAAAAGTATACATTTATCAAGATTTGGTCCAAGAACTACAAACAGTTGTGGAATATGAAAATAGTAATTAAGATCTTGAACAACACCAAAGGTTGTTGCAAAAATATTGGAATAATTCAAGATGCAGAGAAGAATTGAAAGGATTCATAATGCATTGTTATTGGAATCTGTGAGACAATTAAGTATTAGGAAATTATAAAGATTTACTTGATCCCCAATGATGATCACACTTTGGTGTGAAAATCTTTTTCTCCTATGTGCCATGTTTCAGGATGTTGGCAGTCATGACTCTCTGCAATTTCCTGTCCTTTGTAGTGCTAATAACTTATATTTTTTTGCCATCTCTCCCTAACCCCAGCTCTGCCATCCATTTTCACAAGCTTGCCAGATTGTGCATTGTTTTCTTCTGGCTTTCTTACCTTCAGTCTGACTTGTGAGTAGCAAATTTTCCAAGCCCTCTTTTCTTGTTATGTGCCCCCAAAATTTAAGCTATTTTTAAGTGTTCGTTTTGCTTACATTTTCTCTAAAACTTCATTGTTGCAATACATAGTATTCTTTTTAATTTTTTTTCTTCTGTTGATTTTTTCAAGAAATATTTTGTTGATTTTTTTCATAAATTTTTTTTTCTTCTGTTGAACCACATTTCTGTTACTTCAAGTCTTTTCATGTGTGAGAAAATTATCGAGCATTCGGTGCCGTATAGGAGTACTGATACTGCATAAGAGTTCAGTACTCTTCTCTTTGTTCTAATGTTCTTTTTCTAAATGCTTTGTCCAACTTTTGAAATTTCTTTCAAAAATACATTAGAATGAAATTTTTAAAATGAGTAATTTTAACCTATATCCTCCTAGTGTAAGTTAAAATGATAATTCCCTCCCACCCTATAATTATAATTTTGGAAAGTGAAAATTTTACTGAAATATCTTTGAAAATGTCCAAGTTTTCATCTGAAATCAAGAAAATACAAACTATGCAAATTGGTAGTGTTTGTACTCAGTAATGTCTTATTTTTACTCTTCTTAGTGTTAAAAAAATGTAATTGGTATTTTTTAAAAAATCAAAAGAATTCTTGTTTATTAATTACCCACATAACTGGTAACCCAGTAGCTCTTTATTACAATATTAATTTAAAATATTGGGGTTTTATTTGCTTGCTCTTATATTTATTTATTTCATTTTCTTGGCATAATTGACATTGAGTAGGAAAGATTCCAATTATATGTCCATTTTAATAATCAATCACTTGTACATTTTCCTAGTATGGTTTAGTAAAGAATTTATATTGGTACATTTGTCTCTTGCAGTGTAACTGAAGAATTGGATACAAATGATGCAAGAATGAATTCCTCACTCACTCAATTTTCCATATTATAGTTTTGATGTGTGTTGTGGTATAGCGGATATCGACTTGGAACGAGAAATCAGGGAGCTATGTTCGAATTCCAGTTGAATGTCCTGCATTCACTTACATGTAAATACCCTTAGGAAAGGTGTTAATCCATCTTTCCACTTCAGTTATGGGTTAAATAACAGGACGGATTGGGTTCTATAGCCTTGGTTGGTAACCAGTCTACTGCAAAAAGTAATGGCAACCTACTGCGGAATAATCATCTGCACAGTCAGTCATGTCTCTTTTGAGACATGATCGCCCAAGCATGTATCATGTATGGTACTTAAGTGACATCTATAATAATGTTAAAATTATTCAAATTATATTTGTGTCTGTTGTGTTTCATGTCCTTGGAGAAAGCATGAATTTATCTTACATCTGTTCAGTTAGAGGTTAAATAGTAGAGTAGACCAGGCTCTCTAGCCTTGGTTGATAGCCAATCAAGCCAAATAGAAACTCTAAACCCAAACTGTTTGGGTGTATGTGTATTGTGAAATATTCCAATATTTGTTTATATTTCTGAGATGAGGTAGTATTTACACTATTTACTTTATTCAGACTATTGTCCTCATCTTTGTTGTCATTATCACAATGTTTTGGCCAAATAATATAAATAGGGTAGTATAAAGACATTACCTACATTAAAAGATAATTTTGTTATTAAGTGCAATTGATCTTTTGTCAGTCATTCTTGGGCCCACTTTGCTGATAGATACTGGAGTGAAGATTGAGAGGGTGGGTCTCTATCTGTGCAACCTTTTCTTTTTAAAAAAGAAAAAAGATCTCTTACAAAACACAATTTGAAAGGAAATGTCTTCTTTTGGAATGGATTGCAAAAAAATCTTAATATTTTGTTTTTATATTTGCATGTCATTTTCCATTATTCAAATATAAAAAGTATGTGAAAATTTTCTTTTTTTTTTTCTTTTTGGTAGGTTTTGTCTGAATCTTCTAACTTTTCATATGTTGAGATTTTGAAGGATGGGCTCTTTGCTGTCAATTTTCCTTAATTAAAAGAAAAACACTTTCCCATCTTGTTTAATGTGTAGTTTCTTTATAAATAAATTTCTTATCTTAAATTTTTTTTATTACTTCTGTAAATCAATTTATTTTCTGCTTTAAAAACTTGTTTACAAATAATGTGCATTTAGGCAACAGTTTTTCATTGATACGTGTTTGAAAAAGGAAGAGAATTTGTTTTTGTTTTTTACTCTTTTCATGTTTTTGTACAAGAATCTGAGTTGAATTAGGATTTTGAATGTTTGGGATCAGGTACTTTCAACCATGTTCCTGGTCATTTTTTAAAATCTCAGAATAGGTTATTACATCTTTCCTATATTTAAATACTTGTAAAACTAAGAATTGCCCATTTTTTAAAAATGTGTCTATATATCAAGGGTTGGCAACCTTTTGGAGAGTGAGAGCCAAAAAGCTATGTAGAATCATGGATGAGGGCCAAACAGCTATGGCTCCAGTGTCAGGGAGAAGAACCATGTTATTAAATATGTGAATAAATTTTCTATGTGTTTGAAGAAAGCAAGGATTCAATATAATTTAATATCTGATGGGAATTTTGTTAAAAGAATATTACATGTTTCATAAATCAGTACTGAAAAAAAAAATTCCATTAAAATCGGTTGAAAACACTATTTTATATTCATTTAAAAGTGCCTGCTCATGAAAGCAATTTCACAAAAAAGTGAAAGTAAAACCATACGCTAATTTTGGCGATCCCTACAAATAAAAAATAAAAGTAAAACACATTCTCCAGGTAAAAAGAAATAATATTTCGATGCAATATATTCAAACTATCAACTGTCACTTTGGTTTGGTTTGCCTATATTTATAACATGTCCAGAATAAGGTAGCGGGCCGAACAAGATTCACTCGAGGGCCGGATGTGGCCTGCAGGCCAGGAGTTACCAACCGCTGCTATATATTGTTGATCTAGTTTCATTCAGTTACTTTATGCTTTTGTTTTATTATCATTTTATCCCACATTGTGATAATAGATCTGCAAGAAAGGTAATATGTAAAAATTTGGGCATAAATTTATTGTGGATGATTTAGCAATCAAAGCACTTTCTATACATTTTGTTTTAGTAAATTACTTTTGATTAACGCAACATTTTTTAAACTGGAATTCTGGTCACTCATTACGGTGATTAATTTTATGTTCTTATCTTTTATTTTAATTCCTAGAGGTTTCTCCAATGTATTCCTTATGACAATTATTACTGGTGATGGAGTAAATTTCTTTTTCAAGTTTTAGCACTGTTTCAGAATAAACTCCATTCACAGTAAATTTATGTCGAAGTTCTTACAACATTTCACCATTCTTGGCAAATCTTTATCACAGTGTGGGATACATAATAATAAAACAGATAAAAAAATAAACTAGAAAATTTGACTAGAAAACATACTAAAAAAATTTAGT
The DNA here is from genome assembly GCA_037127315.1 of Ascarosepion bandense. NCBI lineage: Eukaryota > Metazoa > Mollusca > Cephalopoda > Sepiida > Sepiidae > Ascarosepion > Ascarosepion bandense. Next base: position 2,276,670 of record JBBBDQ010000436.1, read on the forward strand.
TGAATTTATAAGTTCAGTGTTTCTAACATTTTCAAGGTTTCCTGTTTGTGCCTTATGATAACAAGTTGCTTTTTTTTGTTCCTCATCATACACATATATAATTCAATCAACATTACTTTAGCCTGATGAAGTCCTAAAGAATGAAACACATTACACAGAATTTTTCTCATTTTGTCATTAATTTACCTAAGATTTTTCTGATATATAGAAATTTATATATGATATTCTCTCACATATCTACATGAATTCGTGTAAAATCTTTTGTAAAATAAAGACAGAAGCTGACGATGGTTTGCCTGAAATAGGACTATACTTCCGATTCGCCATGAAATAACGTGTCTGTCTTAATTTTTCTTATATGCATATAAATACATATAGAGCAAATATATGCTTAGAGCTCTCTTAGAAAGTTATCCTACCACTGTATGTACAGGATACTCCTTTGGATTCTTCTATATCCACACTGCATGCTGAGATATATATATATATATATATATATATATATAGTCTTACGTCATGTTTATAAACACACACAACACACAACACAGAATGTAGGCTATAAAAGTGTATTATCTTCTAATTCCTACAAGTCAAAAACAGTTGGGGTTTTTTTCATTGTTTGTTCACCAGCATTAGATTTTTTTTTTTAAATCTTGAATAGGAAAAAATTTTTCATGTTTAAGCTTACAAATAATCTACTTTTGTTTTCTATATCTCCAAAGCTTCTTTCATATCTGGAATGTTCCGATATGTGAGCATTTTGGAAATTACTTTCTAGATAAGAATTTTTATGAAGCATTGCTTTTGAAGATATGAATGTAGATAAGGTCAGTTTTCATTAAAAAAAAAAAAAAATCACCTCACTTGTCCAACCTGGTAGCATGTTTCTCCTCAATGAGTGAGATAGTTGTATATTATCTTGGGTTGGTGTTCAAGTTTGGATAAAAACCAGTATTCCAAATGCTCATTTTCAAGGCAGGTAGGTTTTTTTCCTACTAAACATTTTAGCGCAACACAATCTTCTCGATCTATTTTCCACATTTTTACTGTTCGAATTTAGAGGCAATTATCTTAATTTAAATTGATGTTGGGAGTTAGGAACAAAAATATTGTGTCAAAGGTACAGTTTACAAATAATATTTGTAAAGTGTTAAACATTTTCATCTTTCCCCACCTACGTTGGTTTCTTTTCTTTAGTTTTGATGCATTTACAATATACAAATGTGTTTGTGTGTGCTTATTCTGATAAGTACCTATTAAGGTCTCAAAACCTGTATAATTTTTCAGTTATCAGCTATTTATGATATTTATATTGTTCTGTTATCCTCATCTCTGTTGCCATATTCACAACATTCCAGCAGTTGTACACACTGGCCTTCTTCAGGATCTGTCTATACATCTGTGATGATGTAATTATTTACACTGTTCACATTGTTTGGACTGTTGTCTCCATCTTTATTACAATATTTACAAAGTTTCAGTTGTTTTACACACCAGCCTTCTTCAGGGTCTGTATATACATCTGAGATGAGGTATTGTAATTATTTACACTGAGTTGAATTGTTTGGACTCTTGTCCTCATCTTTGTTGCCATATTAATGACATTTCAACCATTGTAGGCTTCAACTCCTTCAAATGATTGGAATTTCAAACTGAACCTTTAATTTAATTCACCAGGGTAGATTGTTCTAGTTCCATTAGATTAAGTTCAAAATTATAATCACCTGAAGAAGGTCGAAGATTACAGTGGCCAAAACATTGTGAATATGGCAATAAAGATGAGAACAACAGTCGGAACAATGTAAATAGTGTAAATAATTACAGTACCTTATCTCAGAAATATTGACAAATATTATCAGCTCCTGTTTCTAATACCATGATACATTTTTGTACGATATATAAATATTTTTTGTTTTGTTTTGTATGACAGCACATGAAAATTAAATGCTTTCATGCATTTTTCATAAGAATTCTTAAAAAGTTAAATATTTATACTCTTGTTATTTGTACTATTTTTTTAAACTTTAAGTAAAGTTAAAAAAAAATAACAAAAGAGGCACATGACATCATGCATCAATTTTGTTTTGAATTAGGCAAATGACCATTTTTCATATGACTATATTCAGGCAGTTTAAACTTTTACAATGTCCTAAATTAAAGAATTCATAGATTTTTTTCTGGCATTTCATAGCATCAAGGATGCTTATTTTCTACCAGAAATTAAACTTAAAACGTTTACCATGTTTCCAACAGGCTGACATTTTTTACACTTAGTGAAATATTTAAATTATATTTTAAATTTTGCAAGTTAAAATTTGGGAACATCCTTAAGGCCAGAATATTCTTCATGATAGAAATTAATGATGCATATTCTGTTGTACAGAATAAATGAATAATTACATAAATTTTGACTAATGACCTTAGAACAGATGACAACATTAGGACATTAGTCCAAATGTAAATGATGACTCTTCATCCCAGAAATTCAAACTGGATAATTTATTCATATAAACTGAGGCCCAAACACTTTTCTTGATTGCACCATTAGTAATATTGTAGATCTTGGCCCAGAGTGATACTTAAATATCCTAATCAATGAATTATGATGATATGTTAAAACATGGATGGTATTCCTTAACTATAATTCCCTCAGAAATAGTAATACTCATATTTTAAACAATGTTCTTTCACTAACTAATTAGTCAATTGCCTAAATATCAATTGGTAATTCTCTGTAAAAATCCATTGACTAGATTTCAAACTGGTAAACATTTTAGTAAAGAGATAAAAGAACTTTCCCATATAAAAATTTATAGTGTGACAAATGTAAAATGTATATCTGATGAATGCTCAGTAATACTCTTGCCTCTGAATAAAAGAGGAAAGTATTCGATAGGAGGAGGATGGGGGTGTCAAATAAAAAGAGTAAGATTACTTTTAAGTAAATGAGGTGAGGTTCAAATAAAGTTTAGAGGCATCTCTAAATTTTAAAAATTTTAATAAGTCTACCACCCTCACCTGTTTTTTTCTAGAGGCAAGAGTATGGGCTTGACAGTAGAAACAAGATGAATGGCTCAAGCCCTTGAAAATGAGCAACTATACTTTCTAAAATAAATTTTATTATTTAAAACTTGCAATGCTTGAATACAATGTTTTTTGTTTTTAAAGTCCTTCATTTAATAGCTTATGAGACAGTTATTTCTTTATTATTCTGATTCAAAAGAAACTTAAATGGTGAATGAATCCAAAAGTAGCAATGCTTTTTAACAGTTAAACCGCTACTTGAAAACTTGTTATTAATGGTAAAAACGTGGTTTTCCTTCTGAATTCTTTGATGGAGAAGCTCTGCATTGTTAACAGGGTTTGACTACACCATTTACACTGTTCGAACTGTTGTCCTCATCTTTATTTCCATGTTTACGATGTTTCGGACGTTGTACACTCCAGCCTTCTTCAGGTGCTAGAAATTTTGAACCAAACCCTTTATTTCAATCACCGAGGTATATCCTTCTCATTCCATGTGTGATGCCACTTCCAGATGCCATGTAGTTAACTCAACTAAGTTATTTGTTCACCACTGCTGTAGCCAGGTACTGAACTCACAACTCTTTGGGTCAAGTCACTGGAACTAACCAACACCTATATCCACTGGGCTATTTGTCCTGAAGAAGACCAGAGCATACAACCATCGAAACATAAACATGATAATAAAGATAAAGACATCGGTCCAAATAGTGTAAATACTATCTCATCTTGGAAGTATAAACAAATACTGAGGAGTCTGACTATTTTATTGCAGCGATTATGCATAATTTTACATGCGGACATTGTGTGGTACTGAGAGCATAAGAGAAAGACAGGTTTATCTGTTTGCATCCCAACCTTCGGCTGTAAGGAAATTGCTGAGGTAATAGGGGATGTATTAAGTGCTCCTTCTCCTCCTCAACTCCAGCCTAACCCCAACCACTGTTGCTTTTTGGTTCTGTCAGAATATACATTCTTGCTTCTTGTGTGTTTCTGTGATTATTTTATTTCCTGTATTTGCTGTCTTGATCTGTGTCATGATTTTGTTGAATATGAAATTTTAATTCTTCTTTTTCCTTCTGATTATTATCTTGAATATCAAATCATTTTATTTTTTTCTTTTGAAAATTTCATTCAATCTTTGGTTGCTATGTTATTTCCAAATACATCTCATGAGACCAAAAAACGAACAAAAAAAAAAAACATTTGAAGCTTGCTGGAAAACTGCTTATCAAAAGAGGCAGCTGTTCACAAAGAGGGAAAGGAAAAAACTATGAAAATAATTTAATTATGATTAAAAAAAATAATTTTTTATCACAAACTTTTAAAAATATCTTTGTGAATAAATATGTAAATGTTTTAAAACAAGTTTGAATTTCATTAAAATGTAGTCGTTCAAATATGAAAAAATATTAAAATACTATATAACGAATAAATATTAAACTTTTTCTTATCAAGTATTATTTAATTAAAATATAAATACGTTTAAAGCTTGCTGGAAAACTGTTTGCCAACAGAGAACTGTTCCTAAGGAGGGAATGAAAAATAATGTATGAAAGCTAAAAATAAAAACAAGTGTTTTTTGCAAATTTGAAGCATTTAATTTGATATATTTAATTATATCCCATAATATTTGTGCATCTTGTGGCATGATTCATATTGCCTCTGACACATCATATGTACACAACGTGCATCTTATTTACCTGCCCTGTTGCAACATTCACTCAATCATTTGAGCCGATTCCATCAAATGAACCCATCATATCTAAACAAAGGCCAACCAAGTGTAGCAGAGGTCATATTCATTTGGACATGCAAATCTATAATAAGAATTTCAGTGGGAATCTGGGTTCACAAGTGGCTGCATGTATACATATTTTTTAGGATAGTACAATCTGGTTTGAATTCAGAGTTTCCTTCTAGACTGGTTGCCACCTATAGCCATAGGATCTAGTTTGTCCTGCTATTTTACCCATAGCTGGGGGGAAGTGATGTATTCATATCTTTCCCAAGGACATTAGCATGTAAGTGAATGTAATGAACTGGAATTCAAGCTTGGCTTTCTGATTCCTCAATCTGAGCTGCTAACCATTACTCCACCGTGCCTTTACAGTATAGCAAGGTACTTGATTTAATTTATACCTTACAGCAATGAGTAGTGGATGTACAACCAAAAAAGAAAAAATATGAAATCAATAAACAATTCAAAGAATGATAAACAACTCTTCTCAATTGTTGAATGTATCTTTATATCAAAAATACTGTATGCCTATGACCACATCACATTAAAAGACTAGTTCCCATATGATCACCAAAGTTATGCAACACTGAAGCTGGTCAGTACCTAGATGGATACCCACTTTGGGAATACCAGGTGCTGTAAGCTTGGATGTGTGACTGGTGTAAGTGATAATGTGTTGGAATTGGATAGTCAAGTTCCACTTTGAGTTGGGTTCATTATACTCACTTGCACCTTGGGAAAGGTATGAATCCACCTTTTCTCCCCTGCTATGGGTTAATTAGTATGATTTATAGAAGTAAATCATAATTTTTTTTTTTTAGATAATAATCTAAAGATATTTTCTGGCAATGAATAATTTGCAAAGGGATGATAAACCATAGAAAATGGATCAATAAAGAAAAAGATTAACTTCAGTTGCTGTTTGAATGAAAAAAGAAAAAAGTTATTTTATTACTACCTAGAGGTAAATTTTGACAATCCATAAAAAGTGATGTCTAATCTAATTATGCTGTTTGACTTTTGTTAGAAATTTCAGAAATTTCTATAGTCTGGCACAATAATGATCAAATTGAATGTTATACTAACATATACATAACATTAACTACTTTACTAATTCTTTAGAAAACGATGAAAATATTATAAGCAGGGTGAAAATAAATAAATGAAGCCGTAACAATTTCTGAAATTCAGACTCTAAGAACTTTGTTAAACAAAAGCAGATATTAATGGCTAAAATAGACATTTAGTTAAAAAAACATTTCTACTTTATAGCTTTTTGCCAAATATTTTATTTATGCTATCACGTATTCAGACCTGTTGCCAGTCATCTCAATATGTTCTTGCAGATAATTAGAGCTCTGTTTCATCTGACACACAGCCACAAGAGATGACCCTTCATCAAGAACTGATCTTGATAAAAAATGGCTACAAAGCTATTTTTCAAACTATTACTAATTAACCAACAATTACTAATGCATTACAATGATAGAGATGAAAGACCAGTTATGTGTGGATTAGATTGGCAGATGGAAAGGGTGGAGATAAGGTTACATGTTTGTTTTGCATTTGTTTTTGTCTCATTATTACAAAATTTCAATTTGCTATTTGTGTTTAAACATGAATAGCAAATTGAAATTCTGTTTACAATAAAAAAAAAAATAACCTGGTGGTTAATGCAGATGTTTATAGAATAAATTATTTTTTGTTTGGAGTTTTTGATTAAACAGCCTTTAATTCCTTTCCTTGGAACAGAGCAATTCCAGCAAGCTACGTTTTTGTATGAACTAAAATTTTCTTATGTTTGTGTTTTTAATGTACTTGTCTACATTGCTTCTTTGTCCATTGCAGGGAGCTTCATTGGGAAATGTGGTCACATCTATTCCGAGCCTTGTCAACACGAAAGCAGTGGAGGAACTTTTTCCTTATCCTTTCCATGACTTGATGGTGTGGGCAGTCCTCATGAAACGGCAAAAAATGGCTTTATTCATGTGGCAACATGGGGAAGAAGCAATGGCAAAGGTGAGAAACAAGATCCCCACCCTCTAGTTGACTATTAAAAAAAAAAAACTTAATGGTTAGAAAATAGGACTAAAGGTGTACCAGCTTCAATATTCAGCTGCAAGAATTAGTGAGTCTTGGTATTAGGAAACTTGATAACTTAGAGAGGAAGTTGTTTCTTCTGTAAAACCTCTTCTGTTGAGATGAAGAAGCATATCCAAAACTAGAACAACTATGGAACAGATACTACACATTGATCACTAATGCTTTGACCCCCACCATCCCCTTAGCATCTTATTAGATGACTGTAGCTGACGAAAAGGACAGGCAGACTAGTGGATTAAGGGTATTCTTTTCTTATTTTCTTTTTTTTTTTCTTTATCTTTTATTTATTTTAGTTTATTGAAGTTTCCCTGTCTTCTAGGCTGGTAGCCATCCCATACAGAAGAGATGTGTCTCCTTAGAAAAGTGTATCATAAATGAGAAGAGATAGCTGTAGCTAATGTTTTGAACATCCACTGCTTTGTTGAGATTAAAATGTGGTGTTTATCCTATGACTAATTAAGTGAAAAAAGATCATTAGGAAATGTGATGGAGCAGTTCTTACCTTGTAAGAGACGGTCATAACAGTCATAACAGTCTTTGTATATTATGCTTAATAAGATATTCAAATATCATGAAGAGACTTTTGAAAATGCTCATGATGAATAGTCAGTTTTGTTGACATCTCATTGTAGAGTTGCCTCAAAAGTTTGCTTGGAAACATTTACAGAATCTTTTCTTTGCTAGTGTCCATTGTTATTACAATATGGCTGGACTTTGCTTAATGTCAGAACAGTAGGTTGTCCAGCTGCAACCTTTAATGTAGAGCTTTAATTATCACTTGCTTTTCAAACTGAGGTTTGTCTATTTTGAAGCATTTACTTGATTTTGTAATTTGTGTAAATCTAGTTCTATACTTTGCCAAATCAATTTCTTTATTAAATGTAGTATTTGACTAAGCACCAGTTTTTGGATGCATGTGGAAATTAGTAGCATAAGATTCTTTATCCTCATTGAACTGTCTGAAGCAATTTTATTTCTGAGAACAAAACAGTTGCAGTCTGCATTCTAACTTTGTTATATTGAGCATTTTTGCTATTTTTAAATAATTGAAGCTGCTCGAGTTCATCAAGTCACATAATTCTATATTCTACTAAAGATCTACAATCATTTACTTTCAAGGGAAATTACTGTGACTATATTGTTTTTAGTTCATCTTGACTTCTTTTACATATATACTAGCAGTATAGCCTGGCGTTGCTCGGGTGTAAGGAAAGCTTTAAAACTAATCCATGGTCCTGGAGCTCAGACTCTTTGGACGTTGGCACGAAAGACTAAAAAGCAATAGTTGTTTCCAGTTAAAGTGAAACCATAGACTGAAAGAAAAATGAATGGATGTAAGTCAAATTTTGATTTCCGGGTATCGATATCAAATAAGTTTTTTTCCGTCGTAAACAGAATGTTCAAGGCCTCTGAGTAAATGGTATCATGGCTGAGACTAAGAACTACAATTATACCTACTTAGAGCCAAACCCGAAGCAATAACTAAAACAAAAGGGCTGAAAAAATACAGACATACAGGCAGATAAAGACACACACAAACATCTTGCCTTTTATATATATATATATATATATATATATATATATATATATATATATTATCGATTTTCTGCACTATTGTAAGAACTGCAACCTTGAAACTTCTGAATATCGTTTCTTATGTCTTTGCCTATGAGTGTATCAAATTTGATTAAAATCGGACGACTCCTTCTATAACCCGATTTTTTCGATTATCAATTTTCGATATTTAATGGGGGTACCTCGACACAAATACCTAGCTAAGAACACTCGCAGACGCTTATAGTACAACTGTAAATTTTCAAGAAAATCAGTTCAGCCATTTTGGAGTCTATAGGTAACGGATACACACACACAAACACAGTTCTATTTATAAATAAATTTATATATATATATATATAAGCTTAAAAAATGTTTTCTCAAAACATTCATGATATATATAATGTACTTCCAAAGACTTGCTAAAAAAGGAACATACATGATGAAAAAAGTACTCCAAGCTAAATAAAAAGGACTTTTTATCATCAAAATTTTTAAGTTATTATTAAGAAGGAAGACTAAAGAATTTTTAGATTATTGAATTATATTTTTTAATCTTTTTTATATCATTCAAAAGTTTGGTTAATTTTTTTTACTTGCATCAGCAGGTGACCATAAATTAGTATGGGAAATTTTATTGTCATTTTGCAGTAAAAAATATATTGATTTGGAAATTCTACAAAAATCAAATAATTGTCGGAATTTAATGAGACATTTAGGATTAATTCATAAATGAATGAAATACTTTTTAAATATTACTATATTTTTAGACAATCTCTGTAAAATGTTTTTTACATGCCCCCTTCCCTTATTTAATTGTATGAAATCTTGAGAAACTCATTAGTGTAGAACTTATATAATTATATTAGTGGAGATTTTTAAATCGTCAATTTTTTTCTGAATCATAAAATAAAAAATGCAATAAAACTAAAACATTATTCAATTAGAAAAGCTTTCAATTGCTTTTATTAATGCAATGTCCTATGAATACTATTGTCTTAAGAAAAAAATTTTGATGAATAATAAATTTTTACAAGAATTGTCATTTTTAATGAATTTTAGTTATAATAATTTATAATGTTTTAATTTTAAAATTTTCTATTAAATTTAAGCATTTAGGTGATATTGCTATTTATTAAAAACTATATTTACTAACCATAAATTAAAAGGTTACTACAATTCAGTGCCCCCCCCCAGTATTTTTTAAAATTTCAATTTTTTTGTGTCTCTATAAACGTGCTAATTTTTGTAAATGACGTCAATAAATGACATTATCAGAACATAAGAGTGGGAACTGTAGTAAATTAAAATAAAGTTTCTTATTGTCCATCTTTTTTTTATAAAAGCAATTAAAAAGCTTTTCTAATGAAAAAAATATTGATTTAAATTCTCCAAGAACAACTGCTTATAACTAAAATAAGCATTAAGTACTATACACAGGAATTTCTCAAGATTTGATAAGATTAAATAAGTAGAGCTGAAAGCAAAATATTTTTTATTAAAATTGTCTTAGAAAAGAAAGAAATGTTTAAATATGATTTCATTCATTTTTGACTAAGCCTTGAATGTGTCAGTAAAATCGGACATTTATTTGATTTTTTGCAAGAATTTCCAAATCAATGTATTTTTCACCACAAGAAAGGTGCTAAAATTTCCTATGCTAATTTATAGTCACCTAATGATGTAAGAAAAAAATTTAAAGGTTCTAAAGTATATTAAAATTTATAATTTACTAATAAAAAAAAATCCTCTTAATAACTCCATAAAAATTTTGGTGATAAAAATTTGTTTTTATTACGTTTAGGTCATCATCATGTATGCTAATTTTTTTAGCAAATCTTGGGATATATATATATATATATATATATATATATATATATATATATATATATATATAAGATGTTGAGTTGTGATAGTTTTTGGCACCATGATTGTTGCTTTTTCAGTAGTTTTACTGGTAAAAGACAGCCCTGATTAGTCAAGACATCATGATGTTGGCATGAACCTGCTCAGTTAAAGTGACAAATTCATTGCACTAAAACCTTATATATATATATATATATATATATATATATATATATATACACACTTATTCAGCAAGAATTTCTTTAAACCTGTTGAAATTAATTTAATCAACAAAGGGTGTAGTTTTTATTGCAGTCATCTATTTCATGCATAATCAGTTACACATCCTAATCAAATTTATTTTAATTTAAATGTGTATTGAATGCAGTGATATCATGCATAAACGTTTTTATTTTTTAGATTATATGTAAGGAACTTATATTTTAAAATAAAAAGAAAATTGAATTTGCTAGGGTGTCGCATCTCTTAAAAGCATTAAAATAATTCAGATATTAAATGGTTTTAAAATTCTGCAATCTGGTAGGTTTTATTGAATGCAAAGCTAACAATATGTCAAAGAACAGAACACACATTACTTACTTGCTGCCTAGGTTTCGACCACACTCTTCTCTACAGGCAAAGTAGCTTATATGTCAAGACACTCACTTATATACATTATAAACTGATGTGAGTGGGGCTCTTTACAACCACACCTGACAAAAAAGAGTCGGTATAAACTTGGTATACAACCTACTTGAAGAGACCAGCATGGGTGAAACCTAGGTAGAAAGTAAGTGGTGTGTGTTCTGTTATTTCACACACACACACACACACACACACACACATATATATATATATGTATATATATATATATAATGACTGAATACAAAGTTTAATGCCTAAATCCTTTTCAATTTTTGGTGTTCCACTCCCACTAAACACAAGAAAAAGTTGATTTGAAAAAAAAATTATTTTGCAATAGTAAATAAGAATACTTATTAAGCTAGACTTTTATTGACTTTTTAAATGTCACAATTCAGGTTGTGAAACAATAAAAACATACTATTTGACTGATTTCATAGTGTTACTGTAACTCAAGGGAGATAACCTTGATTTACAAACTTAAGAGATTCATGTTAATGCTTAAATCTATTACACTAACTGACTATCTTTTCATCTTTACTTTCATATGCCATCTTTATTGTCATGATAATAAAAACCTTACCTGTTTTATTTGTGTAGTTTAATATTTGTCTATACATATGAGATGTGGTAGTATTTACATTATTTTAGACTATTTGTTTACATTATTTTTGGACTGTTGTCCTTATTTTTATTGCAATGTTTACAGCATTTTGGTCATTGTATGCTCCTGCCTTTCTCAGGTGCTTGGAATTTTGAACTAATCTCTTTATTTTGATCATTGAGGTATATAATTCTCATTCTTTTTGAGATCCCACTTCCAGACGCCATGTAGTTATCTCCCTTTAACTGGACTTGAAGTTATTTGTTCACCACTGCTGTAGCCAGGTACTGAACTCACAACTCTTTAGTTGAAGTTACTGGAACTAGCCAATGCCTGTGTGTCCTTGAGGACATCAGTGCTTGAATTTCTAGGATTTATAAACAATGTTTCAGTAATCATTTTTTATCAGAGCTCATATTGCTATCTTTGAAACTAATGATTTTCTCTAACACTTTGTATTACTGGAATGAGAATGATCTACCCCAGTGATCAAAGTAAAAGGTTTGGTTCCAAATTTCTAGCAGCCGAAGAAGGCCGGTGCATACAACAGCCAAATTGTCGTAAACAGGGCAATAAAGAAGAGGACAACAGTCCAAATTGAGTAAATAATGTTGTGTAATTTAGTTTTTTGTTATAAGAATTTTGGCCTTGAACTTTTCAATTTCGTTAAGGGATTTATTGCTATTTCCTTTTGTTTTCTTTTGCTTTTTTAGGCCCTGTTAGCATGCAAGCTGTACAAAGCCATGGCTCATGAGGCTGACCAAGATGACTTGGAAGTAGATATTTCTGATGAGCTGCGGAAATATGCAGAGTAAGTTTATAAGAATAAATCTGAGAAACATTCCAAAAATGATAGAACACTAACCATCAATTAAAGTTACACTACTACTAACCATGGGTATATCATATCCAATTTTGAAAATATCAAAAAATATTAAATATAAATATATATGCAGGCACTTCAAACTTTGTACTTTGAGTTAACATTAATAGGAACTGAAAACATATTATTTAGGTAAAAAAATTAGGTACTGAAAATTTAATTAAATTGTAATTAAAATGGCATCATTTGCGCTGGGTACTATATACCAGTGGTTAGTGTTCTCGAGTTAAATGCAACATCAACTGCCATCTTTTATCTCCTTCACTCCCATCCTTTTCTTATCCTTTCTTTGACACCCCCTGTATCTTGTTCTATTCTCTTTTCACTCTACTCTCATGTAACTCTCTTCACATCAGTATTCCTCTATTTCTTTTATTCATTCTCCAACACTCCCTGTAACCTGTTCCTCTTCCTCTTCACTCTCTTTTTATGTAGCCCCCTGCACACCAGTGGCAGTACTGCCTGTATTGGGGTGAAACTAATAAAAAAAGAAAAAGCAAAAAAAAAATGGACGGATGTAAGGGGCACAATTGGATATGTTCAGTTTTCATAGTCACCATCATTGGATATCCATTTTTCACAAGCAATGAACAAGACCCTATTTACTATTCTCAGATGTCCCACACATGGCTGTTGCTACCACTGAAACTAACTGTCTAACATGTATGGGTGGTGTAAATGTTAAGGATCTGAAATGAGAAATCAGTGAGCCAAGTTTGAATTCAACTTGAGTTCATTACATTTACTTTCGTGAAAATAACTTTGGGAAAAGTATGAATCTATTTCTTTCCCCAACTAGCTATGAATTAAGTAGCAGGGAAGACTGGGTTCTTCAACATTGTTGTGTAACAAGTCTTAACAAAATTAATTGCAATGGAAGCCCCAGTAGTAATGTCTAGCATAGTGAAGTTGTAGACCCATGCTCCAGGCAACCATTCAAGTATGTGGAATTTGAGAGAGATAGTTAAGTGCCATACATGATACACGCTTAGGTGATCAGGTCTCGAAAGAGACATGACTGACTGGGCAGATGATTATCCCGCAGTAAGTTGCCATTACTTTCTGTGGTAGACTAGTTACCAACCAAGGTTAAAGAACCCAATCTGTTCTGTTATTTAACCCATAACTGGAGGGAAGAGATGGATTAATGCCTTTCCCATAGCTTATTTGCGCGTAAGTGAATGCAAAGAATTCAACTGGAATTTGAAATCGGCTCCCCAATTTCTCATTCTGAGCCGATATCCACTGCACCACAACGCACATCCTCAGAGAGATAACTGGGTTCAAATTAACTGTTTGATCTCCTAAGATGTTCAGCAGGCGTTGATGAATATCAATGAGTATAGATTTTTTTTTTTATGTATCAATGATAAATATCTGTTTCATATTCACTTTCAAGATACTATATTGAATGACTGCCACTCATCTGCTATCTGTAAGAAGAAAATAAAATATGGGTTATTAGTGGAAGTTTTCACCTTACTGTCACATCATAAACATTTGTCTCTAGTGTTATAGATCAACCTAATAAATGGTATTATGTTTTGGAATAACTTGCATATCTAACATTGTTAAGATGCTTAAATTTACTCCTTGAAAACCTTTAAAAACACCAATAACAGGAAAACGTTTCTAATACTAATAATTTTTATATGAGATTTATTTGAAAATATTAATTATTAAAAATAAGTTTTTAACAATATCTTGAACTAATTAACTCTCTTTGAAGTAAAACCTTGTGCCTCAATAAGAGCACAGCTAGGTAATCCTTCTGTAGTTTTTGGAGCAAGTAGGTTTTATGCCGGGGCATTGATAGCTGCATATATAACCTTTTTGGATTCAGAGATTTCTTCCTCATAGGCTGGTTGCTACTAATGAACAATGTTCAGTCTGTTCTGCTATTATACCTTTAAGTGAGGTTGAGAGAAATTGATCCATGTCATCCCTTTTCTAAGTCATTAGTGCAATATAACAGACTCAGTAGTTTGCCAGTTTCATTTTCTGTGCTGATAATACTTATGCTGGTTGCAATAAGACTCTAGCATGTTTGTAATAATGTATTGTTGAAAACTACAATTCATATTGTAAAGTTTAAAACTTTGATATTAGAAATTGTTGACATTTATTAAATTATTGTTTTTTTTTTTTTTATGGAGTCAAAGCTCATTCACCGTTCAGTAGTGTGCAAAAGTATTAGGACAGAGGTGATTTTCCTAAAAACCTCATTAAAATTCAAATACAGGGTTTAAAACCAAACCTTTGTAAGAATTATTTAACTAAAAAGAAAGAGGAAGGTAGGCTTCAGAATTTGAATTGGCCCCCACAAAGCCCTGATCTTAATCCTATTGAACATTTATGAGATATTTTGGATAAAAAAAATTGATAAATCTAATGTTATTTTGCAAGACACACTTTGGGAACAAATTCAAGCTGCTTGGCAGGAGATATCATTAGATGCATTGAAGAAATTTGTGGTGTCAATGCCTGACAGAATGAAGGCTGTGATCAAAGCAAAAGGCTATTATACTAAATATTAAATTTATTTTGTAACAAGTATTTTTTTCTTATTAAAGCATTTGTTGAGTAAATCAAATAAAATTGGCCCTGTTGGCGGGGCATCAGAATACGCCAACTGCCCCCCTGCAGAGGGTAAAAATCCCTCAATGGGGCCACCTGTTGGCCATGGGTGGTGACCCGTGATGCCCTGGGACAGGATCCTGGTGGTTGAGGGCTTTGGAGGTCAGTTTAAGTATCTCCACTTCCCAACACACCACTTCGGCCCTTACCGGGACTAGATGGGCGGTCGGAGGGGCCCAGTTTGACCAATTGGCTGGTCAGGTCAAGCCCTAACGTCTACTACAGGAAATAAACAACATCAACTTTACCAATCTTCTCCAACTAAACTAACCAAAACGAAAACTACGGAAGAATGCCTAGAACCTGTAGACATTAGAAGGTGCTTGCTGAGGGTCAATCATCTCATTGAGGTTCAGGCCCAGACATGGCTGCAGACCCTCCACCCATGCACTGTGTCTTGGAGAAGTGCATTGGATGAGGTGGCAGGTGCTCTGGACCTCTCACTGAGGTAAGTATACCGCCTGTGTAGTCCCTGGTCTGTCAGGGCGATTGAGTTTCCCCCCAGCAGACCCCAATTGCGGGCTCCGAACTGGTGGGTGGGGAGCACAGGCGATGAACTTATACCAAAATGAATATTATGACTTTCCCTAACCCCTCCAAGAGACCCCATATGGAATCAGTGACTCTGAGCTGTGCCAACCTGGCTTCACTAAATTCATTGTACTTGAGTCCGCTGAAGATACTCACTTATCAAAGTTATCTCCCTTTGTGATAGAAAAGGTAATATCGTCCAGGATAACCTCCAAGATGGTAAAAAAAAAAAAAAAATGGAACACTGCTAGTAGAAGTCGACCAAAAGAAACAAACAGATTCTCTGCTCAAAATGACTTCCTTTCACAACCTAAAAATAAAAGCGTACCCCCATCGAACGCTAAACACATCTAAAGGAGTAGCTAAGAGCTGGGAACTCTCCCTCTGCACTCCAGATGAAATCAAAACAGGACTAAAATGTCAATGAGTTATAGATTATAAAAGAATCACCATCAAAAAAGTAGGCAATACTATTAACACAAACACATATATCTTGACCTTTAACTCCCACAAGCCCCCAAAAGAGATTATGGTCAGATACAATTTAATTAAAGTTGAGACCTACATCCCAAACCCGTTCAGGTATTTCAAATGCCAGATGTTTGGACACCATGAGGAGCAGTGTACAAGAAAAGCTGTATGCAAGAAATGTGGAATGAGGGATTTGGATCTCCTAGAAGATAATGCAATCGAACCATCAAATGTGCAAATTGTGAAGGTGACCATCCGGCATACTCGAGAAACTGTTCTTTATGGAAAAAAGAGAAGAAAATACTCGAGGTAAAATATAATAGAAATATACCCTTTTGGGAGCAAGAAAAATCGTGGAAGTATACTCAAATAAGGTTTCATACTCCAACATCGCCCAAAGAACCCCTCCAACTACTGAAACAAAAGATAAATACAAGGATCTCCTTGATAAACTCATAAAATTAGAACCCAACGATTGGCCCAAATTCATCAACGAATTAAAAATTACTCTTGGTAAATCTGAATCCTCCTTTGCCAATGAAAACCCGAAACCAATTCTTAACAAAAACCAAAATGAAAATCAAAAACCCACATACAAGGACAAAAACCTCTTACCTAAATCAAATAAGCCAAACAACGAAAAATCCTCTTTACCCAATAAGAAAACAGAAATTATCCCTAACACAAACTCTCCAAAAAAAATGAACCAAAATTAACCCCTTATTCGGACAAACCAAAAAAATCCCCAGAAAAAAAGAACCAGCAAACAAGACATAGACCAACATCAAAATCAAGAACCCAAACCAGCTTGAGCCCAAGACGAAACATTTGAAAATTTAGAAGCAATGGATATCGAGGAACAAAATCTTCAAACACGCCGAAATCCCAAACAAAAACCCTATCAAAACTGAAACCCACATATGACGAATAAAATTATTCAGTGGAATATTCAAGGTGTAAAAGCAAATTTCAATGAACTCCTAATAATTCTCAAAAACTTTTCCCCAGCAGTTGTTTGTTTGCAGGAAACATTCCTTAAAGAAAACCATATACCTAATGTAAAACATTATACCTCATACAACCATATAAACAAAAATCCTAACAAAGCCTCTGGAGGCGCATCCATAATCATAAACAAAAAATAAGATACTACAAAATCAAATCAAATTAAAAACCAATTTACAAGCAGTGGCGGTGTCAGCAACCCTACACAAAACAATCACAATATGTGCCATATTTCCCCTGTTACAATATCAACCAGAACTAGACAACATAATCCAACAACTCCCAAGACCATTTATTCTAATGGGAGACTTCAACTGTCACAATGAAATTTGGGGAAGCTCTGAAACCAACCCCAAAGGCCAAATCATTGAAAATGTAATCAATCAAAACAGCCTATGCCTATATAATAACAAATCAAACACATATCTTCACCCAGCATCAGGCTCATACTCTGCTATTGACCTAACTATAAGCGACCCCCACTGTCCTTCCTGGACTACAACTGGAGGGTCCTGGGGGATACCTGTGGAAGTGATCACTTCCCTATCATTCTGTAAAACTCGAATCCTCAACTCAGGAAGAAAAAACCATGCTGGAATATTCAAAAAGCTAACTGGGAAAAATTCCCAAAACTATGCTATTTAAAACTAATTCCAGAATCCAATACCAGCAGTGAAGATCACCTCCTCTACTTCACCAAAACTCTTTTATCTATAGCTAAAGAATGCATACCTTAAATCTTCCACTTCAATGAAATTCAACAAGCCATGGTTTAATGACCAATGCAAAGAGGCAATAAGAGTGCGACGTGCAGCCTTAAGAAAATTCAACTCCTCCCCTACCAAAGAAAACTATACTTTTTCAAAAATTATAGAGCCAAAGCCAGGCAAATTATCAAAGAATAAAAAAAAAACAACTTAGAAAAATTATATCTCAAAACTGAACACCTACACCAAAACCAAAACAATATGGGACATGATCAGAAGGATATCAGGAAAATGTGATAGTACCCCAATAAAACATCTCACCTTGAACAACGTAAAGCTTATGAACAAAAAAGACATCACGAACCATATAGCAGAAACTTTTTCACAAAACTCATCCTCACAAAATCTTGATAGATTCAAAACATTAAACAATGCGAAGAAAAAAAACATCAACTTTCAATCAGAAAATACCGAAAGTTATAACCTACCTTTCTCAATTTCAGAACTCCAAACTGCACTAGCCAGAGACCATAACACAACTCCTGGTCCAGACGAAATTCATTATGAATTTCTAAAGCAACTACCTAAAAACTCTTATTTATTTACTAAATATATACAACTACCTGTGAATCACTGGTAACATTCCCACGCTCTGGAAACAGGCCACCATTATTCCCATTCCAAAACCTATGAAAAACATATCAAATCCCCCAAACCAACAAAATACCACAACATACCAAACCAATTTCCGACCTATTGCTCTAACCAGCTGTCTTAGCAAAATACTGGAACGAATGATCAACAACAGACTGACATGGTATTTGGAAACTAACAACTTAATAACCAACCTCCAAACAGGTTTTAGGAAGAGAAGAGGGACAATCGACCACCTTGTCTGACTTGAAACCTTTATACGTGAAGCCTTCATCCAAAAAGAACACCTCACAGCAGTCTTCTTCGACCTTGAAAAGGCCTATGACACCACATGGAGATACGGAATAATGAGAGATTTGAAAGCACTTGGCCTAAAAGGAAGAATGCCTTTATATATAGACAACTTTCTAAAAGACAGAAATTTTAAAGTACTTTTGGACGATACCTTATCAGACTCAAAAGAACAAAAAAATGGGGGTTCCACAAGGATGCGTACTCTCCGTTACCCTATTCAACATAAAAATCAACAACATTGTAAAATGTCTAAACCCTGGTATAGACAGTTCACTAGACGTGGACGATTTTCTGATCTGTTACAGATCTAAACACATTTGCACAATAGAGCACCAACTACAACTATGCCTAAATAAGCAAGTGGACCATGGAAAATGGCTTCAAATTATTCAAAGAGAAAACTAAATGTCTACACTTCTGCCAAATCCACAAAATGCATAACAACCCTGTCTTAAAACTCAATGATACTGAAATTCCAGTCATCAAACAACATAAATTTCTTGGCGCTATTTTTGACCATAAACTATCTTTTATCCCACATATCAAATACTTGAGAGCCAAATGCAATAAAACCATTCAACTTTTAGAGTAGTAGCTCACACCGAATGGGGTGCAGATAAAAAACACTATGTAAATTATACCAAACCTTAATCCGTTCCAAACTTGATTATGCATGCTTCGTATACTTTAAAAAACTGGAGACCATCCATCATCAAGGTCTGAGACTTGTGTCAGGTGCTTTCATCACTTCCCCGGTGGAAAGCCTATATACTGAGGCAAATGAACCTCCACTAAAACTAAGAAGACAAAAACTCGGAATGCAATACTACATAAAACTAGCCTCGAATCCATTAAATCCTGCCCACAAAATAGTTTTTCAACCACAACTTAAACCCCTCTTCCATCAAAAAAAAAAAATCATTAAACCATTCAGCTTCCGCATGGAGGAACTTATTACTGAAACACAAATAGACATAAATCACATACACAAGGTCATCATTCCAGAAACACCCCCATGGTTGCTGGAACAACCTACAATTCTGATGGACCTAACCAGATACTCTAAAGCAAAAACAAATCCAGCCACCTTTCAAGAAGAAACTCTCTCTATTATAGATAACTTCCCCGATTATGTCCGCATATATACCGATGGATCTAAAACGGAAGACAGAGTAGGATGTGCTGCCATCCTCAATAACATGGAATTACTAGAACGAATTCCAAATAAAGCCTCGATTTATAGTGCTGAAATTCTAGCCATCAACTTAGCCCTTGACATTATTTCAACAAATCAACTCAAGAAGTTTACCATCTTCACAGATTCTAAATCTACTCTTACTTCTCTAAGAAACAAAGAATCAACCAACCCACTTATCAAACTTCTACATAGATTTAACCAGCTCTCCAAAAACAAAATCATTAAACTCTGCTGGATACCAAGTCATATTGGCATCCATGGCAATGAGAGGGCTGATTCAGCAGCAAAAAAATCATTACATCAAAATATATCTGATGTCAAGATCCCCTATTCCGACTTCAAACCAACAATCCACAAATTTATCAGAACTAAATGGCAAGAAACATGGAATAATAGCCCAAACAATAAGCTCCAAAATATCCAACCTACCGTCGGCAAATGGTATCCAGGCTACCACAAGATAAGAAAGGAGGAAGTTACACTAACTAGACTAAGAAGAGGACATACCCAGATTACCCATTCATACCTACTGAAAAACAAAGAACCCCTGATATGCACTGCATGCCAGGAACCCTTCACAGTGAAACACTTTCTGATTAGCTGCTATGACTTCTACTTCATTCGATCAAAATATTACAGATCAAACAATTTAAAAGATCTATTTAACAACGTCGACCCAAGCAAAATATTCCAATTTCTCAAAGAAATTAGACTATATACGAAAATCTAAATCCTTTCCATACAAAAAAAAAACAAACCCCAAAACACTATTCACCACTGCTCATTACCCTCTTTAAATAAAATTTTTTTTTTTTCTCCTTAAAAGAAAGGTTGAAAACAACCAACTTTGAAAGCTTGAAGACAAACAACTCTGAAAGTAAAAACACCTTTTGGCCTTAAATGACCCTTTGGATGTTGATAGGCCGTTAAACACAATCAATCAATCAATCAAATAACATTACTTTAATTAAATTGTTTATTTTCTGTCAATATACCTCATAAAAGATAAAAAAGTTCTTGTCCTAATACTTTCGCACAGTACTGTATACATATATACTAGGTGCGATTGGTAAATTGTCGCAATTTTATTATTTCAAAGCAAAAGGCTATTATGCTAAATATTAAATTTATTTTGTAACAAGTATTTTTTTTCTTGTTAAAGCATTTGTTAAGTAAATCAAATAAAATAACTTTAATTAAATTGTTTTTCTGTCAATATGTCTCATAAAAGATAAAAAAAATTCTTGTCCTAATACTTTTGCACAGTACTGTAGATCTAGCAAAATGTTATGATATAGTATAAACAAAATACAGCTCAAGATAGGCATCTCTTAGAATCTATTTTGTCATCTCTCAATGCTTCACATGTCATTTAAAATTATTATAACAAGCAGCGTAAGAGACTTTTTTGAGGTTTCTGTTTGCTATATGACAAGATTGTGTCAGCATGTTACCTACGACCTGGGAAATATTTTCAATTTACAAAATTCCATACTATCTTTAATATAGTAGTTACAACCATTGTAAGTTCTTTTTTTGCTTGAAACACATAACATGCATAGAAAAGTTTTCAATCTTGATAATGTTTATTTAAATTTCTATTCAAATGGAGGTTGGCTCAGTTCTGAGAGTCAAGGATCTGTCTCTATATATCATTTGAAATATCAACTCACTCTGATATTTTATTTTATTTTTAATTTTCTATGACTACAGAGAAGTAATATACAATTACTTTAAAATCTCTCTTTGGCAATATATAAAGAAACAATTGTTATTCACATGGGAGATGCTGTTCCAAAACAAATACCACTTCCTTTGGTTGATCTTAATGTATCTTCAATGAGTTTAATAACAAAATACTTTTCTCTTTTCTTTTAGAGAGTTTCAAACATTAGCACTGGAACTATTGGAGCATTGTTACAAAGTTGATGATGACTATACTCAACAGTTGTTGACTTATGAACTGCGAAACTTCAGTGACCAGACATGCCTCAGCTTAGCTGTTGCAGCCAATCACAGAGAATTTGTAGCCCATACTTGCTGTCAAATGTTGCTAAATGACATGTGGATGGGAGGTCTGCGTATGAGGAAAAACACAGCTCTTAAGGTAAGTAGCTTTTGAATAAATCAGATGACCAAACAGCCATGTCTCAAATTCTCAATGATTGCATTATAAGGCCATATTACAATGAAGCAGTGCTTAACAAGCTAGTCAAAATAGCTATTGTAATGCATTTGATTAGCCTTGGGTGACCCATACTAGTATTCTTGAGCCACACTATATTAAGTTTAGTTACTGCCAAGAAATGGCTGCCATTGAGTATGGGTGGTATATTGGCTCACAAACAGATATTGAATGTCGGAATACTTGAATAAAACAAATATCTTGCCAAGTTTATTTCTATTAAAGAAAACACATCAACAAAAATAAGGTTACAGTGTGTTCAGCTTAAAAGATATCTGCATGTTCATGTAGAGGTTGACAAGAGTGTTGTCTTGAGAAGAAAGTTTTGCAGTCACTGAAGAGAATTGTCCTGAAAATGTCCATCTCGTATCTCACTAACTTGCATCCTCTCTCTCGTGCTCTTTTCTTTGTCCACCCCACTCTCATCAGTATTCTCATCCCTCTCTTACCCTCTTCCTGACAGCCCCTGTAACCTGTCACTCTTTTTCATAACTTTCCTCCTATGCAACCCCCTGCTCAACAGTGGCAGTAAACTTTATTTAATATTATTCTGTTGTTTGAATCCTAAATCTTAGTCTGTTCCTAAATCTAATTCATGACAGCAGAACCAGAGTTCAGTATTTTTTTTCTGTGACTAAGCCGAACTTGTCTTCTCATTCACTGGGTAATGGTTAATAAGCTAGTCTCGCTATCATTATAGTAAAGTTGATTTTTACTTGGTGTCCCCCACGTTGTCTTGTTCCAAAGTAAACCCACCATGAAAATCAAAGCTACCTTCTCTGTGTAATTCACTAATATAGTGAATTCAGTCCTCATTGTGTATTTTATTGTTGTGGTTAAATGACAATACATTAGATTGGAGCATGAAGTACAGGCCATTTTTCTATAGAAGATTTTGGGGAAATTGTCTTGAATCATGGAAAATATTGAATATATGTAGGCATATTTTATGAAGTTACTTGGAGCTTTTGTGTATTAATGCCAGTCTGAGCTGTTCTAATTACTTGAAACCTCCAAGGAACCATTCAGGTTTTTATTTCAAATTATTTCATGATTGTGTCTTACAATCAGAAGTTTGTGCACTTCCAGCATGAAGTTATTGCCAGAATTTGACTTTTATTGTTAATTTTCCGTTTTTAACTGCAACTAAATCTGTTGTATTGGTTTTGATCTCCAAAGATAATACTTTTCTCTGCTACATATGTCTGATGACAATGTCTATTTAGAAATACTTTATCTTTTGTCTACAATTAACAAAGAAATCTTTGTCTTTAAGAATAGATCTTTCAAATAAAAAAGAATTAACAAAAAAATGTTTTTTTCCCTATTTCTGTCTAAAATGTTTGTATATTCATATATTTTTTTAATTTTTTATTTGGCGATTTAGGTGATTCTTGGCATATTTTTACCACCATACATCCTCTTGTTAGAATTCAAGAGCAAGGAGGAATTGCAGTTGATGCCACAGACTATGGAGGAACATTTAGACGATATGGAAGAGGAGGCTAGTGAAAATGATCGCGTCTCAATTAGCTCATTTGATGATGCTGAGGTGAGTCCAACAGAAAAAAAAAAACTGTTTTGCCTGATGTGTATCAAGGTAAATGTTTTTTTAATTTTTACCAAAAGATAACAGAAATACTGATTTGAGATCATTTTTTAATGGTATAGTTATGCATTTTAACTTTGAAATATAATGTAATTTAAATTTTATTTTTAATATATCTAGTACTCAGTAAACAGATGCACATGTGTGTCATGTGACATGTTTCTTTTTCTTCGAGGCAAGTGCATTCATTTTATGGTTTTATTTAAAGGCAATATAAACAGTTATGTCAATTTTATTATCAGTGTGTTTTACTTTATTTTTTTGAAGTCAATAATTAAGTTTAGTAACTGCCAAGAAATGGCTGCTTTGCCATTGAGTATGGGTGGTATATTGGCTCACAAACAGATATTGAATGATGGAAGACAACAAGAAGACTTGAATGAAACAAATATATTGCCAAGTTTATTTCTGTTAAAGAAAACACATCAACAAAAATAAGGTTACAGTGTGCTCAGCCTAAAATAGATCTGCATGTTTGTTTAGAGGTTGACTAGAGTGTTGTCTTGAGAAGAACAGTTTTGCATTCACTGAAGAATATTGTTCTGAAAATGACTATCTCCTATTTCACTAACTTTCATCCTCTCTTCTCCATCCACTCTCATCAGTATTCTCACCCTTCTCTTACCCACTTCCTGACACCCCCCTGTAACCTGTCACTCTTTCTTATAACTTTCCTACTATGCAACCCCCTGCTCAACAGTGGCAGTAAAATGCCTTGCTTGGGGTGTTTTACTTTATTTTTTTAAACTCAATAATCCAGCACAGGTCAAGTTCTGTTGATCCTACTTTCTGCTTGTCAGTGCGGCTCACTTTTTATTCAGGTTTTTGACCATTAGCAATAGTTTTAAAAGCACTAGAACAACACATGTGCTTTATCTCAATTTCAACTGGCAGCTCTGATTAGGCAGGTGAGACATCATGGCCTCTTGGCTACTTGTAGGTTAGAATTCCGTGGTCCTGTTTTACTAAACCAATGTCTACAAATGGATCGCATTCCACTGATGAGAGAGACAGAAAATATTATTCTGATGCTTTATAATTTACTAAATTATTATTTATTTGCTAAAATAAAATCTAAGTAATCTAATGCAACAATTTCTTAGAGTAACTATCAAAAACATGTGTGACTTTTTCTAAGAATTCAGATATCCAAGGAGTGAATTCTTCCTATTGTCAAAATGCTTTTCTTTAATTATAAACTCTGATATGTCCTGGAATGGGATTTATATCAATAGAAGGTTGTTAAGTGGATAAGGCAAATGTAATCCTGTAGAACAATCTAGTCCATGGTCGTAATTGTCGTATTTGCCAAAATTCAAAACAGGATCTTTTTTAGATAACAATAAACAACTGATTGAACATTAAGCAGAGGATATGAAAATTTATTTGCCAAAATAAAGCATAATTAGTCTTACCACTGCCTAAGAAGCCAGGTGTAAATGAAAATAAGCTCCATTTGACAATCAACTTATGAGCCACATAATTTAAGTTTGTCATTTGAATTCTGATGAATAGAGAGCATAGCAGAATTAGACTTGAAATAGGACAAAAACACTGGAACAAGTAAGGCAATATTTATGATCAAATGAGAAAGCAATACAAACGCAAAAGAATATATATATATATATATATATATATGCACCTATGTTTCAGAAATATCAAAGCTTTAAAATAAAGAACAATGTTTTTGTTATTTATAAAAATTAAGAATAAACAATTCAGCAACGATTGTACAAGTTGTATCAAATAAGTGTTATAATATGGAGATACAAGTTGGCAAATAACATCAGTGAAAATTTAAAAAAACAAACTTTTGACTGAGGTTTATTAGATTTAGGCTATGGGATGTCATTGTGTTGTGATGTAGGTAGCTTTGTAGGAATTTATTGTCTTATATTGGAGTACTCTTCCTCCATAAATATATCAAATTTTAAACTATATTTTTTTGTCCTTTGCTGCTCATCTCTGTTGCCAACAACTCTAATTCTTGACACAATTTGTCTAGTGGATAACCTCTTTGTTAAAACAGAAATTGAATGCATTTCTTGATGCCTGTAATTTCATACTGAAGTGTCACAGCCTTTCCTTAACATGTTAGATGTATGGATGCTTTTTTTGCTTCCCTTGATGAAATCCAAAGAAGAATCAGCAATATTATTGGTCTTGGCTTGTTGTCTTGGCTTCAGTCACTTTCCCACCTCTGTAAAATTGGTTCCCTGTGCCTTTTCTATAAATACTTTCATGGGAATTGTTCGGATGACCGTTTTGCTACACTACATATACCTTTAGAATTTAAGCAAAGTATTGTACAGATGTCAAGATCTCATCAATTTACAATTAATCTGGCTATATATAAACATAAGTTCTATGCTAATAGTTTTTCTCACACTTCTCACTTGTGGAACTCTCTTCTAGCTCCATGCTTTCCAGCCAACTTTCAATGCAATTTCAATCATTATCTACTGTCCTCCTGATGACTCTTTTTATCTTCCCACTCATTATTAACGTTTCTCTTCATAATTCTTCAACACCCTGTAACCCGTTGTCTTAAAAATTTTTCTGCCTTACTTGGGGTGATACTGGTTAAAAAACAAAAAAATCATGAAAATGAGATGGATATAAACAGCTTTACTTATAACAGCTTATGCATTAACTCGGTTGGAATTTTACTTTGTTACATTTTTTAAAAATATTTTTATATCATTTGTTTTATTTATTTCAGAATGATTTTGGTGATGACATAGAGTCTAACTCCATCGGTAGCTCATCTGCTTTACCTCCAACAAAAGATCTGGACGTATTGACAAACAACATGGATCAGTCAACATTTCCAGATAAACCGCTCAAAAAGAAATCACCTCTGAGACCTGGGAAAAAACTTTACGAGTTCTACAATGCTCCCATTACAAAATTCTGGGCTCATACAGTAAGTAATTGTAACCCCAAAATAGCTTTTTAAAGCACCCAGTATCTCTGGTGTGGGAATAAATGGAAATGATTATAAAAGCAGAATATATATATATATATATATATATATAAACATGTGGTGTTTCTAGAAGAATCCAAAGGAGTACCCTGTACATAGAGTGGTAGGATAACTCTCTAGGAGAGCCCTACATATATATGTATATAAATACATATAGAGCAAATATATGTAAAAATTAAAACAGACACATTATTCCATGGTGAAGCAGATGTATAAGCCTATTTCAGGCAAACCATCATCAGCTTCTGTCTTTATTGTACAGAAGATTTTATATATATAAATAAATCCAGGTGAAGATGACCCAAGGTTTTACTATTTTGAGTACTCTGGTATTTATTTTATTATAAACAGTGTTCAATATAATAAATATTATAGAGCATAATATAATCATATAATTATGAATTAATTGTACATTGTGACACAGAAATTTCTATGTTTTGAGATAGATTCTCTTCATCAGGCAATGTTGGTTGTGAAAATGATTTAAATTTAAATCTTGAAACAGAAATTTTCATGTTGCAATGTACAATTAATTCATAATTATGATTTATATATATATATATATATATGAATAAATATAGTTTTAAGGTGTGCTATATTTATAGGATGAAGTGCTCAATATCAGAGATAGAGCGTATGTAAATATAAAAGAGTGAACATTGAAGTCAACACTCATGGGCGACAGACTGTTTCATGCTAGGCGCAATCATCAGGCCACATGTGTTCTGATAATTTTCACTTAGCATGAAACAGTCTGTCGTCCCTGAATGTGATTTCTTCAAGGTTCACTCTTTTATATATATATATATATATATAGGAAAAACTACTAAAAAGTTGTAAGTTTAAAAATGTATTTTTTTGACAGTATTTATTTATTTCTATAATGATATTTGATATTTCAAACCATCCTCGGCTTTTCATCAGAAACAAATGATTTTAAAATTTAAATTAGAAACGTTTTTGTGAGAGCGTTCGTCCGAGACACAGAAAGTGACAGATTGTTTTAAATATTTGTAAACGTAAACCTATCTTTAATAATACTTATAAATTTTGTTTTAGAGAAAAATCTTTTAAATGTATGTAAAAAATGTTTAATTATTGAAATATTTCTAAAGATTCAAAACACATAAGTCCCTATTT
Source organism: Ascarosepion bandense (assembly GCA_037127315.1). Classification (NCBI taxonomy): domain Eukaryota; kingdom Metazoa; phylum Mollusca; class Cephalopoda; order Sepiida; family Sepiidae; genus Ascarosepion; species Ascarosepion bandense. The sequence continues at coordinate 2,304,483 of JBBBDQ010000436.1, forward strand.
AACTCTAGCCTGTGTGTATTTAATTTTAAAATCCAGTATTTTTCTTTCTTTCTGCGTGAGTGTGTAGAACTAAAATCTGAGTCTATTAGTTATTATTATTATATATATATATATATTTTTTTTTTTTTACATATATATATATATATATATATATATATATATATATAATAGATATTTGAATTAATAAATATACATATGGTATATGCACATATATAAGAATATTATTCAGGTGTTAAAAAAACAGTGCTCAACATAGTATAAACAGAGCTATTAATTATACATAGAATAATACATATATTTATTAATATGTCACTAGCACAACTCAGTTGTACCACTGATGTAGGATAATATGTATATTTATTAATATATATATATGTGTGTGTGTGTTTGATGGAAATCCACTTGTGACAAAGCATGGCTACTTTGACTTTGACATGAAGATTTTTATGGATTACGATTCTCTTGTTGGTGTCGTCTAAGATGACTCAAATTTTTCTCTTTTTTTTATTTTTTTAGATTAGTCCTAGCATTGATTTACACTTGAATCCACAGATTGTACATGTCAATCTACTGCATACCACTGGTCAATCCTTGTGTTTTGATTTAAAATGCAGGGTTACATTATACACAGCTTCCCACAGACATTACAAGAGAATATACAGTGGGTAACAAAAGTATTTAACGCATCAGTTTTTATAAATTTTACAATAAAAAATTGTTCTATTTGAATGCTAATTACTTCAAATATTTTGATGAACATTGTCTGACTAAACATAGAGAAAAATTGAGAAACATAGTTTTTTATGTACTTTTATTGTCAATTTTCAAATTTGCAAAAGTATTTAACACCTATACAAATAATACAGTAAAAAAGGTATTTTAAAACTATTTTCAGCCATTTTGATATGGTTGTCTTCAATATATGTATATATTTTTTTTTTAATCATATCACCCCGAGCAAGGTGGTAACACCACTGATGTGCAGGGGGCTACGTAAGAGTGAAAAGATTAGAAGAGACAAAGCCGGAAACCACATCCTAAACAGGGAACAAGGGATGAGCCTCTACACCTATTCAATAGACGTGGATGGAGTGTGAACTGGGTGATAGTTTAGTCTATGTACTCCAATTGAAAAAAAGAAAAGTGAAAAGATTGGAAAAGAGAAAGCTGGAAACCACATCCTAAACAGGGAACAAGGGATGAGCCTCTTCACCTATTCAATAGACGTGGGTGGAGTGTGAACTGGGTGATAAACTTGTTAAAATGGTTAAAACAAAAAAAATGTCAAATGATATGCGACAGAATATTATAAAGCTGCACAAATATAGTAAGGCATATTGAAAAAATTGTTCAAGATTTAAATTTGCTTGTGTGTACAGTGGGCGCTGTTGTTTAAAGTGGAAAAATATGATACTACTGAAAATATTCAAAGGAATGGTCTTCCACGTAATTTAAACTAGGCAACTGATTGATATATAGCTTGGAATGGGAAGAAACAACTATTTTGGACTCAAAAAGAAATTATATATAACTAAAAGAAAGGGACAAGAGGAAAATTGTAGTTTTAGCTGACATTTTCATTTACCAATAGACTTTAAAAACGTTTTTTGTCGTGATAAAGTCTGTCAGTGGGTGAAACTTCTGCTAAAGGTAAATACAGTTTTTCTCACCTTTTTTTTTTTTTTTCAGTCATATTGTTCTTTACAGATTATATCTGAGAATATATATATATATATATATATATATATATAAGGCATATGGAATTAGAAGGTACTTTCTGCCACAAAATAAAAAACAAGAAAATAGTGTTTAAAGCTTGTCGACTTTCAAAATTCCATAATTTTTTCTATCTATCTGAGATAAACCATTCAACATTTTCTTTTAAAAAGAAGCTAAAAGCATCTACTTTAACATACAAACACTTACACTTAACTGATTTTGATTTTCATATATATGGCAGAAAATACCTTCTTGTACTAAAGACCTTATATATATATATATATATATATATATATATAGAGAGAGAGAGAGAGAGAGACACACACACACACACACACACATTTAGCAAATAAGCAGCCACACCAAGCTACCCAGGTTTCAACCATAAAGTAGCTTCTGCCTGAAGATACCTCACAGTTGAAAACCAGGTATCTTGGTGCAACAGTTTATTTGCTAAGTATATTTTGCTCTACTTTCTTCTTGCTGGATTTTTTATTGAGCACTTTCTTATTGTATTATACCTTAGGAGTGGTTGTTTTATGCTTCCCTCTGTTGTTTATATATATATATATATATATATATATATATATATATATATATATTAGAGAATTGAAGGCCTGTAAACATGGAGAGGATAAAAGATTTTATCCAGTTAATATAAGATATTAATTTGATAAAAATTGAGAGCTTGGATATAATCCAGAGCATTATAAAATATAGAATTTATTTTCCAACAATCTGGATGAAATGATATAAATTTACATCATCAAAATAAGTCTTGATTTATAACTGTCTAACCATGTGTCTAGTTTTCTTCTCAATATATATTTGGGCAGCAATCCCTCTTTTATACAGTTTTCATTTAAAAATGAGAGACAAGGTATTATGGTTAAGTTTTTTATGTAATTTTTCATGTGATCTTATGATTTTTTTTATTTTGACAACATAAATTATATAAAAATTGTCCAAATGTTTTGTTTATCTGAGGACTTTCAGTTATACTTTTAGCCATTTTTGAAGATGAATGTTATTTTACGTGAAACATAATGTATGTGGTGTTATGTATGTTGTAGAGTAGTGTGTATGTGTGATGTACCGAACATGGTAAGTATGTTGTTAGTGTGTTTGTGATATTTTTTAGCATTAGGTTTTTCTTTTTTATCAATAAAGCCTCCATTATTTTTAGTCTTTCTTAGCATGTGGATGATGCTATGATATTTGTGTTGTTAACAAGTATGTTTCAGATAGGGTTTGGTAGGTCTCGGTGGGTGTTTAAATGAGATCAAATTGAACTCTGTTTAGAGAGATGCAGCGTGAGTCTTCAAGGCAGTTTAGTAGCTGTATGGCTGATATAATTATTTATGAAATTAGGTGAATCAAGAACAGAGTTCTTCAAGGTTCATATATGTATGTGTGTACATATATATATATATATATCATTAAGAGCTAGGAAATACAGTATTCATTAGTGGTATGTAAGTAATTTTTTATTGGGCATTTTGATGTGGTTTAATAGTTAACAAGATTGCCTTGCTAGATCAGTTATGAATAGTAAATTCTTCATGGGTGCTGCATACTTTCGGCCTTGTACCACATCTAAGCTACACTTAGTAAATCATTTGGGCATTTCGATATGATGTTATGGTAAACAAGCTTCTCTCACTCGATCAATTATAACTGAGTAGTAAGTTCCATCCTCACTGAGTGCTCCACACTTTAGGATTTGTGTCACATCTTAGCTATATTTAGTAAATCCCTATGAGTATTTGTTATGGTAATAAATCTTTACTAAACTGGAATAAATATGTTCCAAGCCCAACAGTGAATGCAAGAAACAACAGATTTTATTAAAACCAACAATACTATGCTTTTTTTATTTCTTATATAAGTTTAATTCATAAATGTCAACCTCTCTAATTAAAGTTTTGTTGTGTAAAATATCTACTTTTCTTTTTGTTATTAGTCTGTGCTCTTACTGATGCATGTATGGAATTTTAAAGAAAATAAACAGTTTGCATTATGAAAGTATTATGGATTCAGATGATGGAACAGTAATCAGTGCAGGAGATGGAGTCAGCAGGATCAGTTCAATTCCAGCTCTCTCTCTCTCTCTCTCTGTTCACTTTTCACTAAAGCCCTTTTGAAAAGCAGTATTCTATTTTTCTTTGGCCCTCAAACTTTGTGTAAAATAGTCAGGTAAACTTGACTTGTTAGCCTTGAAAATGCATCTAATCAAGGAGGACAATTCTTAATTAAAAACTGATTTGTAATTTGATTGATTGATTGATTGATTTGTTTTTTATGGCATATCAACTTTTTGCAGGCTATTTAAAGCAAGAAAATATTTTTTTTAAAATTATAAGAATTTTTTGGAAATTGGAAATAATGATATGCTGATACTAATTTATCCTTAGCTGGAGGAAGAAGCAGTAGACTTATACCCTTTCCCAGGGGTATTTATGTGTAAATGAATATAACGAACATGACAGGAATTGGAATTTGGCTCTTTGATTAACAATTCTAAGCCATTACTCATTACACCACCTGCACATCCAAGCTTACAACACCTGGTATTCCCAAGTTGTCACCCATCAAGATACTTTCCAGGCTCAGTATTGCTTAACTTCAGTGATCATACAAAAACATGTATTTCAACAGGATATGGCCCTAAGCTGATAGTAATAGAAAACCACTCCACTATGTTTCTTATGAGAGAATTATGACCATATTGTAAAATTACCTACAAACTCTGCAATCGACAACATCACCATTGCAGAGCTGGCTTCATTTTTCCTCAATAAAAACTTAAACAATACGATGATAATTTGAAAAGTATTGCATTGATCTGTACATGAGATTTATTCCATCTGCTGAATGTTCAGATTTGACAAATTAAGTGTGATTTAAAATCAAGATTTTCCTTCAGTGTTAAATGTTAGTAATGAATCGAACCTTTTCTTATTTTATTGACACTTTATCTCTTCTTCGTATTAAAAATGATACAATTATGACTTTATTTCTCAACATTTTTTTTATTCATATCCCTTTTTAAATTTTGTATTACATTTTTATTTCAGATTTCATACATGACATTCCTGGCTTGTTTCACTTACGTTGTACTACTAAAGACCCTGCATATACCTCGATGGCAAGAGTATTATGTTATTGCTTACATTGGTACACTTGCTTTGGAGAAAATGCGAATGGTAAGTTTCTCTTGGAAATTCTTCTTAATATTTATGGAAATACATTCAAGGAAAGTCTTGAAAAACAGTATCATTTGGGCAAGTGTATTTTGACAGTTTTTTTTTTTTTATCATCATTGTTAACCTTTGGTAAGAAGTAATTGTCACAAATTCTTTACCAGACTCAGTGAGCAGGTAACATGGAATACTTGTTATTTGTGATTTTTATTCACATATATGAAAAAACAATGTAAAAATTTTAATATATCAACAACTGTTTTAGGGAAATCTATGAGAAAATCGAAAAAAAGTTTTATCTTGTACAAAAATAATCTTTATGTTGATGTAACTATAGATGTGCGTTGTGGTGCAATGGATATCAGCTCGGAACAAGAAATTGGGGAGCCGAGTTCGAATTCCAGTTGAATTCATTGCATTCACTTACATGCAAATACCCTTGGGAAAGGTATTAATACGTCTCTTCTTTCCAGTTATGGGTTAAATAACAGTACAGATTGGGTTCTATAGCCTTGGCTGGCAACCAGTCTACTGCAGAAAGCAATGGCAACCTACTGCAGGATAATCTTCTGCTCAGTCAGTCATGTCTCTTTCAAGGCATGATCGCCCAAGCGTGTTTCACGTATAGCACTTAACTGACTGACTGACTATATATGCAAAGTAAAGCCCACATTGAAAATTAAACATTTTTTTTTAGTATGCTTATAGTTTATAGTCTAGCTGATTTCATTTAGTTCCCTTTTTATTTTAATCACTTTTGTTATTAACTATCACACAATATGAAAATAGAAGATCTGCCAACAAAGGTGAAATGTAAAAACCTGGACATAATTGTGGATGATTTAGTGATCAAAGCACTTTCTATACATTTTTGTCTTAACCTCAAAATTAGGCTCAGACTTGTTACAGTAAGCAAATAATGCATTGGGAGTGTTGTTTTGTAAAAGGTCACTTTTGTGTTCATATAATCTTTTATTTAAATTCAAAGGTTTCTCCAATGTATTCCTTGTAGCAATTATTACAGGTGATAAAGTAAATTTCTCCTTTAAGTTTTAGCTCACTATATTGTTTCCAGTCAAGTCTTTTACTATTTTACAAGTAGTTGTAACACATTTCATGTTCAGCTTAGATACATTCTTTTCAATTGTAGTTATGATAAAGTTGATGAGTAGAGCAATACATTTTAATTATTTGGGTTTGTCATGAAATGCTTAAGATATTGAAAGTGTTTCTTGTCTTAATGTAAATACTGAGGACTCCAAATTCTGAGTGCTCTTAAACAGGATCTGATGATTATTCAGAAGATTTTTAAAGAAATAATTTAAATTTAAAATTTTCAGCATCCCCACTCTCCTTCATGCAGATATGTAGTTACATCAACGTAAATACCACTTTCATCCAGTGAAGTCCTAGAGAATGAATGTCACACAAAAACTTTTTCCACTTGTCATAGATTTCTCTAAAATTATATGAATAATAACCAGAACTTAAGGTCTTGGTACTGAACAAAGTATGTGGCCATATATTCTTGCAATATTCATTCTTACGGTTTGAAATGGTGGCTCAGTTAACAGCTTCAAATCAGAATATGGATAATTTGACTGTCAGTGACTAATAATAAAATTATTCTTATATGGGACATGCTCCTTCAGGATGTGAGTTATCATGACTCTCCACAACTTCCTGTTCTTTATAGCTCTAAGGCTTGTATTTTTGTTATCTTTATCAATTCTGCTGTTTATATAGGTTTGTTAGGTAGACTATTTATTCACTTTCCTTTGTCCTTCTTGCTTTCAATATGTTCTGCGATAATCAAATTTTCTAAGGCTTCTTTTCTTATGTGCCCAAGAGATTTTAACTGCCTCATTTTGATTCAAAGTATATTCTTTTTCCCTAAAACTTATTCATTATTCACCTGTTCAGTCCATGGTATTCTCAGCATCCTTCTGTAGAACCACATTTTTGTTGTCTCATCTGTGATGAGATTGTGCAGCATTCAATTTCATATTGGAGGACTGATATTATATAATAGTTCAGTACTCTCCTCTGTTTCTTATGAAACCTTTATTTTTTCTATTATATTGTTTAATAATAATAAAATACTGACATGGTTCGAAAAGTGTTTCACACCACACTCAAGCAATGGTTCAGCATGCGTCAAGTTGGATTTGGTCATGTTCAAAACAACAAGCAAATAAAGTGTGCACAACATCACGATCTAACATGCGCAAGTAAGATATTTATGTGGTTGTCTATAAAGTTTTTTTCTCTCCCCATGAGTGTGTTAATAACGGCAAATGTGTTCAGGAAATTTCATTGCCGATACAAACTGCAAAGAGGAACGATTGTTTTGTTTACTTCATTATGAAAATGTACAAAGACCCAGTTCACACTCCACCCACGTCTATTGAACAGGTGAAGAGGCTCATCCCTTGTTCCCTGTTTAGGATGTTGCTTCCGGCTTTCTCTTTTCCAATCTTTTCACTCTTACGTAGCCCTCCACACATCAGGAAAAATTCAACAAGTTTATCTTCATACCCTACCTAGTGACAAACACTGCTGGTGGCGCCAGGGATGGCAGTCCCACCATAGTCACCGAAACTGTGATAACACCCCTGGTTGGCGACTGATGAAGACAGAGTATCACACATACTAACACACCTTGTATATTAAAAAAAAAAACATGTATATATTATGGTGTTAAAGACCAGTCGACCAGTTTTGTTCCCACTCATCAGAACTGTAAACAAGGAAATATTATGAAAAATATACATCTGTTAAGGGTGACATGAATGAATGGGTGGGGAAATTTTAATTTTGTTACTAATTATTACATCTGAAGATGCTAGAGACCTAGCAGAGCAAGCCCAAGCAAACACTCCCTGTTTTTACAAAGAGAGGGCTGCCTAGACCTGATAAAGTATCTCCAACACCTTCAGAGAGAACAAGTGTGATCTGGTCAAAACAGAACCAGTCCTCACTAAAATCCAAAGCACAACTTAAGATGATCCACATTAAAGGACCCATATGTATTTCGAATGGTATCACCAGACGAAAAATTTTTATGAAGTATTTTAGCAGGTACATGTTGTTTGATCCTAACATCCAAATGCTGCATCGTTCTACCTATGTAGTCGACTCCACAACTACATTTAAAATAGTAGATAACAGAATTAATATGATGGGAGGTAATGCAGGTGGCGTAATAGATAATGGCCCGAAATTGTTAATCGGAGAGCTGAGTTCCAGTTCTATTTGAATTTGTTATATGCATTTACATGCAAACACTCTTGGAAAAGGAATGAAGCCATGTCTCCCCCAACATCTATAGCTTAATTAGTAAGGCTTGGATCACAAAAACTGTTATTATCTCAAAATTCAAATTATATACAAAATAGTTAGATTTTGATATTAAATTACCCATAGAGGTGTTGATATGCTGCAAAATAAAAAGCAAAACTAAAAAAAGGTTAGTGTAGACTAACTTCTGCTATTTTACTCGTCCACTTTGAGTGCTCCCTCTCCACTTTTTTCTCATAAATACACCGTCTCTATGATTATTATATTAATATGCTTCTAAGATCTACCTTAAGTACCATTACACTTTTATTTTCTGTTTATCAATTTTTCCATTTCTGTATAAAGAAAGAATGTGCATCTAGTGTAATGTTTAATGGCTTGGAATAAGAAATTGGGGCACAAGGTTCAGATTCCAGTTCTTGCATAAATATCCTTGGGGAAGATATGAATCTCTGGGAGAGGGTAAAGAGAATCTCTCCCCCACCAAGTTAAATGGCTGGGCAGACTGGGGTCACTAGCTGTGATTGGTAACCATCTACAAAAAGAACAATTCTGAATTCAAAATTGAGTTTTGAGTTCAGAGTTGTCCTTTTCACACACATGCACTTACAGAGTGTGACGGATAAATTTTCGTCTAGATTATGCAAAAATGAAAATAACTGATTTCTCATTTTTACATACTTATTTACAAATTTACACAAAAATAACTTGAAATACTAAAGAGTAAATTTATTCAATAAAATTGACACTGACTTCAACCACAGACTCCAGTCTACTTAGGAATCTTCTGCAACTCTTCTGGACGGCTTCTTTGTTTTAAATGTGACCATAATCCTTGCTTTAGTTCATCTTTGGTTTTACAAGGAATTTTGTTGGTCTGTCTCTCAGCTGTATCCCACACATAATAATCAAGGGGGTTGTAGTCTGAGGAGTTAGGTGGCCAGATGTAAGAATGATATAGTTGTAGAAATTGTCTCAGAGCCATGACCATGTTCTCCTGCTTGTGCGATATGGTGTAGTGCCCTGTTGCCAGACAAAGGGTTTTTCAGTAGCCAGAGCAACACTACCTTCTCAAGGGACTTGATGTAAGCCTCCATGTTTAATCTGAGGCCCTCACCAACAAATTAGTGAATACTTTTCTTATCAGAACAATCAGAGTGAGTTTTCAAAGCTGCCATACCTTCATAAGCACCATCAGACTCCTCCAACTCTTTCCAAGTACTCTACACTGTCCTTTGATTGATACCCCAACACTCTGAAAGATTTGTATTAAGGTTTCTGGTACAAATGCCAAGCAGTACAGTATGTCATTTCCAAATTTCTGTGTCATGGTGGACCTTTTCCAATAGATTGTGCCCAACTGACCCTACTATACTTTGCAGTTGATAAAATAAAAAACAGACAATGCACATGTACAAAATTGAAAATATAAAATGGTGACAATTTATCCATTGCACCAATATGGAAACTAGTAATATGGTGTGCTAGAGAAAAATAACAACAACAACAAAATTTTAATATGAGCTCTATATATAAAAAAAAAAAAAATAATGATTACTGGAACATTACGTTTATAAGTCCCAAAGATTCATACACTGATGTCCTAAAGAACACATGGCCCAGTGTGTAAAAGCATAAGTTGAAACAAGATTTGTGAGTTCAGTACCTGGCAACAGCAGAAGTAAACAAAAACCTTGAAGAGTTGAGTTAAAGGGAGGTAACTGATACTGAAACTTAAAAAAAAACTAGAACAATCTAAGCTAGTGGATGAAATAAAAGTATCAGATCAAAATCCCAATCATCTGAAGAAAGCCAGAGTCTACAATGACTGAAATGTCATAAATATGGCAATGAAGATGAGGTCAACAGTCCAAAGAACGTAAATAATGTAAATAGATTGCATACAAAATTAAGCCTTTTCTGTAGACTAATGATGACTTTTTGACAAAAATGTCTTGATAGCAAAAGTAAAACTGGTAAGAAATATTAATTGAAACTTGAAAGTGTTAATAGAAATTACCTATAAGCTTTAGTAGTTGTCACTAACTTCCTCCAGTTAGCATTACACCATTATTTTAATCTGGTCTACATTTTAGTTTCCAACAGATTTCTTTCTGCTTATAAATGTTAGCTTATATACCAACATCATACAATAATAATAAAATTATCCTTCTATTTTATACACCTTAAATAAATGAACAACATTTCCAGGGCTCAAAGGTGTCTTTTTATTCCAACTTTTGCTGTTAAGTGTTCAAGGAAACCTTTTTTATTCAAAGGAACCTGATGTTTGTTGCTGCTTAAAACAAATAAAATGGAGGTCATTGTGAGTTCTTTGTTGATTTCATTCTCTTCTGTTAAAAAGTTACCAAAACAAGCAACAACAAAAACAATGAAAAAAAAATTAATTAATTTAGAAAAATCAATTTATTTTACAGCTTTTGTTACAATAAAAAGCATGTACAATATTCATGGCAGTATTCTGACTGACCAAAGTCACTGACACTTTCTAAAATGTTGATTATCATTGCATTTAAATGCCCAGTTACCTATTTGTTAATGTCTGTCTTGCATCTTTTAAAAAAAAAAGTGATTATCTTCATCATGGGTACTATTATATTGATTTTACTTTTTAGTGTTTCTTGTATTTTTTTTTTATTTGGAATTTTGAGATAAGGAATTATTGTAGGCACCAATTTATTGGACTAATGTCTTCATCTTTGTTGTTACAGAGAGAGTGTTTCTAGTTGCTGTACCCTCCATCCTTTTTAGATGTCTATTATAGTTGATAATTTTGTAGACATTTCAAATTAAACTATTAATCTACACGAGCAGATCATTCTCATTTCATTGGTCAAGTTAAAAAATCAGTTAACCTTTAATGTGTCTTTCTACTCTCTTGAGTTGGATAAAGAGTCTTCTTAGAAATTTTAAAAAGGCTACCAACTATGGCAATGCCAGAAGTAGGTTGGAGAGTACAGATGCCAAAATATGACTAAAACAACTATGATGAAGATATTAAAGTAAATCAGGATATGATAATGTTTCTGGTATTTGTCACACTCACTTTTTTACTCTGAAAATCTTTTTTTAATTATCTTATCTCTTTTCTTTTCTCTCTCTCTCTCCCTCTTTTACAAACTTTATTTTTCACACTCTTATTCATCCTCCCTCTCTCTTTTGTTCTCTCTCTCACAAATTTTTTTTTCTTACACTCTCATTTATCCGCTTTTTATTTTCTTCTTTCTCTCTCTCATTTACAAACTTTATTTTTCATACACTCATTCATCCTCTCTTTTCTTCTCTCTCCCTCTTTTACAAACTTTATTTCTTATGCTCTCATTCATTCTCTTTTCTTCTCTCCTTCTCTCTCTTTTACAGACTTTATTTCTTACACACTCATTCATTCTCTTTTCTTCCTTTTCTCCCTCTTTTACAAACTTTATCTCTTACACTCTCATTCATTCTTTCTTTTCTTTTGTTCCCTCTCTGTATATTTTCTCTCTCTCTCATTCACCTTTAAATTTTATTCTTCCCTTTCTTTCTAATTTTGACCATTTCTTCATTGACTTTTTTTTGTTGTATATTTACTTGAACACTAGTCAGTCACTGGACGTTTTCATTGTTTCTCTATGGAATAAATAAATAAGCAATTCAGTTCTTGATATTTGATCAGCATTTATTATTAACAGACAGAAAAAGCAATGATTGATATATAAATTTGGACATTTTTTTCACTGCCACTTTTTAAAAATTTATATATAATATACAAAGTAGATATATATGTTCTTTTAGATGTTATATTAAACCACAAAGTGTATAGAACATGAAAGACTCTCCAAAATACTGAATTAAGACCAACTTTTAAAAAAAATGAAATCCATGGCATATATGCACATAGCATGGAGGTGAATAATATGTAATATGAGAGAAATTAACTATCCACAATGCTTTGTATTTTTATCTCTTGGATAAGATCGTATACCTTAGCAAGATACAGTACGCTGTCATAATAATTTAAAACAGCTTGTTTATACTGTTTGTGTGTGCATGTCAGATTTAATAAAGAACTTCTAAGATTTTACTTGTATTTACTGTGTGTGTTGATTTTGTAAAGCAATCTCAAGTCATTTGATATGCAATTGTTTAATTAATTCTTTTTCTGTCACTTCTGGAGACATTGTTTCCAAAACGCCACCGGTAATAGATTTTGTATCAGAATCTTTTTTTGTCAAGACCTGTACAGACGAACATTGATTTCTGTGTGTGGGTGTGTGATATTTATCTGAATAGGAATACATGCTGCTCTGTGTTTCTGACTGTGTAAGAGAGAGAAGATATTTTCTTTTCAAGTTAATTAGCTAGATATTAAATTCCTTTATTCAATGCATTCAAATAAAAAGAATTCATAGAATAGTTGCCATACTTATGATTTTTTGAAAAGTAGTTTAATAGAAGTTTTTTAGGGGGGATTTTTTTTTTTGTCTGAGATTTCCAGCACAATTTTCCAGATGGATGTAGGAAGAATCAGCAAATGCCAGATTTCCAAAGGGAAGAGTTGACATCTAAAATCATAACATTTTCTTGTGCCATCAATGTAGACTTATATGAAGGAGTACTGGTGCAGTAGATATCAGCTCGGAACGAGAAATCGGGGAGCGAGTTTGAATTCCAGTTGAATTCATTGCTTTCACTTATGCGCAATTACCCTTGGAAAATGTGGTCATGTCTCTTCCTTCCAGTTATGGGTTAAATAACAGGACAGCTTGGGTTCTATAGCCTTGGCTGGCAACCACTCTACCGCAGAAAGCAATGGCAACCTACTGCGGGATAATCTTCTGCTCCAGTCAGTCTCGAAAGAGACATGATCACCCAACCGTGTTTCACGTATGGCACTTAATTGACTGACTAGAAAGTTCTCTCCCCACATCTAAAAAAAAAATAACCAAACATCAGAATTATACTTTAAACCCTTCTTGGTCAGCCAGTGAACTTTTTAGTACCTGCTCATATCACTATCCCAGCACACAATCTAAGGCCAAGATAAATATTTACTAAACTTTAATGATTTAACTATTTAACTAACATATATGCTTACATTAGTGAGGCACAAGACCATGATAGTGAAGAACTGTATTAAAATCAGACTTGCTAACCTAGTAAGACTACATCAAACTTTTTTTAACTGTATAATTACAATTAATAGATATGACATTAGTATTGTTAGTGCTAAAGAAATTTTATTTGACTTCAGCTTTTGTTATTAATAACTTTGCTCTTATAACAAGAAATCTTACATTAATATGAATGAAATATATGAATTGTAAATTATCTTGCTGTTCAGGAATTATTTGAAGCTATCAGGATATGATTAGAAAATACAAAGTATTTTGTTCATAAAGAGTACTTTTTAAATTTAATTTATTTTTATTAAAGTGTTTTTGTATATACTCCAGCAGCTCTTGTCAACCTGCCTTCAATTGTCTGACACTTCAAATCAAGGGGGGAATATATTCCTGTTAAAATTTCTTTTTCTTTCTTTTATGCCATTTATTCATTTCACTTGTTGCAGATTAAATAAATATTTTCTTTTTTTTTATATATAATTTCAACAATTAAAGGAAAAGACAAAAAAAAATATAATATAAAATAGTACAATAAACAATTTTTTTGATCCCAAAAAGTGCTGCAGCTTGCTTCAAAATAAATAATTATCTGCTTTCCAATACAGTCAGCCAACCTAGACATATGAAATAAACACCATTTATTAATTTATATATATATATTCATTTTTAAATGAATGAATATATATATATATATATTATCCATTTTTAAATGAATGAATATATATATATATATATATATATAATCCATTTTTAAATATATATATATATATATATATATATAGTGTGTGTGTGTGTGTGTGTGCTTACACCGGATTTCTGTCTGAGGAAGAAGCTTTTGTCATGTTACTGATATGATTCTTGTATAATTCTTTTTAAATATCTTGATTACTCATATTAAGTTAACAACTTTAAAAAAAAAAATCTTTTGACAACATTGTCAACAACAAACTTTAATGATAACAATGTACATCAATCGGATAACAAAAGAGAAGTTGAAATATGGCCCAAGCAAACTTCATGTTAACAAATGTGGTCATGTGACCAAAGCCAGCTAAGTTTGATATTTTAATTTTGCCTATATATATATATATATATATATATATAATTTTAAATAATTCATTACCCAGGTGTATTATTTCATTTTTCTCTTGTGAAAATGGTTATTTTCTAAACTGTAAACTTTTTTTCTCAAAAATTCACTTAGAGAAATTAAAGTAAATTAAAAAAAAAACAACTTTAAAGAGTGTTTAGTTTCTGATAGAAATAGAAAAAAAAACAAAAAACAAACATCTTCTCCCAGACATCTGCATTGGTATTGTTGATCTTAAAGATCTTTTTAATTTTCTTTTCTTTTTTTTCTTTTCTTTTTTTTTTTTTATTGCCGGTGCACTATTTGCACATTGTGTTGTTCCATCAGTGGATGGGCACTGTCATTATTACTTGCCTTGAACACAATAATCTGCAAGTGTTTCTGCTGTGCTTTTAAACAGAACAACCTTTTAAGCTCTAAACGAAAGAGGCGGCCAGTCATGCAGTAAAGAAAGAAATTGATAGCATGGTTAATATAGAGCAAGATGTAGCTTAGAACCCTCAGCAATATGGCTTGGGCACGACTTTCCATGTCCTTTTCCGTTCGTTTGATAATAAATGTGAGAGTTGTTGGGACGGTTGTGAAGATCCAGACGAACGAAATTGTGAGCAAGATGACAGCCAAGCGGCGATGGATACTCTGCATGTGCTGGTCATTTTTGGTCATAGCACACTTGAGTGTCTCGCGGTGTTTGAGCAGACAGAAAATAATGAGCAAGTTGAGGATAAGTACAAGGACAGATGGTATCACAGAGAAGATGATGATGTTGAACCAAGGAAAATAGACACACACCTTTGTTGTATTGGTGGTACATTCAAGCTGGTCGGGGCTCTCAGGGTTGTCCGTTCTAACCAGCTCAGCTGTCCAAAAAAAATGTGAATTCAGTAAGAGGAAGACAATTACGATGGACATGGTGACGATTTTCACACGTCGAAAGCTGCACATGCCATTGGCCCTGAGGGGGAACCACACAGCTAGAAATCGTTCGATGGTCACAGCAACGATGAGCCATGCTGAGATGTGTAATGAGGCGTGAACAATAAATGTTATTACCTTACAGCTGATGATTGACACGTGGAGCAGTTCCACATAAGACCAGATGCGGACCCAAGTTTTAAGGCCGCTGATGATGAGGAACACTGTGTCTGAGATGGCCAGCATGGCCAGGTAAAAGAAGGTGGATGTCTTTCGCAGTCTTCGTTTCATCCAAATGATGAAACTGAGAATATTACCGATGGTACCCACAATTATAATGATTGGAAGGACATAAATGAGTATTGATTTGGAAACTCTGTAGATCTCCATCTTTTCCAGAAGTCCTATCCCATTCACAGCAAGACTGCCATTTCTCCAAGATGGGGCATTTGTGATGTTGTCCCTTGGGGAAGGATTCATGGTTGCCATGGTCACAGGTTTTGACTG
This sequence comes from Ascarosepion bandense, assembly GCA_037127315.1. Taxonomy (NCBI): domain Eukaryota; kingdom Metazoa; phylum Mollusca; class Cephalopoda; order Sepiida; family Sepiidae; genus Ascarosepion; species Ascarosepion bandense. Next base: position 2,320,343 of record JBBBDQ010000436.1, read on the forward strand.
TTTTTGTATTTTGATCAACTCAACCGGAATAACAGAAGCTCCATCTGAAATATTAGAAGAGAAAGATGTTATTTCAAGTGGTTTACGTTTTCGTTGCTAATATTTTACAGTTACTCTATCTCTCTGCTACATAAAAAATAAGATTAGTATTTTAGCTGGAGAGGTACGTTGTGAATCAGTGGATATCAGATTGGAACGAGAAGTCAGCCAAGTTCGAATTCCAGTTGAATTCATTGCATTTACTTCTGTCCAAATACCCTTGGGAAAGATATTAATCTGTCACTTCTCCATCCAACTATGAATTAAATAGCAGAACAAACTGGGTTCTATAGCCTTGGTTGGCAACCAATCTACCCCAGAAAGTAATGGCAACCTACTGTGGGAAAATCTTCTGCTCAGTCAGTCATGTCCCTTCTGAGACATGATCGCCAAATGTGAATCACGCGTGGAAATTAACTGACTGACCGAAGTTGTAAACTAAGTTTCAGTTTTAGATATATTAAACATTAAGACAATGTTTCGCAAACCTTTTAACTCTCGGATACACCTTAAATATTAATAAGAAAAAAAATTAGTCATGAAATTTGTAAATATGAAATTTTGGTTTAGCATTCCCAAAGAAGGTTAGCAGTACACTTTTCATTTAAATGGATTTTTGAAGAATCACTAATTTAAATTTCTTGAGGGAGGCAAAATAGAAACGGATTATCCACTCTTTCTTAAAGATTAATGAATTTAGCATCGAATTTAAAATATCAAATGACAAAGACTTAGACATGGAAGCCATGTGCTTGGTGTATCTAGTTTTTAAAAAAAATAAAGATTATTTAATTATAAAAATAATTCATAAATTACTTTTCTGTTAACTTGGAGCACACTTAGCTATCTTTCAGGCTACCATAGTGTGCTGGGGCACACTGATTGAGAAACTCTGTATTAGGACCTTGGTATATTATGCAACCCATGTTATCTGTTGCACTTATGTTTATAGTAAAAGAATACTCATCCCATAATATTTGTTTTGGCATTGTTGCTATCCAAGTGCTTGTATTCACCTTAATTTTGATTTTTAACTGAGGAAAATTTATATGGTTTATGTTTTTCAGAATTTCTTTGCCCTAAATTCTACACTACGACAGTAATGAATAACTATTGTCTTTGAATTTTTTGTTATGGTAATTCTTAAATTAGCAATTCCTATCTTCACTATCCTAGAAGAAATTTTTAAAAACGTTGTTCATGTTCTGAATGATTTAATTCTTTCATTTTCCTTTCTACTCATTAAAAATGAAAAAGATTTTTTTCTCCCTCTCATCAAAACCTGACATGATAAAATCAATTTGCTCGGTTAATGTAATTATTTAAGGCTTAAAATGCACTGTTTACAAGTAACATAACTGATAAAAAAATATAAGGCTATCACTCTTTGATTAAGTTCAAATCTGAATTTGATGATTAAGGATGTAACAAGCAACTAGAATTTATGAAATAACATTCCAGAATGAATTATGGTTTTGATGCTTTTCATGGGTCATTGTCCCAGGCCAATTAGTGACACTACTTTCTTAGTTTCATCATTGATTTCAATTCTGATGCAATCAATTATTGATCACTGTCTATTAATGAAACATTATTTAATAATGAAAATCTTGAACAGTCATTTCATCTGCAATGCTTCCCAACAGGCACTTTGATGGATTTGAGTAGATACAATAATTTTTTTTTCTCGTGCACCAGTTACCAGAGTTAATTAGGGTTTACTGTCATTGTAGTTTTAGCAAGATATATTATCTAAGTCTGTTGTTGAAGTTTGTTTTGTCATTATATGTTTTTCTCTAATACGTTTCTTATTGTTTTTTATTTTAGTCTTTTCTTCAAAAGGCTTTCTTTGTTGTATACTATTTCTATTCATGACTTCAAAATTATGAATTTTCATCCCTTGATGTAAGCAGCTATTGCAGTTAGATGTTCTGAATCTGTTTGGAGATCTTGTTATGTTCGTCAGCCAGACTATCATAACAATTATTGCTTCTTTACACAATTGATTTTATACTTCCTGGCTTCTCAAAATGTTGTTTGTTGAAGTTTTTCTTTTTAATCTAGTTATGGTTTAAACAAATAAGATGTAGATTTCTTTGTTTTTTTTCCAAATTAGAATAACAGTTTGAAGAATGTAAACAGAGTGAGATTGCAAATTAAGACTTAGCTTTAAATGTCTCAAAACATTTCTGCTTTTCTTTATTAGATATAATATCATTTCAAATACTTATGCTTTTCCTATTGTCAGAACTCATTAACTCTAAAAAAAAAAAAAGTACAAGCATGGGACTTGGATTTTTCTGCCTCCATTATTTCTGACTGCTAACATATTAAGGAAGATGTGGATATTTAAATGATTAAGTTTGGAAAGTGGAATTGGTGATCCAAGTTCAAATTTTTAGCTGAGGTGGTTTGTATTTGTGTCACGAAAATGCATTTGCACAAGGTTTTGCCTCTATCTTTTCTGTCTTTCTCTAGCACAGTGGTTCCCAAATTTTTTTTTGTCATTTCCCCCTACACCCATTCCAACCATCCAGATTCCCCCCTTCGTGTGTATGAGAGAAAAAGCAGTTAAAACACACTGAGACTATTTACTAATTTATTTTCCAAATGTACAAATATACTGATAAACTTATAGTTACAGAGTAAAGTGGATAGAGAGCAGTTAGTAACAATTAAACATAGCCATAGAGAGCGGTTAGTAATAAATAAAAGAACTTTTGTTTTCTCTTCTACTTCAGAATTAAATTAGTGATAAAGATGATGCTGCTTCTTGTTCACCAGTGTTTCAATATCAGGGTTAGTTTTGGCAAGCGCACAACATATGAGATTTGTTTATTTAGTAGGTAGTGTACTTATTTCCCACTGGTAGCTTCAAATTTCTCCCCAGGGGGAAATTTCTTCTAGTTTGGGAATTGCTGCTCTAGCAGGCAGATTGGAATCACTTAAAGTGATTGGACATCATCTAACTTCTTTTAGACATTCTTTATACTTATAATGTAGACTGATTCCTAGTTTGATTCAGTTTCAGTTAGAAAAGAATATTATAAGATACACATATTTTAATATTTTTGGTGGGGAAGGGAGATGGATGGTGTTTTGATAACTATTAATGTCTATGATCTTTCTCATTGATTTTTTTGTATCTTGAATTTGTTTGGCCGTCAGGATCCTGAGTGTTGCCATTGCATAGACTATTGTTTAGTCCCCAGGCCATGTTTTATCAACAGTGACAAGTTGTTCTAAAAATGATCTTTAAATCACTAAAAATACTAAATTTGGTTGTGTCTACCTGATATAATATCTAGTGAGCATTCAGACATTTTGGTACCAGACTGACTGATACCTTCTTCTTACCCAACTGCTCATGAATCATAAACCCACCATGTCCCCCTGGATATCTCTAGTGTCTCAGCAATTCTTTTGACTGAGATTTGACACCCATTGAAAACTATGTGATGGACATAGTTTGAAGGCCTTCATGATTATGTGAAATTTTCAGATTTCAGAGTCTCTGTGCTGAAAGATGTCACATGACACTTGATGGACACTTGAGTGTTTGTATCATACATTCTTGGATTTTCTTTAGAACTTTCTTCAGTAATAGGTATGAAAATTCTTCACTTTCCATTGACATGGTTCAGTCAGTGGTTTTAAAAAGAAATTGCAAAGCAAGGCAGAAATGCTACTAGTGTGCAGGGGGGTTACAATGAGAGAGAAAAAAGTACAGGGGGTATCAAAGAAAAGAGATGGATGGGAATCAAGTAGCTAAATGATGGCAATTGATGTTGCATTTAAACTTGCAAATAGAACATTTCTGTCTACAGTGACAAAATAATTCATATTTTAATAAATGGATAAAACAGAACTTTTCAAGACCACCTTTAATTGTTATAAATTAAAGTGTATAACATTTTTGCAATATTTAAAAGAATTTTTTGTGTGTTATTAAAATCATACTTAGAAAATAGAATAGAAAAAATTATAGCCAGAAACAACACTGTATTATAGAAATACAATTTATTATTTGTAGACAGAACAAATATGATATCTATGGAAGATCTGAAGTATAAAAAAAGCCTGACAACTCTATACAGTTACATCATAATCAGAGTTTATTATATTTCAGTTAGTCCATTTTTTTAATAGCAGGGCAGAAATCCAACATTAGCATGAACACAGTAAACTTTAATTACTCTCAGTTTAAATGTTTCATTAGAAAAATCAGTCACTTAAGAGGCACCATCTATGAAACAAACTAAATTACTTTTTCCATTTTACATCAGATAAATAACAAACTCTGTTTTATTCATTGAATTCTCATTAGCACAGATTGGATCATTTTTGGGGATCAAATCTTTCAAATCAATTAAACATTTATGTTGGATATTGTCATCTTGTATCTCTTGATATTTTCTTGTTTTCGATAACTGCAGACAAAAGCAGACAGTTTCCTTATGTAAACAAGAAAAATGATTTATTGTTCAGAAAAGAAAATTATCAAATATTTTTTGCGTATTAATCATTTGCCTCTATGAAACTAAAAGAAATCAATGTGTCAATAAGATATGTATTTAAAAATATGATAAAGCAAGTTAATATCGCATATCTTTGTACAGTCTATATAAAACATTCGGATATCTAATGGATTTGTATTACATATTTGAGAGCTATGAAAATTTGCCATTAGAATTTTAAAATCTCTTTAATTCATTGTGCAAATATAGAATTTGATCAATATATGCAAACAGGTTTCAACATTTTGCGCATTAAAAATAGATATTAATGTTCACTTATGTCTTGAATTTCTAAATAGCTTAGACCTTTTATTTACAGAAGGTTTATGGAAAAGCAATCAAACTGTTTTATCTCAAATTTCCTTTTTTGTTCAAATTTTTTTATATTTAATTGTCTTTTAACTTGGGTATTTGTCTTAGAGCCATAATTAACAGGTTAGATTTGCAAACTATTGATAGTAAGTTCAAAACTTGCAGTGTGCCCCATGATTGGAAAGTTGTCAAATATTGGAAATAGATACAGTTTTTCTATTTTCGATTGGTGCAACACAATCTTCCAGAATGTCAGGAATGCTTGACTTTGATTTGTTTCAAAATAATCATTTGAAATGCTAAGATATAGTTTACCTCTATCTTGGCTCATACACCAATCTTAGATACCAGTGAGAGGACATGAACAAGGTTGGCCAAGCAGAATTTATAGAATAAATATTAAGTGCTTTTCAGATAAGTTATTGTTAATATTAAGTCATAGAAAATCCAAGAAACTCATTGAATTAATGTTGAAATCTTAAATACTTAATAAGCATGTTTGAAAACATCATAATATGTTCTATACAGCAATCTCGTTCAAAATGTATTGCATGCTTTCAATTTTTGTTTATTGAAAGAAAAAATTGCAAAAGAGTAACTATAATATTCTACATTTTTTTAAAGTTGTCCTTGTAGCAAATATTTAGATGAAAGGATATTTGGTTTTGCATTGTGATGTCAAAATTAGGAACACTTTTGGAAATAATGGATTGTTTTTTAAACTAAAAATGTAAAAAAAAAAAAAAGGTTATGTTTGGTGTCTGAAATGTACTTAAGTATATCACCTTGAGATTAGCAATAGATTTTTTTTTGCCATGTTTTTTTTTTTTTTTTTTTTTTCAGGATATAGGTGACTTACAACTTGTAATTCTTGTTTCTTTATAATCCTTACTGGTAGCACTGATCCATTTATCTATTTACTAAAACTTTTCACTTAGATTCTGTTTTCCTCTGCCTTTTTTTTTTAAAGTGCATCTATATTGCAGCCAATATTTTATTAACATTTTTTTCTACCTACAATTTTAAAGTTTGTGTATCTTTTCTATGCAGTGTTTATCCAAAATAAAGAACTCGCTTTTGAAAGAGACATATCAGTAATGGTTTAAGAATTGGTGATTTACAATTTAAAAAGCCCTCATTTTAGGCTGGGCATTATTTGACCTAGTTTTTAATGTCTCCAGTTAATTTTGAAATATAATTTCTAGTTTAACACTTATTATTTAATCTAAATACCAACATACACTCTGTTAAGAATTTAACAGTAATTCTGTTTTGTTTTTGTTTTTAAGCATTTTGTTTATGAAATTGTTGAAGGAAGTTAAATATTACTGTACTATTTTTATTTTACTTTTTAAAAAAAGATAAAAACTGGTAAAAGTTTTTTTTATTATTTCACCCCAAGCAAGGTCATAAAGCCACTAAGATGCAGTGGGCAGGGGAATTACTAAGTGTAAACTAGAAAAAAAACAGGAATTAAAAAGACAGGATATAATGACTGACATTGCATTTATTATGCAGAGTGCGATGAGTAAATTGTCATCATTTTCTACTTTTAATTTTGTGCATGTGTGTTGTTTGTTTTTGTCAACTGCACAGTACAGTAGGGTCAGTTGGGCACTGTCTGAGAAAAACACATCATCAGGCAATTCACTCTACCAGAAATTTGGAAACAGCATGCTGTACTGCTTGGCATTTATGCCAGAAGCCACAATACAAACATTTCTAAGAACAGTCAGTCAGTTAAGTGCCATACATGAAACACACTTGGGCAATCATGTCTCGAAAGAGACATGACTGACTAGGCAGAAGGTTATCCTGCAGTAGGTTGCCATTGCTTTCTGTGGTAGACTGGTTGCCAGCCAAGGCTATAGAACCCAATCTGTCCTGTTATTTAACCCATAACTGGAAGGAAGAAACGGATTAATACCTTTCCCAAGGGTATTTGTGCATAAATGAATGCAATGAATTCAACTGGAATTCGAACTCGGCTCCCTGATTTCTCGTTCCGAGTCGATATCCACTGCACCACAATGCACATCCAGTACAAAGGATTAAAAAAGAGTTGGATTCGTCTAATGTGATTATGAAGGTACAGGTGACAGAAAAGTTACTCTGATTGTTTTGATAAGAAAGAAACTACTGAACTTGTTAGTGAGGGCCATAGATTCAATATGGAGGCCTACATCAGTAGTACTACCCTGGTTCAAGAAAGTGATGACTGGAAGACCCTATGTCTGGCAGCATAACTTTGCATCATGTCACATAAACAGGAGAACCTAGTCATGGCTTTTATACAATTTCTGCAACCACATCACCCCTTACATCTGGCCACATAACTCCCCAGACAGTAATCCCCTAGATTATTATATTTAGGGCACAGTTGAACAAGAAATCAATAAAACTCCTTGTAACATTAAAGATGAACTGAAGGAAAGGATTATGGCAGCATTCACCAACTTAAACAAGGTGATCGTCCAGAAGAGTTGCAGGAGATTCTGAAGTCTGGAAGTCATGGCTGAAGCCAATGACAATTTTATTGAATAAATTTACTCATTAGTATTTCAAGATATCTTTCGTATCATTTTGGTAAATATATCTGTTAAAATTAGATGTCCGTGTTGTTTTCATTTTTTGCATGATCTAGACGGCAATTTATTCATTGCACCCTGTACAACTATTAGTATTGCTTTTCACTAGTATTCATATTAATCTTTTCGTTTTGTTTATAGCCAAAAATTGATGGTCCAAGTCAAATAAAAAGGGGAAAGTAAAGATGAGCCCAAATCAATGATAATGAATTTGGTGCTTGTGGCAAATTGTAAATTACAGTTGTGAACATTTTCTCCATATTTGACCAAATCTCTTGTCATAAATAAGTAATCTTTTTCCTTTTTTTTTTTTTTTTTTTTTTTTTGTCCCCAATCAAGGAGTAGCTGGGATGGTAGAAATTTATTCATGAGATTTAATCAAATCCATTTCTAGTTTGTGCTTCTTATATTTCTGTGTAATGATTTTAAATTATGCGTAATTTTGTTTGGTATGTCAAACCTGATAAATTCTTCTTACTAACTTTACAATGCAGTAATGGATTTTAGAGTGAAACTCAAGTATAAACTCATGGCCATCAGCCTTTGTTTAATATGCAATGAAGTGATCCATATATCAATCAGATATAACCTTAGAGTGGACAGAGTTGGACAAAAAGAGACCCTTTCTATTTTCTAATTATCTCCATTGTCCTGACTTGGCTTTTCTCCTGACTCATTCACTAAACTAATGGTCAGCTGCCTTAACATTTGAATCTCTTATCAAATCCACAGTGCTGAATAAAGCTACATTTTCAATTTGTCAATAGTACAAGGAAAGTAAATAAGATATCTAAATCAAACAATGCTCAAATATTATTGAATATAAAAGTTAAATATCCAAATCTTTGAGCATGAAATGATAAAGTTCTATTATTAATAAACAACAACAAATAATAATAATAATAATAATAATAATGAAACTTCCTTAACTGCCAGAGTTATATATATTACCCAATAAATGGCAGGATTTTGAAAGCAGGCTATTTTTACTTCAAAGAATAGTATAACAGTTTTATAAATATATTTCCTCTTTTAATTGGCTGTACTAGGCTGAATATAATACACACACACACACACACACACATATTTAGTGTTTAATTGTGATAGTAATTTGCACCATGGTTGTTATTTTTCCGTGGTTATTACTGATAAAATGTGTTTTGGCAAATAGGCTTTTTATCATAAAGTGCTCAATATCTGGGTGGAGATAGTGTTGGTAGGTTTATCTCTTTAATAGAGTAAACTCATGCCAACTTGACTTCCTGCTATTCAAACAACAATAAAAAACAGCAAAATAAAAAAAATAGGCATATAAACAATAAAATATAAATAACATAATAAAAAGATTAAAAACTAAAAATATAAATATGAAACAACAATAAACAAAACATATAAATAATATAAATTCGAGAAATAAAAATACATACAAACACACAGTCATGACAAAAACAGAAAATAATACAATCACTAAATAAATAAAAATAAAGGCAAAAATAAAAACAAACACAGGTAAAGCTTACAAACACAAATACAATAAACCCAATCATGACTCAGAAAAAATAAATTGTCAGGCAGCAAAACATACCAACACACTAATGAAAAGGTCGAACCAAGGTCAACCCATCCCAACAAAGCACACACTCATTCAACCATAAACTAAAAAATAAATCAAACAACTACTCAATAAAAAAGAAAAATAAAGAAAATCAACCAATCATAAACAAGACTACTCTCACAATATCACACCATATTCTATATAAGCAAGAAAAAACCATAACTTAATGACTAATAACTCTGATGAGTGAGAACATCATAACCTTGTCTTATAGCTTAACATTCCATGGTTAAGCTATACTTCCACTTAACCATGGAATAACATGTCTGTCTTCATTTTTACATATATTTACTCTATATGTATTTATATACATATATATTTAGAGCTCTCCTAGAGAGTTATCCTACCACTTTATGTACAGGATACTCTTTTGGATTCTTCTATATCTACACTGCATGTTTAAATTTTAAAAACAGTTTTCCACTTCTGCTATATGTGTAACTCTTCAGAAATGAATTGAGTTCTTTTGGTGACTGGCAACACGTTAAAATTTCCCTTCTCTGATTCCATGCGCCTATGGCTTAGGGAGTAGCGACTCCGACTGACACCAAATCGGTCGAGCTTCGATCTCGGCCAGAAGCAAGTGGATGTGTCTAGCCAAACTGATGAGCTGTGATACAGCAAAACAGGCTTGTATGTAGATGACTAATATATATATACAATGATAGTTTTAAGGTATGCTTTATTTATAAGTAAAAATACTGAATATCTAGGATTGAGCGTGTGTAAGTATAATATGCTTATACACAATTTGCTTGGTTGAAGATCATGTATAATCATGAGACACTGCTGCCACTCAAGGTTGACCTCTGTCTACACACACACACACACACACGAAGATAGAATTTTTGTAGATATAAACATTGGGAACATAGAAGTTCATGGTAATTTGTAGTTTTACATCCTAAACAATAATTAGACTGAAACTGCCAGTTATCATGAAGTGTTGAATTCTATGTCAACACTGTTTTATGTTTTATATATATATTTTCATATGTTCTTATGATTTGTTTTCTTTTCAGAACTTAAATTATATAAGAATTGTCTGAAGGTTTTGTTTTTTCAAGCACTTTTACCCACTTATTTAACCATTTTCAAGGGGTTTATTGTTAATTAAATTTAAGTATATACATTTTTATATAGTAAGAACAATTTCAAGTGAAAAAAGTATGAGAAAATAGAAATATATATATATATATATATATATATATATATATATATATATAGTGTGTGTGTGTGTGTGTGTAGAAGGGTGGTGAAAAGTTCTTTCTCTAATCAACATGTCCTCTCTCTCTCTCTCCCTTCCTCCCACCTACCCAAAAATCTGATGTTTTGTTAATTGGGCCAATTTTTAGGTATAGTATATAGTATAGTATCGGATGTGCATTGTGGTACAGTGGATATCGGCTCAGAACGAGAAACCAGGGAGCCGAGTTCAAATTCCAGTTGAATCCATTGCATTCACTTATGCACAAATACCCTTGGGAAAGGTATTAATCTGACTCTTCCCTCCAGTTATGGGTTAAATAGCAGGACAGATTGAGTTCTAGAGCCTTGGTCGGCAACCAGTCTACCGCAGAAAGCAATGGCAAACTACTGTGGGATAATCTTCTGCTCAGTCAGTCATGTCTTGAAAAAGACATGATCGCCCAAGCATGTTTCACGTATGGCACTTAACTGACTGATATAGTATAGTATATTCTGCCTATTTTTGTGAGTAAATTTATTTTATGCAACTTTTCTTTTTTTCTATAAAATACTTTAACATAATCCTTTTTCTAGTCAATGTTTCTCTGCTAATCACAGATCAAATATTAAATAGCAAAAATTCAAGATGAATGTTTTAGCTAATAACTGTGTCAGATGACAGACTTATTGATATGTTGTTTCATGTACAGTGAGAGAGAGGGGGTGAGGTTTCAATTTTCTTAATAAAATAATTTTGAATAACTACTAATCAATAGATATGTCTGATTTATTTATCTCATGATGAAACAAACATATTGAAGATTTGGCCATGTCAAGGATTGCATCCAGCCAAAATGTTATAAACATCAAAGTTTAGCTTTGGACATTATTTCTCTGAATCAATCGCAGACAGACCAACTAATTCCTTCTTCGTCAAGCAATCTCTTTGTTGATTCTTTGTGTGGAATCTGTCTGGTTTAAAAAATTTTCATTATCACTTCTTTCAAAGCTAAATGCTCTGGGTTAGAGTTAACAGATCCTTGGCTGATTTGAAAGATGAGTATTTAACTGTATTACACTATTTACATTATTTGAACTATTGTCCTCATCTTCATTGTCATTTTCACAATGTTTCAGGCGTCGTACACTCCAGTCTTCATCAGGTGCTAGGAATTTTGAACCAAACCCTTTATTACGATCACTGGGGCATATCATCCTCATTCCTTGTGCAAAGCAGCTTCTGGTAGTCATGAATTATCTCCCTTTAACCCGACTCTAAGTTATTTGTTCACCACTGCTGTAGCCTGGTATTGAATTCACAACTCTTTCAGTCAAGTCACTGAAACTAACCAACGACTATATCCACTGGGTTGTGTCCTTGAGGACACATGGACCAGTGACTACCATAAGCAGCTTTGCACAAGGAATGAAAATAATATACCCCATTGATTGTAATAAAGGGTCCGGTTCAAAATTTCTGAAAATTTTTATGTTGTAAAAATGGCAACGAAGATGAGGACAATAGTTCAAACAATGTAAATAGTGTAAATACTATGTCATCTCAGAAATATAGACAAGCACTTAACTGTATTAGTTGACAATTTTGTCTTCATTGAGAGTTAAACGTTAATCTGTCACAAATTCACTTTATTATCATGTTCCATTTTTGTTTTACCAAAATGGTTGTTATTTTTGTAGGCTGCAAGTTCTTCCTTGAAAATTGTTGTTGATGATTCTTTGAAAGTAAGCTCTCTCATTGGTAATTCTAACGGGTATCTAACAGAAATGGTGGAAGTTGTCCATTGGCTTTGAATGTTGTACACTTTTTTTCTCAGTATTTATTCACTAGTTGATGGCATAAGATTTTCAATTGTTTTTAGCTAGTGGGACTTGTTACATATTGTCATATAAGAATAAAGTGTTGCTGCTGACACTTGGTTTTGAACATGGATTGCCAGTGAGCAAACGCAGTCAACCTCATTTTGTAGTAATTAGAGATATTGTACTGCTAGAATCATGTGACATGTAAAAACAATATATATATGGGTATGTAAAAATATACTCCGTTATCATCTGAGATTAAGGACAGGATGGTTAAATAAAATAAAAACAAGAGGAAAAACTGTATTTTAAATTGCCTACGCATTTCGTCCTGTGATGGACTTTATCAAGGCAAAAAAATGAAATGAGCTTTATTCTAAATTACGTATCTATAAACAGTGTTAGCAACCACAAAGACGCTCACAAATCATTTCAAAAGATTAACAAAATATTTTAGTTTTTAGAATTGCTTCATGTGTAGTGCAAAGTCACGAGATGTTAAAATGAAAGGAATTCAACCATTTTCTTTTAACTTTTTATGATGTATGTTAGTCTGTTTTAGTATAATTTCTATATATGGGTATATAATAAGCATTCATCAAGAGAAGAATACATGTCTGACAGTGTTGTTCAAAGATGTTATCATTCTTGTATCTGTGATTTTACAAAATATTATCTAAAAAAGATGGATATGCATCTAATATCATAAACCAATTTATGCTTCTGAAAGAAATCCACCACTATCCTTCATTTATAAGTTTGCCCCAGAAGTAACTTTGATTTGAGACCCCTTACCCCAAGAGAGTTTTGGGTTCAGTTATATCTTTCCGCAATAATTTTCTGAAGATGAAAATGATGACTGTCTGCATCTCAAAATTGCTTCTTTTGGTCAGGAGTAAATTGAGAAAGCCCTTTAACATCAAAAGCAACAAGACTACGCATACCTAATTCAGACAAGGGTCTTCCAAAAGGTACAGAAAGACATGTATATTTGTAAGAAATCTTGTTCTAAAATTACATCCAAGCATAAATTCTGCAAGCGTTAAATTCCACATTTGGGTATAAATGATAATTTTTATCAAGTAAGTAGCACAAATTCTTGACTAGAGTGAAAGAAAAAAAAAAGCCATCTTGACAAACCCAGTAACAATAGTCCTTATTAGTTGCTACAGCATTTATAATTTGGTTGTTAATAAAACTCTCTGTGCTGTCCCGCTCTGCATGCTAGATGGTCTATAATAAATTATCAGGAGAGGCTGCACAGATAGTGATGACCAGTAGCAGAGCAATTGCTGACTGGCTGGAATTGCAGTGAAGTGGTCATTCTTGCCACGTCTATTGCAATTAGTATTTTTCACTGGACATTTGGATATAGAATAGTGATTAATGCTATAAAAATAACATTTCTGATAGCTGCAACTAAGGTGGGGTCATCTTCAGTAAGAGACAGGTTGTTTAAAAGGCTCAACAGATACATACTTCAACATAGGAAAGTGTTTAATCACCATCTCAAGTGCAATAACCTGGTCATGGGTGGTATTCAGACTGAGTAATTTGTCATCCAGTAACCTTGTTTGAATATGTGTCATTAGTCTCCTGTTTATGATATCGTCCTGTACATATTCTTCCTGGTATGCCTTCATCATAATGGATTTAAAATTACGGTCTTTAAGCAGCCAGAAAACCAATTAAAACGGATATAAATTCACATCCAGTTGCTGTTTCCAGGTAACTAAAACATAACAGGTAAACCCTTAACTCTTGATATTGACAAAGGTTTTTTTGAATACTGATAGTGTGTATTCATAGCTAGTACACTTAATAATGAACTCCTGCACCTGGGAAGGGATGAACAACAATTCCATCCAAAAACTTGCAGTCAAAAACTCACATGAGAAAATAAAATAACAAAAACCTTCTTCCAGTGCAACCTGTCCTTATTAAAAGAGCTACAAATGTTGTCTGCAGAGAAGCATTAAGTCTTCAGAAATTTATCTATCTCATTGAAATTTTAGAATATTCAGTCTTGGGAAGATGATTCAAACAAAGTAAAGAAGCAAGACAAGTTACCTGTTCAAAAGGTTTTATCTTACAAAAATATATTTGAGAAAAGGAGCCATTCTTATTGGGGAGAAATGAGATGAACTAATGCTGCCATATCTAGTCTGCTGTTCCTGCTATATATTTAGAGATTCTTGATAAAATCCAAAGAAGAATTTGCAATGTTATTGGTTTTAACCTGGCATCTCAGCTTCAGTCATTTTTCCATGTTGCTTTTCTGTGCTTTTTCTATAAATACTTTCATGATAATTATTCTGATTAACTTTCCTCTATGGTACCTAGACTTTGTAAATTTAAGTGCAGTACTAGATTTGTTGCCAAATCTCATCATTTTACAGTTGAAAAGGCTAAATGTAAGTTCTCTAAAATTTAAATGCGATGTCAATTGTTATTTTCTGTCTTAATTCTTGTTCTTTTGTTGTTTAATTTTCTTAACAGTATTTTTTTCTCCTATTCTCTAATGCTCAGTAAACTCTTGTGTCTTAGTTGCTTTATTGTCTTGCTTGGGGTAAAATGATAAAAAAACCCCAAAAAACAAAAGGAGATTTAATTCAGTAAGAAGAACAGGTTATTTTCAGTTGATCTTATTTGAGCTAAATATGGTAAGCTGGAACTTTAGGTTCTCATATTCTTATTAGATATTGAAGAAATTACTACATATGTCAACAGCCATTTAACTTAAATATATGGAGATATTTTAAGCTTTTGCAATTTTTACTCTACCTATCTTGTTTTGATTTGCTCATTTAGGGTTCTAGGTTTAAAATTAACATGTATATTAATTTAAAAAATAGTCATTTTTGGGTGATACTGTTTTGGCATTATATGATTTTTTATATTAAATTGTATGTAAAGTTAAATGAACAAAAAGATGAGAGCAGAAAGTAACTAGTTTATTCCAATTCTTTTTTGATGCTTTAAAAAGTGTTTGTTATATTTCTGTCCAAGGAACATGTTAGTATTTAAAAAAAAACAGCTTATTTTGGGATTGGTTAGATTTACATTTTTAATTTCATTAATTTGTACAAGATGAAAACTTTAAAATGAATAGCAAAGAATTCTTTCATTATTTCTTTAATTGAATTTATACTAGACTTCAAGAAACAATGACTGTAAGAGATTTCAATCTAAATATTAAACTAATTTCTGCTTGCAATAATAATTAGCAATTAAGTGACAGAATTATAATATCCACTTGGCAACTTCAAGAAGTTGAAAGTTCAATTTTGTCCCATTTAAAGGCTTATTATTATAACCTTGTTATAGAATATGTGTTGTGGTGCAGTGGATATTGGCTTGAAATGAGAAATCAGAGATCCAAGTTCGAATTTCACTTAAATTTGTTGCATTTACTTATATGCAAATACTTTTCAGGAAGGTATGAATCTGTCACTTTTCCTTCCTGCTATGGGTTAAATAGCAGGGCAGATTGGGTTCTGTAGTCATGATTTGCAGCCAGTCTACTGCAGAAAGTAATGGCAGGCTACTGCAAGAAAATCTTATGTCCAGTCAGTTATCTCTTTTGAGACCTGATCGCTCAAGCGTGTATCATATATGGCACTTAACTAACTGATCATGTCCAAGAACTGATTTCAAACTGAGACTTTAGATGTTTTTCTTGGACAGATTCTACTTGTGACCAAATGTTCCTTAATTGGATTCTAGATGAAATGCCTTTCTAGTTGATTTCTTCTCTTGAAAATGGTTACTGTTAGGCTTCATGTTTCATGGGAGAAATTTTCTTGATTTCTTTTGATCATTTATCAATATACCTCAGTAATCAACAGGATTTTTCAGATGATTCTTTTACAGCATAATAAATGTACTCTGTAAAAGAAGCAATCTCATTGGGGATTAGTTTTATTCTTATTATCATAACCTTCTTCTCTTAAATGAAGTACATTCAGGTTATACAGTTGGCAAAAGTACTGCAATTTGCCACAGTAAATTGTTTGTACTCCAGGATGTTGATAGGCATATTGAAATCACATTAAATCATTTTTAAAGTTATAAGGTTTTATATATTTTGCAGGATGCTAGTCTCCAGAAGAGCAACACGTTGCACCTTCTTGGTCTCACATTTTCTACTGACATTGAATCCGTTGCTAAGGTCTGCTGCCAGGCCATCTTGCACATTTATAATTCTGCCGTTCATTTGTGCACTGAATATTGCTGACACATTTAACCTAGTGTCCTTGTAATATATCGAGAGATTCTTGGCAAAATCCTCAAAAAAGAGTCTGTAGATCATGATCTGGCATCTCGTCTTCAGTCAATTTTTCTATCACATGGCTTTCCTCATTTTCGTGGCAATTGTTTTAATTAGCTCTTCTCCTTGGTAACTCAACCACATGAATTGAAGCATCCTACTAGATTGGAAATTAGGTCTCTTCGTTTTATTGTTGAAATTGCTGTGTAACTCTATTCTAATAGTTTCTTTTCTTGTACTTCTCACCTGGATTATTGCGTCCTTGCCACCTACATTCTTCAAAAATTTAAATGCAACATCAATCACCATTTTCTGTCTTTCTGTATGCTGTACTATATTTTTATTAATTATTATTGATGTACACTTCTTTTACACAATTTTTTTTTACCTCCCAGCTCCATAAACATGAACATTCTGCCATTGTAATAACAATGTCACAATGTCTTACAAGAGAAGATACCCAAGTCCATGAGTTAGCTAAAAAAATATACAAATATTCATTATATATATGTAAAGAATTTGTCACTTTAACTGAGCAGGTTCATAGCAACTTTGAAGTTTTGTGAGGACATCGTTATGTCTTCACTCATCTGTGTTGGGTTTTTTAAACCTATCAACATTAAACCTTTCAACACTCTTTTTCCATTCCAGTATCAAGTACTTTACGATAAAAAAACTTGTATACCAAAATACCTTTTATCTGTAAGAGTACTGAAAAAACAACAATCTTGGTGCAAAACATTATCACAACTGAACAATATATATATAATTAAAATTTGTGTATTCGCACAACAAATTTTCTTTTAAGGATGTCAGATTAAATTAATTGCAAACATTATGTCTGCTTAGTTTTAATAACATCTGTTTTAAATTCAGATTATCTTTTATGTATTATAATTGAAAGATGTAAGAAATGCACAGTAACTTTTACAGTTGATTTTATTTTCCATTTTGCAAAAAGAAAAAAAATTACAGTTGATTTTTAGCAACACAGTTTTGCATTTATTTTTTGTTACTACAGATGATCTTGGAAGGAGATTGAAAGTACTTGGAAACATTGAAAAATGGAAAATAAATCAAATAATTGAGTAATCTTGTTAAGAAAATATGCGTTTCATGGCAAGATTCAAACCTGTATCCAGTAATCAATATATAGTGTGTGAAATTGTAAAGATATTTAGTGCCAAAATTGCTGTTTTTTCAGCAATTTACTGGTAGAAGGCATTTTAGGTAAGCAGGGTTTTTTTGGTTACAAAGTGCTCAATATCAAGATAAAGATAGTGTTGATAGAATTGATGCAAAAAAAAACAAAAGCTCTGAAGAGTGAAGACGTCACAATAATGCCTTCATGAAACTTCTAAGTCTGCATGACTGAAATAAAACTGCTCAACTAAGTGACAAACTTCTCCCCATTAATTCTATTTATTAGTCTTTACAAAAATTCATCAAGCAAAAAGAATAACTGACTTTCAAGGATATCAAATTATGACAAACTTCATGTAGCTACAAAAGAAATTGGGAAACAATAGCAGAAAACAAAAATCCTGAAGAGTGAAGACATCACAATCATGCCTTCACAAAACTTTTAAGTTGGCATGGCTGAAACAACATTGTTCAGTTAAGGGAAAAGCCATTAGACTTTGAAAAACAGTAGCTACTCTGGCATCCATGCATCGTTCATTCAGCAATGAATTAGAACACTCTCAGCTACTGGGCATGTATAATGATAATATTCACACTAAAAAGTCTGTCTCCTTCTACTGAGCGCCCGTAGCTCAGAGGTAGAATCGCCGACTGACACCAATTCAGTTGGGTTTTAATCCTGGGTAAAAGGCAATCGGCTGTCTAATCATACTGATGAGCTGTGATACAGCGAAACAGATCTGTCTGCAGATGACATATATATATATATATATATATATAAAAAGTTCAATAAATTTTTAAAAGTAAAAATAGCCAATTCAGTTAATTTATTTTTTCATTTTTTTCATTAGGACCCTTGATTAGTCATTTTTACTTATAATCCAGTAATTATCACTCTAGTTTATATTGCGCTCTTTATTGGTAGAAATTCTTTTAAATTTGTGCACTAAATTAGATAATTTAAGATATATCATTTGTTAATATTAATAGCTACGATTTTAATTATTTTTTGTATATATATATATATATATATATATATATATTGCCGAAACATCCTAAACACATCAGTAAAGATGAAGACAACAGTCTGAGCAGTGTAAATAATGCACTTCATTGAGTTGCTTATACTGGTTTATCTGGAAAATTTATGCCGATCTTTAGTCATTTATATTCCAACACATTAGAGCACATCAAATTTATCGACAGACAAAATATGCTTCCATTTCGGTTAGTGCACACTTTAGACTATTGCTTGAAAAAGAAAGTTTCAAATTAGTTAATTCATGTCAAATTTTAGACACTTGATGCTTTTTTATTACCATAAAGCAAAACTTCTTTGCAAGCAATGAAAAGAGATAAGTGATGTGTACAGTGAAGGTGATTTAACTGAGAGAATGGTACAGAAGCAGTTCGCTAAGTTTAGAGTCGGTGGTTGTCAGCTTATTGGTAAAGAATGCTCAGGCAGAAACACTAAATTTATCAAAATCTACTATCTAGTGAAGCCTTGAGTATTCAAATTGCTATGATATTTGGGTACATGACCTGAGTGAAAAGAATCTTTTGGATCACATTTCTATCTTTCATTTGCTGTATAAGCACAATAAAAATGCACCCTTGTTAAAGCAAATTGTGATTGGTGATGAGAAATGGATTGTTTACAACAATGTTCAGCCAAAAATATCCTGGGGTAAGTGACATGAACCAACTTTAGCCACACCAAAAGCTGGTTTTCTTCCTAAGAAAGTCATGTAGTGCATTTGGTTGGATTGGGAAAAAAATCCTGTTTTATAAGCTTCTACCAAGTGATCTGAAAAGTACTGTTCACAACTGGATTAAATCAAGAAAAATGCCTAGAATTGGTGAACAGGAAAAGTGTTGTTTTCTATTAGGATAATGCCAGACCTCATGTTCCTTTAGTGAATCAACAAAATTGTTGCAGCTTGGCTGGAATATGTTACCCTGCCTGCCATGTTCACCAGACATGGCTCCTTCAGATTTTCATTTATTCAGGTCCTTGCAAAATAATATCAATGTTAATTCTTTGGATGACATAAAAAACACCTTAATGAATTCTTTGCTGAGAAATCACCAAAATTCTGGGAAGAGAAGAATCTTTAAGTTTTTTTTTTTTTAATCATATCACCCCGAGCAAGGCAGTAACGCCACTGATGCGCAGGGGGCTACGTAAGGGTAAAAAGAATGGAAAAGAGAAAGCCGAAAACCGCATCCTAAACAGGAAACAAGGGATGAGCCTCTTCACCTGTTCAATAGATGTGGGTGGAGTGTGAACCGGGCGATAGTTTAGTCTATCTACTCCAATTGAAAAAAAAATAAAATAATAAAGGAAAAGAGTGAAAAGATTGGAAAAGAGAAAACCGGAAACCGCATCCTAAACAGGAAACAAGGGATGAGCCTCTTCACCTGTTCAATAGATGTGGGTGGAGTGTGAACCGGGCGATAGTTTAGTCTATCTACTCCAATTGAAAAAAAAAATAAAATAATAAAGGAAAAGAGTGAAAAGATTGGAAAAGAGAAAACCGGAAACCGCATCCTAAACAGGAAACAAGGGATGAGCCTCTTCACCTGTTCAATAGATGTGGGTGGAGTGTGAACCAGTTGTTGGAAAACTGGAGAAAGGTTGGGCGACAAAATGGTTCATAATTATTAGAATAAATAGCATAATTTGTTTTGTGTTTTCATTTCCTTAAACTTTCTGGACAATCCATAATAAAAAATTTAGTTCATAATTCAAAGAAATATATACCAGACATTGATTTGTCATCCTTTACCTAATATAATATACATGATGTACAATTAAAATGATCAGAAAAAATTCTAAAACATGCCATAACTTGTAAGATTACTAGGGCAAAGTTTAGAATCATTACTTTTTTTTGTCTAATTATAATTAATGGATTTACATTTACAATCATAAGTTTTGAAAGGTTAAAGAATATATATATTTTCTGAATGATTGTCTTCATAACATCTTAACCATTTTCGTAGTGATTACTTGCAAGTTTTTATGACATCGTTTGTGTTGATAAGTATTTGGTTGCACGTGTTGTTGCATGTTACCTTGTAAATCTACATTTAATGGCTACTTTATTTGCCTTTCTGTTTGCTTCAGTTAGATAATTGCAGCTATGAAATGAGATTTTTCTTCTCATTGACTCTCAATTAGTTGTGCGTATAATCCTGCTGTGTACCCAGAGGTAGAGGCCCTGTCCACTTTACCAGAGACAACGCAAGATTTTGCTATGAATCTTGTGTTTATTCTTAGTAATCATATCTCTGTGTCTATTTATTTTGCTCTGGTATGTGTCTTTGGTAACATATTCTGGCAAAAATCCATATTTTGCTTCATAGAATGATGACAGAAAAGCATTTTGCCAACCTCTTTTCTTCTGTCTCAGTCAGCATAATGATTCCTGGCATAGAAAATAGAATTGGCAAGCCGAGTTCAAATTACTACCTCGTCTATTTTATTCACTTTTGTGCAGATGCCCTCTTCTACCACTCTGCAACTATGCATTAAATCTCAGGCTAGACTGACCTCTTTAGCTTTGTTTGGCAACCAGTCTAGGTAAAAGACTACTCTGAATTTCAAACCATAGAAAAGGCAACGAGAAATGATTCCACAATCTTTCACAAAAAGTCATAACAATTTACAAGTAATAAACAGAATTTGAAGAGATCTTACATCCAGAAAAGAAATGCCATTAAAAAATGAAAATCAATGATGCAGTCATTTATGAGTTTTAAATTCAGTATCCGGATTTGTATATTGGTATCCCAAAACATGAGAAAAAAATTTTATCTTATTTCTTTTCACTTCAAACAAGCCGAATCTATCTCTCACACATACAGATTCAAATAGTATTTGTGTGTGTGTGTGTAATATATATATAAATTTAATTTGAAAAGGCACAAATCTATTTTTTATTTTGTGCCTACACTTCATCACAAGGAAACCATTGATAAAATTAAACAACACAAGAAAACATCTTTTTAATCAAAAAATAGTAAAAGAGAAAGGCAAAAGTTGGAACACAATTAAAACAATTTAAAAGCAAATTCACAAGTAAAAGAATAATAAATGTTCAAGAGAGTACTAAAAGGAAAAAGTTTAACACACAATCTTCCAGAATGTTTTACAAAGAGTCTGCTTTGCACAGCATAGCATCTAAGTATACTTGAAGCAGTATATATCAAGTTACACCAACTGGCCCTCCCAGCAAATAAAAAGAGAATTTCATTCATTCTCTTTGTTTATTTGGAGGGTTGTGAGTAAATTTATTTTCTTTTTTATACTCTACTGGAGTATTTATTATTCTCTTATTTGTGAATTGCTTTACTAATAAGTTGTTTTGATCATCTTCCAACGTTTACTGTCCTCTTTTACTATTTTTCTGTGAAAAAGATGCCTTCTTATGTTGTATAAGTTTGCCAACAGTTTCCTTCTGATGAAGTGTTTGCACAAAAATATAGATAATGCTTTTGTGCCTTTTAAAATTGATATCCATGGTCTCTGGTATCAAGTCTTTGTTATATATATATATATATATATATATATATATATATAGGTGTCCATAAAGTTTGTGTGCATTTTAAAAATTTATAACTTTATTTGTATTTGCGATAAAAATAATTTGTTAAAAGGATTAGAAAGAAGTAAATCTATATTTTTTTAAAGTTTTATTGAAATTTTATTTAAGTTTCCACATGTCCTCCATCATTAGTAATACAAAGGGTAATATGATTTTCATGGAAAACATTTGCGAACTGATTTATAGTAATGCCTGAAATTACATTAGTTGTTTTAGCTTTCAAATCTTCTAATGAACTAAGTTTGGTTGCATGCACAATTGTTTTCACGTGTCCCTGTGAAAAAAAAAAGCTAATGGAGTTAAATCTGGTGAACGTGGAGACCAATAAAATGGTCCACCCCTTCCGATTCATCTATTTACTGATCTAAAAATTATTGCAAATTTTTTGGTAAAGAATTATTCAATGACTATACTTAAAACTAGGTACATTAAACTTTATAACATTTTTTACAGATCATTTCTATCACAAATACAAATAAAGTTATTTTTTAAAGTGCACACGGACTTTATGGACACCTTATATAAATATATAAGTCAGTATACTAGAGTTTACTAGAGCAGCTAATCAATCCCTGTGACAGGCACATTTGTATATGTTCATACCTACAGAGTCTACTTGTGGTTTACACTTCAACTATGATGAGTGAACCTTAGTTACAGTTTCTTGGGGGGAGAGGGAGTGTACATCATCTGGTGTGATCAGCTGTTTGACAACACCAGTAAGCTTAAAACCCTCTGTAAAACCATCAGCAGCATTCAGACTGTTCATTCTATACAAATACACTCACAAGGCTCAAGTTAACCAGTGGTATGGTTTTCAGACATTTTTCAAAGGTATTAAATGCTGAGATTGCCTCTTCAAACCAGTGATATCAAGAAGTCATATTCCTGACAACTTGACCATGATTAGTCTTGAACCTAGATCATATGGTGAGAAAGTGAATGTTTTAGCCATTTGGCTATGTGCTCATATATATATATATATATATATATATATGTGTGTGTGTGTGTGTGTAACGCATTTTTGAAGGAAAAAAAAATTATCATAATAAATTTTTGAAGGAAAAAAATATTACCAGCAATACATTTTTGAATACAAAACTAGAAGACATTTTCATTTTCCTAAAATAAAAATTTCTTTCATCAAAATCTGATTAAATCAACCTCCCTCTAACTGAACATTAAAAAAATACCTTAAAAGCCCACTTTTTAGCATTAAATAACCCACAGAGGTGTTGATATGCCGTTAAACAAAACTCAAGCATGTATATATTTCTTCTTGCATTAATTAGTAAACTCATCTATGAAATTGTGTCTATTAGGAAACATTTTTTATTGGTCCATATATAAACATATGTATACCAAAATGAATTTGGCTAAAAACAAAATGCACATGTGCATTCATACGAACATAACAAATTTAGTTCAATGAAGTCTTGAAGGACATGTCCCAAGTAAAATTTTTCTGCTTTGTCATGCAATTTTCCCAATACTGTCCTTGATATCTAATCTAAACTTATTTATAAATGGAACTTTGTGTGTGTGTCCATTACATATAGACGCTGAAATGGCTGAACCAATTTTCTTGAAAATTTACACAGTTGTACTATAAGCGTCTGCGAGTGTTCTTAGCTAGGTTTTGTGTTGAGGTACCCCCAATAAATATCGATAATCGAAAAAATCAGGTTATAGGAGTGGTCCGATTTTAATCAAATTTGATACACTCATAGACAAAGACATAAGAAACGATATTCAGAAGTTTTAAGGTTGCAGTTCTTACAATAGTGCAGAAAATTTGATATCGATACCAGGCAATCAAAATTTGACTTACATCCATTCATTTTTCTTTCAGTCTATGGTTTTGCTTTAACTGGAAACAACTATTGCTTTTTAGCCTTTCGTGCCAATGTCCAAAGTGTCTGAACTCCAGGATCATGGATTAGTTTTAAAGCTTTCATTACACATAAGCAATGTCGGGCTATACTGCTAGTAAAATATATACTCATCTCAATCTCTCTTTCCCTATACATACATAATATATATATATATATATATATATATATATATATATATATATATACACACACACACACACTTTTTCCTTGTTAACTATTTACATCAACATCCAATATTGCTTGTTTAGTATTTATGTGAGTCTCTGTGTGTACATGATCACACACACACACACACACACAAGTTATGTGGGATGTAATGTGCAGTTCATTGATACATGCCAAAATAAAATACAATCTTTGTTCATTTGAAGTATCAATAACTGAAGAAATTAATGCATGAAAATTATTTTTATAATTTTTTTTATGCATGAAGAGTAAATGATGTTAAATGAAGCTGTCATTTTTTTTATTGCTCTTTTATGAAAAATAAACACATCTCTTCATAGCCATTTGTTAAAAGACATCATAAAATTTTAAT
Source organism: Ascarosepion bandense (assembly GCA_037127315.1). Taxonomy (NCBI): domain Eukaryota; kingdom Metazoa; phylum Mollusca; class Cephalopoda; order Sepiida; family Sepiidae; genus Ascarosepion; species Ascarosepion bandense. The sequence continues at coordinate 2,344,879 of JBBBDQ010000436.1, forward strand.
TTCTTAATTTCTTTTGTAGTAGTTGTCTCATCTGTATTGATGAATATTTTTATGGTTTTTAACTTTAAGCAAAAAGTATAACAGACTATTGGTGCCAAATAGGTTTTAATGAATCACTGAACACTCGGCTGCTATCACTACCTTTGTGTTAAATTTTTAATCAGATCAATAATAAAATGGTAACTTAGAATGCTGACTTTCTAAGCATAGTTTAGGGGTGGCACAAGGCTGAGATTATGGAGCACCTAGTGAGGATTGAACTCACTACCCAGTTGTAATTGTTCTAGCAAGACAAGCTTGTTATTCATTACATCTTGTCAAGGTTCCCAAATGGCAAGATGATGTAACTATTATCAGTATTGGAAATGAATTCTCAGACATGAGCTCAAATTTCAGCTAAGGTTGTTTTCAGTTCAAAGATATGCCTTAAAAGAAGGCATGAACTCTGTCTGCAATTATTCTAATCTCTGAATATCTTGATAAAGATGTTGGCACTAATGTTACATCTTTGTAGAGCTTCCAGAAGATTATTGTCACCATCCTGTCTCACTGGTCTGTAGTACAGGAATCTAGCTTAAGGAGTGGGGTAATGCACATGCTGCACTCCAGTTAAATATTTTACTAGCAAAAGCCTGTGGGCTAGTTTATGTCTCTTTTATAACCAAGGTGGAAGGGCCTCGAGCAATTGAATGAAATCCTCCAAAAGTTAATCATGACAGTTCTATGCACCATAGTAGTATGTGCCACATTAACTTTGAATAAGCTCTACAAAATAGCTCCATTTGACCTCTTAGATGCCATTAAAGATAAAAGTCTAGAATAACACCCCAATGACCCAATGAGAGCAACAAATAAAATTCAATGTTTTTCATCATAAACAATTTTCACCTCCCAGCCTCTGCCTGGAATCATTATTTCTGCTAACCTGATTGCTTCATTGGAATAATCTTAAATGATTATCTTTTGGTATTACCAGGATAAGGTTGAAGTTTCTGGTTTGACTTTATATGGAAACACTTTATTTTTTTATGTCGAATGCTTTGTATTTATTACAAATAAATTGGATTTTATTGTTATGTGCTGAGCAGATCAAGTGCTTTACAGATAACGGAAAGAAATGCAAGAAATCTTTAAGTGGCTGTTTTTATATAGTTTCTGGAGCTATCGCTTGCATCATTAAGTTAGTATTGGCCACTGACACTAGAGGAAATAGGAAAAAAAATCTATCCGACTGTTTTGTTTATCAGTTCTAGGCTTTTTTTGGTTTGCAAAATATATAAAAAATGCCCAACCCATATAGATGAAAAAAAAAATTTTTTTTTGATCGGTATCACCCCAAGCAATGAAGTAAAGCCACTAAAACATAAAGGGGTTACAGGTTATGGAAGAATTAGGAATAGAAACAATAACAATGAGCAGAAAGAGAAAAAAGTAATCAGGAAGATAGTAGATAGTGATTGACACTGCATTTAAATTTTTGCAGATTAAAATGGGCTGGAAAGCATGGAGTTGGAAGGGAGTTCCACAAGTGAGAAGTGTAGGAAAAGAAATTGTTAACATAAAACTTATGGCTACATCTAGCCAGTTCCACTGTAAATTGATGAGATCTTGGTATCAGTTTAGTACTGCAGTTGAATTCATAAAATCTAGGTATCATAGCGAAGAACTCATCTTAACAATTACAATGAAAGTATTTTTAAAAAAGGCACAGAGGGGCAACCTCATTGTGGTAGGTAAATGACTGAAGCCAAGCTGCCAGATTTTGCTTGAAAATGTGAAACTGGACATATCAAAACTCTTTTAGCAATAATAACAACAATAATAACCTTGTTGGATTCTCATTAAGCAGTGTAAATGCAATGAACAATTACTAAAGATAATTCAGTAATGAATTTGTTAACAATGACCCACACTATCTCTCCAGAAAAAAAAAAACAATGACCTCCACCCCCCACCCTCACTATATCTCCTCAAAAATATTGAAAACAAAATGAGACTTAGTAATCATTTATTTGTAAACAGTATCAAGTTACTGCTATAATGAGAGGGGGCATGGTAAAAAATCATGTTTTTAAGAGGATGCTTGTTATATAATAATACATATCTGAAATATCTCTTGATGATTATAAAAAGCAACTGATGTCATTAAGGATATTCCTTAATGTCTGATTAATTGAAAATACAAAAGGACCTAATCTATTATGATTCAATTTAGAAATCTGTTTGATTTATGGGTTAAATATATTGCATTAACTAGGAAGTTTTGAGCTTAAACCACATTGAATCCAAAATAGGCAAAAAAAAAAAAATGAGCCATACATTTTTCTTTGTGGTCAAAATGCCTTGAACTCTCTTTCTGTTGTTTACTGGTCTTTTAAAATAAAATTTGAATTCCGGTATATATTTTAACCTGGAAAGTATTATTTTTTTACCTTTTCATTCTCTTTTCTGTTGCATTGATTGTAAGTTTGACCATTGTATCTTGAATCTAATGCAGTCATTTTCTTCAATATTCTGTAGAAATTTATTCAATGCTTGTAATTTCTTCTCTATTTTACTTTTTACTATTTACATATCTTTACACTTTCAAAATATACCAATCTACTATAACCTTAGTTGAATTTTTTTTTCTGTTGGGTTACTTATGAGATAACCAGCCTCACTGTTGGACTTATGAGCTAGACTGAAGAAATTTGATTTTTGAGCCATTATTTGAAGATATTGACACATCTACTTGTTTTACTGATGTAACCAAGTGCTTAAAAAGATTTTTGTGATTATTTGGAGACTTAATGTGGCTGGTTGTTAGTTAAAGTTGTGCAGATGTTAAGCAAATCCTTTTATCAGATTTAGTCAGTCACTTTTCAGTTTGCAAGCACTTCATAAGACCTTGCTATGTCTATCGTTTTCTTTTGATGCAGGTTTGTATATTTTTTTTTCTTATAATTTTTCTATAACTATATTATAAAATTCCCAAAGATTATACATTTTCTTTCTTTAAAAATTTAAGTGCTGAAAAGTTCTTGGCTCAACCAAGATAAGAAAGACATAAAGATATGAAACATACATACTTTTTCACATGACTTCAAAACATGTGATGCACTATTTCTCAAGTTTCTTTAACTCTTATAGAAAAAAATCCTCATGTTTGGTCATTGAAATATTGTTCTACTGCTGTTATAACCTCCAAGTCAAAAATTTCCTCTTTTAAAGTTAGTGGTTAATATATAATAATCAGATGGAGCAAAAGCTGCTGAGTAGAGTGGATGGTGAAGCGTCAGAGGCTTTAAAGCATCCATCATTTCCTACTCTTGTGAGTAGATGCTGCATCTTGTAAAACGAGAATCCCTTTCCAGAACTTCCTTTGTCATTTTTTTTTTCTTAATCAGCACAGCAAGTTAAGAATTGTGTTCTGCATTGTTTGACACTTTTGAAGATCAGTCATCAAAATGAGTTGCACATGAACCATAACATTTTGCTGACATTTTGATTGTGAGTTTTTTTGACTCTGGAGAACTGCATGGATTGTTGGCCTCTGTTTGCTCTGTGAATTATGTTGATGAATTATAAACCCGAGTACATTCTCTAGATTTCTCTTAGTCTCTCAGTGGTTGAGATTTATTGATCAGTCAAAATTATGTCAAGAACATGATGAACAATTTCAGGAATTGATTACATTGACATTGAATATCTTGCAGAATATACGGCCTGTCAGGTTTTCAAAGTTAATTATGATGGACACTGTTACCAAATGTTTTCATCATACATTCACTGGTTTCCTTTAGAACTTTCCTCTGCAAGAATGTAAACTTGAAAATTCCACACTTGATATGCTTCAGTCATCTGAAGTAATTTGAAAAAAGGACAAGGATCTTGAAAATTAACTGTTTAGGTTATAAAAGAATACTCTTTTCAGCTATAATGAAAACAAAATAAGACATTTTGGGACATGGGTTATGTTGAGAACTTTTCATCTCCCTTTCCCTGATGAGTATCAGATAGTAATCATTTGTTTGTAAACAGTGCCAAGTCACTGTTATAATGAGGGGGAAAAAGATTGATTTTAAGAGATTAAAAATAGATAAGGAGGAAGAAACGGAATTTAGAAGAAATTCGTTCACCTCTTCCAATGTAATTATTTCATACAAAATATATCTGACCATTTCTTGTTTTTTGCTTTTTGCTACAAATCTAATATCTTGAAAGTGAAGATAGGATAATAATTTTTAAAGCTATTTTAAATCCAGTTGTTTATGAATTAGCCAAGTTCAACAGGTGTTTACAATGCTAAATACGTAGCCATTTAACCTGGTAGTTACTGATGATTTGTTTCCTCTTCCTTTTTTTTTCTGAAAGTGTTGCTAAGCAGAAATTTCTATATTCAAAGAAGAAAAACAAACAAAAATAAAATCATTAAAATATTTGATTTCATTTTTTCTTGCTTATAATTTTAGGAATTTTCCTGTTCTCTTTTATTATTTTTATTTTTCTGATTCCTTTCCCTTATGAAAAATTCAAATATTTATTGATTTGTGCTTTTTGTTTTTCAATTTCTGAAAGTTTATGCATATATATATATAAAACATCACTTAATAAATGCGGGGTTTAACTAATAAAACAACAATTTTTATGCAAAATTTAACCTTATTCATCAACATAGTCTCCTTTTAAGGTGATACACTGATTCCAACACCTCTCTAACAATTCGATGCCTTTTTTATAAAATGATTTGTCTTTGGCCTAAAAATATCTCAGTTTACTTCTTTATTGGAGCCAAATCTCTTTGTCTGGAGCATTCATCTGAAGTCTGCAAACAGACAGTAGTCACTGGGGGCCAGATCTGGAGAATAGGGTGGATGTGGAAGCAATTTGAAGTGCAATTTATCTAGTTTTGCCATCATTGCAATTAACTTGTGACATGGTGTGTTGCTTTGGTGAAAAATCACTTTTTTCTTTTTCATTTGTAAAACCAATAATGCTATATAATATTCGCTATTGATGGTTCTTCTTTTCTGAAGGTAATCAATGAACAAAATACCTTGAGCATCCCAAAATATGGAGACCGAAACCTTTCCTGCTGATGTTTGCATCTTTGGTCATTTTGGGCAGCTTTCACCTGTAGCTGTTCACTCAGTTGACTGCCGATTTGACTCCAGAAAGAAATGGTGTATCTATGTTTCATCCATTGTTACATATTTACACAAAAACTCCTTGTTGTGTTGGAACAGTTGAAAAGAACACTTTGAATTATCAGCATGTTGTTGTTTTTGATCGACTGTGAGCAAACTCAGCACCCACTTTGAACATAGCTGTCTCAATAACAAATGTTCATGCAAAATGGTGTACACTGCCTTCTGATATGTTCAACACTTCTGCTATATCATGCAACTTCAATTTACAATCAGCCAAAACGAGTTTGTGGATTTTTTTTATGTTTTCCGGGACAACTGCTGATTTTTGGTGACCTGAGCATTCAGCATCATTTGTGTCTGTATAACCACGTTTAAAGTCAACATACCATCTCTTAACTGTTGTTTCCAACTGAACAGAGTCCAAATAACTTATTGCTTTGCTTGAACAGTATTTTTTCCCATCAGAAAACAATGTTTTATCAATACACAAAATTCAGATTTTTCCATTGTTTTGAAAATTTACTTAAATAACTGTAATTTGTAAACTAATAATCTGATAGGGCCCAAATTTTGTCACGTGCCATTTGTAGGTTAGTACTTTGTAAAAATCATGGATTTTTTTATTAGTGGCACCATCTATAAGTCAGTCCAGGGATTTATTGAGTGATGTGTTATACACACACACAGCAACCTTTCTTTTAAACATCTTTCATTGAATATCGAAGATTTAATTAATTTTAATTATTTTTTCAAGCATCCTAATACTTTTCCATTTTGTTAGAGATAAGGAAAATAAAAATTATTTAATAGTGGAAATGAAGTATTGAATATTTTTAAAATACATAAATGCTCTTGCTTTCCAGTCCTATGCAGCTTGTTTTTCTAAAAGAAAACAAAATAAATTACTATGTAACAGTCAACACATGAGAAAAAAATAACAGCAGCAGAGACATAAACACCCTTGGAAATGGCTATAGACGTGCCTAGGATAATAAAAATTATGGAAAAATGTTAGGATGCTGAAAAAATTTAAAAAAAAGTTAATTAAATCTTTCTTGTCCTTATTCAATGAAAGATTTTATTTATATATATTTCCCATTATGTATATCATATTGCTCTGGTTAATATATATTGAGCTCTCTATGCAGATCTATTGATTAATATTTTATATTAAATAGATCTTTTTGGATTATTCTTTCTTTTTACAGACTTGGCATTATTATATATATATATATATATATATATATATATATATATATATATGTGTGTGTGTATATTTAATAGGCTGGTTGTAATGAAATTTGGGGAATAAAAAAACAACAAAATTTTGCAATAAGATTGATGATATTATTTTTTAGTAGGCCTTTTGACTAAATTGATGTCAGAATTTTTGGACACAAAATTTTTGTTTTATTTATATATACACTACCAGCCATAGTTATTAGGCCACCCCAGGTTTTAAAAAATGATGCATTTCATACTATTTTTAGTATTTATTGCCAAGTGGATAATTCTAAATGAAAATAAAATGGTTCTTTTGTCATTATTACTTTGCAAAATTTTACAAGGCAGCCAGGAAGCCTTTGCTTCGGCCAGCCAATAAGAAAAAGAGACTAGCATGGGGAAGATATCACAGGAACTGGACACAAGAACAGTTCATTTGATGCACATATTATTGTGTAGTATTAAAAAAGAACAATTTTATTTTCATTTCGAATTATCCACTTGGCAATAAATACTAAAAATAGTATGAAATACATAATTTCTTCTTTAAAAAAAAACTGGGGTATCCTAATAATTATGGCCGGTAGTGTGTGTGTGTGTGTGTATATGTATATATATATATATATATATATATATATAAGCATTTTTGTGAGTTTTTGTATATTTAAGTGCATGTAGGCTTTTGTGTTAGTATGCCTACATGTTTATGTAACTGTTCATCTATTCGTATTTGCAAATCTCCTTGTGTGTCTCCTTACATACATGTCTATACATATCCATGAAATTAGATTTGTGTTGGCATAGATTAACTTATTTGTTTATAGATATGTGTATACACATATCTATAAACAAAGACAAATATTCCCATTTTTTATTTAATTCTGTCTGCTCTTTTCTGACTGTCAAGAGACTTTTGACTGAAGTATTCAGAAACTTTTTAGAAGGATAAAAGGACAGTTATTTACTAGATTAATTATTCCAAAGTTTTTGTTTCTTTTTCACTTTAATGAACATTTTTATTATTGTATGACAAAAGGATTTTAAGTCTGTATCTTGCTCAGGTTGTACAGTTGCTAATTTCTCAAAGAAAGTGAGTTATATAAATGTTGTTGGTTAGGGTTCAAGTCTAACAAAAGATATTATCCCTTATCATTTTCCTAGACTGTTTATCTATCATTTGTAGTTCCTGATGCCATCAACAGAGATTTGACAATTTCAAGCTCTCTATCCACTGTTTTGATTGCTGAAAAGAGAAATTATATTTTGCCTCATCAAGAAAAGAAGTTTTGTTTTAAAACTAGTAACCTTTCCCACTTAACATCCTAGATTGGTACCTATGGATCTATGTAGTGTTTTTTCTCTTCATTTTGTTAACTTGAAACAATTTTTTCAATTGCAATCACTCCATCTATCTACTTGTAAAATCTATGATACCTAATTGGGTAAATATATGTGGCTTCTGGTATTGTAAAGACTGTGATTGTTGCTTCTTTAATCAACCTGTTTAGTCTTATGATATCTTTGGTCCTATCATGTGAACTCTCAGATAATGTGTGTCAGTCATTGATATTCTGTACTTATAAAATCTTAAACAGCTCATGAAGACAAATATCTGTTGTATTCCTATGGCTGGAATGAACAGTAAGAAGAAATTTAACATCTCAATACATCTGGTAATGCTGACTGAATTTGTAAGTGATAGAAATATATTTGGCTTGGGTCCCATGTTGCCTACACAAAATCCATATTGTCCACCTACGTTTTCACTTCAGTAGTTGAACATCAAGTTTATGAAACTTGTTGGTGTCAGATTGGTGAAACTCATTATCACACTTATCAGAGAGAAGAAAACACTTACTATCTACAAATGATGAAAAAAAAATTTGTTTAATTCAGGAAATATTCACATATTTGAAAAATCATTTGTATATTTAAGGGGTATACCTTATTTAAGTATATCTTTATTTATTAAGTATACCTTATTTACATACCTATTAAAGGGGTATACCTTATTTAAGTATATTTTTATGTATTAAGTATACCTTTTTTATATACCTATTTAAGGAGTATATCTTATTTATATACCTATTTAAGGGTTATACCTTATTTAAGTATATCTTTATTTATTAACTATATCTTATTTATATACCTATTTAAGGGGTAGACCTTATCACAATCAGTTCATCAAGCATTTGAGAATTTTTGATCAGTAGTAAAGCTGTAGAGTTTTTTTACATCCAAACTATTTGGCAAAAGAAACTTCTAAAAAAGACTCTATGCGGCGACAGAGATTTCTTTCTACAAGAAGGGTGCTGAGAATACCATGGATAACATATGAGCAACAAGGAAGTTCTAAAGAAAATTGGGAACTAGAAAGACACTCATACTTAAAATCAGAAAGAAACTATTGAAATTTCTGGCACACATGAGGAAGGATGGCTTGGAGAACTTAATACTCACACGATACATTAAGAAAAGGAGGAGTAGAAGGAAACAACTTACCTAATGATTTTTTTGAATGGATTGAAATGAATGAACTATCACTGGTAAAGAGTCAAATGTTGCTTAGAGCTACAAGTGGCAGAAAGTTGTGGAGAACCATGAACACCCATATCTTGTTGGGACATGACACAAATGTTGATGGATGTCTAAAAAAGGCAAAATAATCTCATTTTTCAATAAATTTTTTCTCCATTTTTTTTTTAAATTAAAAAAAGTAAAAGAAATAAAAAATGACTAGACTTCTGGTTGAGTTTAAAGTTTTTAACTTTTTACACCTCGATCAAATTTAATGAGCACTTTGTGTGAACACAAGCTCTTTTATTTGTCTGTCAGTCAGAAAACTTTTCCTCTTAATTGCTGACGCAAATGTAGCCTGTAAATACTTTTAGTAAATGGAATCAATGTTGATAAATATATATCCGTTATTTGTCATAATTGGGATATATTATGAGCAAGGGCAGCTTGGTAAATTTAATACTCACAGGGCATATTGAACAAAAGAGACATAGATTAGAAAAAGCAAGAAATGTAACTCTTAAGCTTGGTAAAAAGGTTAAATATTCTTCAGCGTTACTAGTTTATAAGAAGTTAAGGAGAACCATGATTGTTCAGGCCATAAAGAGACAGGGCATATAAACTTTTTGTGTGAATAAAAGCTCTTTTATTTGTCTACCAGTCAGAAAACTTTTCTTATGGCTGACACAAGTGTAACCTGTAAATATTTTTAGTAAATAGAATCAATTTTGATAAATGTATATATCCGTTGTCAGTTGTTCTCCAGAAAGCATATCGGGGAAAAGTTCTTACCTATTAGTTTAAAGGCAGACTTATTTCATACAAAGTTATCAGTGCAAAGAGTAATTTTTTTTCCATGTTAAGGTTTTAATGGATTAGAAAATATTTCTTCCTAAAGATAAAGAATATTAACATATACATCTGTTAAACAAGTATTTCTTACTTCAGAGACTCCCCCAACTAGCCAAAATAAAAACAAAAAAAATGATCTCCCATTTATACTGTTAAATCAAAGAATTCATTTCACATAATGCTGGGTGTATAGTAGTGTGCAGTGGGGTCAACACCAAGTAGTGACAGTCTGTTTCATGCTTCAGGTAGGGAAGATCAGCCAGTTACACTACCATGGTTTTGATCTTTTTGGTTTTGTCAGGCAATTTGTTTAACTATCTAAATGAATCCATTTTGAATCTCCATCTTCCTTCAAACATGTATTGAGCACTTTCTAATACAACTGTTTACTAGTCTAATTTAATTTAAATCTGACCTATAATTGTTCAGTGCACATATATATATATATATATATATATATATATATATATATATATGTGTGTGTGTGTGATAAGAGAGGTGGATTCTTAACTCATTGAAACACATAGGAAAATTGCCTTTTAATTTTTGTTCATTTTTTAAACTTGTTTAAAATATTTTGTTACTTACCTGGTTAATAAGATCCTTCATGAATTAAGTTTCCTTAGTTAAGTAAAAAAGAAATTGTTACTTATGGATCTGGAAAAGAAAACTTCCAATCCTAATTGTTATCCGTGTCAGGTCAGTGAAAAGTTGTTAAACTTGTAAGAAATAGTGTTATGCTTTTTTCTTCCATTCAGGCATTTTTTGAAAATGTAACAAGTGTGTTGTTTGAATTTGTGTGTGTTCAGGTTTTTGGTTTTACTTGTTTGTTTTTGTATTTCTGTTACTGTAAGTTTTTTTTTTTCTTGTTGTATTTCACTTAAAAAGCAAGAAAAGCTACATATTTCATTTTTTTTTAATGTTAAAAAGAAGTGCAAAGGTCAAAATCGTCAATCAATATTTACAACACTCATAGCAAGAGAATGTGTTAAAATATTTACTATGGGTTGTGTGTTTTCATTAAGTATTGTTTCTTTTTGAATTAAATAAACAAAAGCTTATAACAAAGAATAGTAGTTGTTATTGGTGCATTTTTGTTTGTCTTTCTTGCTCATTCAAGCTCTCTTTTTCTTTCTTTCTCTTTCTCATACACACACTCCTTTTTTAGCCAGCCTGAGATATAACCCTGCCTTTGTGTGGAACTAGCAGTGCACACACCTGCCTTCTTCCAAGCTAGAAATCTTTGTAAAGATGAAGAGTACATCAGTTAGATCTGCAGTAATGTTGGCTGCAGTAGCAGTAGAAACTTCTTTGGTAACACTTGGAGGCAGTGTCAGTGTCAGCACTGTGATTGGTTGCCAATGTTGTCATCACTGAAAGTAGCCCCACCTACTTCTGCTGCACACAGGCAGATGCTATGGACCCATTCACTATTTGCACATCAATGTCTTCCTACATTTCTTCATTTCTTTTTGGCTTCTCTTGCTCACTCACTCACTCTGTGTGTGTGTGTGTGTGTGTGTGTGTGTATATGTATACTCCTCCTTCCTATAGCTGTAACTTTTGTTTCTTGTGTTCCTGACATCACATGGAAACTCACATGTTTTCTCATTGACAAACACAAGGGAATTTTAATAAGGAAAAGATGAGAGTAAAGTTTTTACAATCATAATAATGCCATTATTACTGATTATTACTAATATTAGTAGTAGTATTACAGTAATTAATAATGATATTTTACTAATAAACAAATGATTTTTAGTACATTGGGAAGTTGTAATACTTTGAAGATTAATCATCTTAATGAGTGATTGATTCTCTTTTTTATGGTTTGTCAACCTTTTGAAAGCTATTTAAAGCCAGAAAATATTTTTAGATTGTAAGAATTTTTCATGTGATAATGTTTTAGTGATACATGCCTTATTAATTAACCCATAAGGAGGAGATATAGATACTTTCCCTAAGGGGATTTGCATGCAAGTGAATTAGAAATCAACCTCTCCGGTTAACAATTCCAAGCTGTTGTCTTACAAAAGTTGTATATCCAAGCTTACAGCACCTTGTATTCTCATGCTGTCACCCATTTAGGTACTAACCAGGTGCAACATTGCTTATCTTTGATGAAGATAAAAAAATTGATGTTTCAACGTGATTTGGCCATGGGCCATAATCATTTTAAAATCTCAAACTATATTGTAATTGATACAAATAATGAAGGGTTTTTATTAAAAATATAAACGACTTTATAAAATTCCTAAATAGCATTTTTAGAAGAATTGTAGTTTTTCACTTTCAGAGTTAAATATGAAAAGAAAAACAATGAAAAGATCTTAAACTAATACTGAAAAGAAAAAAATTGCATTCAAAGAATAAGTATTTTGTTAAGAAATTGCATTTAGTATTTGAAGCATTTGTTTATTTATTAAAATATCAAATGACAAATGAACTGATGACTTGGTCATCATGGAGACAAGAAATCTGTATTGTTTTTTTTTTCTGATTGATGTTTTTATTTTTAATTAAATATAAAACCAAGAATTAAACATAAATAATTTTTTTTTCTATTTTTGTCAGCAGAATCTATTACTTGACTTCTTTAACAGTTATAAAAAAAAAAACAACCCATTAACTTTTTGTCATCAGTACAATTTAGTCAGTATTATTCACTGACAATATAGCTGGGTGAGAGAGTAGGCGTTTACATTTTGTAGGCTCCTTTTTTTTGTCTTTCTTGGGGTTCTTATTGCTTCTTACATATTTGTATCATCTACCAAATGTTTTATTTACCTTTGCTAGTGTAAATGTTTTGGTGTTAAAAGAATTTTGATGGGTGACTAAAACTAAAACAGGTATAACACACTTTCAAGGTGTAAGAAGTAAACCTGTTAAAGTGTTCATTTTTTTGTGGATTTTGTCAATCGGAAAAGTACTTTCTGTAGAAATTTTCTCAGTTCTTGTATTTGCTGTTAAAAGGGATGAGATTAAGGAGAATTCAACAAATTAGCTAGTGGAAATTTTGAAAGAGGAATTGCATGCTAAAAAGTGGAAATGAGTCAGTACAAATCAGTATAAGTTACCCAAGTTTACCAGAATTAGTTTGAGAAGCATCCTAGAGTGTTCTAATGAATTGTGTGGCCACCATATTCACCTGGTATAAACCTAAAATAAGTGCTTATAGGATGTGATATGTTCACATATGAGATTCTGCCCCTAAAAATATCACTGCATACTATCAACTATTGAAACAATCATGCTCAATTATCTCTCCAGAGATCTTCTGACCTATTGTGAAATTAATGTCACATTGATGTACTGTATTCTACTAACCTAGAAGGGATCATAAATGACACATGGCATGTTTTTCATGACTTTTGTCATCCCACCCATTCACAGTCAGGTTAGCCAAATGCAGATGACAATTCTACTCCTGCAGCTTCCTCTCTCGCACTTCCCGCCTGTGGAACTCACTCCCGTATTCTTGCTTTCCTGACGGCTACAACCTCCAGAAATTTAAATGCAATGTCAATACTCATCTACTAACCACTGGTCTCTAGCTCTCCCCTCCCCTCCCCTGTATAATCTTCCCTTTCTCTCCACCTATGTATCTGTCATCGCACCTTCTTTCTCAGCTTTCTATTGTTCCTTTCTAACTAGTTTGTACTCCTTACTCTTTTCTAATTAATCTTTTTACATTTATGTAACCCCCTGCACATCAGTGGCGTTTCTGCCTTACTCGGGGTGAAAGGATTAAAAAAAAAAAAAATGAATGCAAATATATATTTTCTTTGCTGAATGAGATGGAGCGTTGTCATACATAAAAAAAAATGATATTGCTAAAAGCATTTGGCTAATGCTTGAACTGTTTCTATGTGTGCTTTAAAAAAAACTCAATCTGGCACTTACCATAGACACATTTTTTCACCAACTATAATCCCATCATGAAACATCAGGCCACTGCTTCTTTGTAGACATCTGTGAGAGCTGTCAACCCCAGAAGCAGTCCTGGGTATGATGGTAAACTTCATCTGGCAGCAAGGTCTCTGATTGGGAGGTTGTCAAGAGCATAGAACCACCTCTTAATTGCTGTTGTTCCCATGTCCACTCTGACTAGAAGTGGTAGCATCTGTTAGGGTCCCAGTTATGGGCAAATAGTTAACCCCCACAAACTGGGGTCAAAACACTATGAATGCATAAAAATAGACTTTTATAGAAAAAATATATTTTTGAAAAAAAAATATTACCAACAATACATTCTTGAAGGAGAAAAATTATTAACATAACACATTTTTAAAGGAAAAAAACATCGCCATAATACATTTTTGAAGGAAAAAAAATATATTACCAGCAATACATTTTTAATACAAAACTAGAAGACATCTTTAGTTTTCTAAAATAAAAAAAAAATAAAAAAATTGTCAAAATCTGATTAAATTAATCTTCTCACTATACCTGGACATTAAAAAAATACCTTAAAACCATACCATTTTGACATTAAATAACTCACAGAGGTTGATATGCCATTAAACAAAACTCAATCCCTGGAAGTCACCTGGCCTTTGCTCCATCTGTCTGGTACATTTGAGAGTAGAATAGCATTCATCAGTGAAAAGGCCAGTTGAAAATCAGTTATGTATTAAATTTTCCATTCCATTTGATAGAAGCCTAATGTAGGTCTAGTGTGTAGGGTCCAATATTTTGTGCTTTTTACCACTTCCTCAATATCACAACACTTAAAAATTTCATAATTTGAAATAGATAAATTTTTTCTTTACCCCAAGCAAGGCAATAAAACTCCTAAGATGCAAGGCTTCACCAAGTGTTAAAGAATATTAAAAAAGAAAAAAAATACACTATTACAGAGAGAGAATAATAAAAGAACAAGAATTAAGAAGACAGGAGAAAACAACATTAAATTAAAATTGTTGAAGATCAAAGTTGACTAGGAAGCAAGAAGCCGGAAGAGAATTCCACAAGCAAGAAGTCTGAGAAAAAAACTGTTAGCATAGCACTTACAGTTACATCTAGCCATTTTGAGTGCAAAATGATAAGACCTTGCTACCAATCTAGTAATGCTTTTTAATTCACAAAGTCTAGGTACCAGGTAAGAAAGTTTGTGGGAACAATTATCATGAAAATATTTATAGGAAAGGAACAGGGAAGCTATATGATGATGATAGGAAACTGATTAATGCTAAGATACCAGGTATTGGACACATAAGCAAAATAAAGTCCTCAAATTACTTTTATCAGATTTGCAAGAGTCTTCCAGGTTTTTCAGTTAAGTTCTTCATAGTTCAGTCATATACATGTCAACCAAGCTTGCAATTTCCTGCATTGTTTTACTCTTTGCAAGCACTGACTGTTTTAAACATTTCTTTTTGCTTCTCAATCTTATGATACATTTACACTCTTCACTCTTAAGATGGCTATTCATTTGAAACTTCAAAATCAAGCCATTTTTTTTATATCTGCACATAATAAACTGGCTCTCATTCTAACTGCACAGGTGTTGCAATCATTCAACATATACACCTTTAGATCCCTATTCCTATTTTGCATACTGATAAAACATGAAGCAGCTAGCAAGAAAAGATGTGATGTACATATGAGATAACCCCGAAAATAATGTTTCCTATTTTATGATGCTCACCAATAGCATCAGTGGTAGATTTTGGTAGTATTACTCTTCCCATCATTAACTTATGTTTTCTTACAGATAGCAAACTGGCAAAATCAGATCTGGCATAAAAGTACATATTAAGCAGAGGTCTCTCCTTGAATTTATCACATTGATTGACATATATTAATACTTGTTGAACATTTATGAGGACTAAACAGTGGTAACATGTATGGCTAGGTGAAGGTTAAGGCATTTTGACAGTAACAAAATTGATGTGTATGACAAGTCATGTTTTGGTCAATAAAAGATGAACTTCATGGACAACCCTTTTTTTTTTATATCATTACTGTTGGGGAAAAAGTGGAAGACAGTGTTTTATTGAAAACAGATTCTGTTCAATGATATTTCTGAGTGTCATGTATCTTTTATTTTTCCTATGGAAATAAAAAAGATGACATTATTTTTGGAGTGTTTATGATGTGTGTCTGCATGTGTATTGGGTGTCTGCATTTACTTTTAATATCTTTGAATAAGACCTTTTAAATATTTAGGAATTATACACATTTTTATTTGCTTCCATCTGTGCATTAATCCGTATTAGGTTGAATCATTATTTTTGCATTTTGTACAAGTGCGTTAATCTGTATTGGGTTGAATCATTATTTTTGCATTGTGTACAAGTGGAAAACCTGCACTTAAATAATAGCATGTACATGAGTTTGTCTGTTGGCACTGATGGCTGCATAATGTCCATTTTGATCTCACAGACAGTTCAGTTTCTTTGAATCAAAGATTGGTTTGTGTTCTTGTTTTTCTAATGCAAGCCAACTTCATTATCAGGTTTGTCAATCCAACAAAAAAGGGCAGCTCCAATTAATTTTCACTCCCTTGTGAGTGCATTTCCATTATTAGTGCTTCCTGTACAGATGGAACTGTGACACGCCATATTGTTTTAAGGATAGCTACAACATGAGTTCTAAACTTCTCACTATAAACTCATAATTAAATTTTCTTGATTTGTTTGATTTTGTTATTAGCTTTGTCTCTCTTTCAATTGCTGGAACCATTTTGTTTCTCTGAGAATTCATTTCACCCAAAGAAATTAACTGTATGTCTAAATGTATAATCTACTAAAATAAATGTTTGTTTGTGTATATTTTATAAAATATTGCACAAGAATTGATTTTTATATAAAATATCATAGGTTTTGACTCATTTCTTGTATTTTCTTTATTCCTTTTGAAAACGTGGACATGTGGGTTGTGTAATAGCAGCTTGGAATGAAAAATTGGAGGGCTGAGTTCAAATTCCAGTTGGGTTAGTTACATTCCACTTACACACAAATACACTTGGGAAATGTATGAATCTGTCTCCTGCTCCCAGCTATGATTTAAATAATAAAACTTGCCTCTGAAAATATTATTCTTATTCTGAAAAAATTGTTAATACAATATTTAGTCACATGAAAAAATTATTCTTACAATTCAAATTAAGTTTTGGCTATAGATATTCTACAAAGGGTTGATGAACCATAAAAAAATAAATCCTTTTAATCATGAATCTAGAACTTTAGCAACATTGGGTGTGTCTAGAGCAAAATCACCTAATGAAGTCCATCCCTCCAAACTAGCTTTGAATTCCTTAGATTTGTTGCTACCCAAGGCTAGAGAATCCAGTCTACCCTGCTATTTAATCCATACTAGCTCACAATTTGAACTCTGCTTGTTGATTTAACTTTCAGTGCTGATAACCATTACACTACACGCAAATCAATGTTTTTTATTAACACAGAATCTTCAACAGATATATGAAGCACAATAACATCAGTGGGTAGAACTTGTTTTCATCTACTAAACACTGTTTTTTTTTTGGGGGGGGGTTCACAAGAGAATATTTTATTCTTTTACATAACTGTAAGCCATTTGACCAAATGCTATTGAATTTGGTACAGTGGTTTTTATAAGATAATGAGTGATATCAACAAGAAAGTGTGTGGAATATCTGTCACTTGTTTTTCTTCAAAAGCATCCTGGGATATAAGAAATGTTTTTATCTCCGGTGGAAAAAAAAAAAGAAAAGAATATTGAACATTTATAATTATCAAATTTGCTCTTATGTAAAGCTTATTTTGAGTTGCTGTAGACTTTATAAAGTAGCAGGTTTACTAACAAAGCATTTTTTTATCATTTCACCCCAAGCAAAGCCACTAAAACATAAGGGGTCACTGAGTGAAAGAATATGAGAAAAAGAAAATATTAACCTTTAGCACCCTGCATTATTCATATTTCCTTTCCTTTGCATTTTTTTCAAGGCCTCTCAATGGCAATATCCTTATTTTTAATTTCACTCAAAGTTTTTCTGTTATAGCAGGATATGAAAACATAACTATGAAATTCGCATAAGTTTAAATTCAGGGTTCAGACACATTTTCAGTGGCAGGATAAACCTTTTGTATAGCCAAAATGACTTAACATACTGAGTGATAAAGGTTAAGGAAAGATATCAATAAAAGAATAGGAGGGCAGAGGATAGCAATTGACACGGCATCTAATTTTTTTAGATGGAAGCTGACTGAGAAGCAGAAAGTTGGAAGAGAAGTACAAGAGAAGAAATTGTGAGCATAGAACTTATGGTCAAGTGTAAAATGATGAGTCATTGCCACAATCTAATGGTGCACTTAAATTAAAATCTAAGTATCAAAGATGAGAGCTCATAACAATTACCATGTAAACATTGATAGAAAAGGCACAGTGAAGCAATGTTTTGGCAGATGGAAAGTAACTGAAGCTGAGTTACTAGGTCAGGACTAATAACATTGCAGGTTTTGTGTCAAAATATTATACTGTGAACCAGAATAGCAGACCAATAAGAAAAGGCTGAAGATTTACACCTTATGTTATGGCTGAACTGCCTTAAAACAATATTTTTCTTAATCTTTTGAGAAATAAATATAGCTGGCTGCCCGTTTTTGAGTACACTCATCTGCTACGGAGATCAGTTAATCTGGATTAGGCACATTTGTGTTTAACAGCCACAGAGCCAACCTGTTTTATACTGCAGCTATGCTATCCAGATCTTAGTTACAGTTTCTAGGTAAGAAATCATAAACTGGTACGATCAGTAGTTGAACAAATCTTGGTTCAAATGACTTGTGACTTTGTGCTAGTGAAACTAAGAGCTTTTGGAGTGATTTTTCTACATAATTTTACAAGCCATGGATCAAATCATGGTATTGTTTTCAAGCACTTCCCAATGATACTGTAGGTTTGGTTTCATCTCTTCAGGATGATAAAATCAAGAAGTCACCTTTCCTGGCAAATTACCTATAGTGAGATTTGATCCGGTATCTCATAGTTAGGAAGCTAATATTCTAAGCACTCCACCACAGATGCAATCAAAAAAGAAATACGGATCCTATAAAAAAAAGATACTTGGAAAAATGGTTAATTCCTTGTACCATTCCAGACAGTACTCCTCTTGCTATTTTCTCATCTTAAAAGAATCTTATCAGACCAAAAATAGAGTATTGTCACCATATATATGTTCTGCCCTTTTACTATTGAAATAGTAAAATGTAACCGTCAATTCTACACCAACAGTTTCTTTTCTCACACTTCCCACCTGTGGAACTCTCTTCTGTTTACTTGTTTCCCTGATAGTTAGAATCTCCAAAAATTTAAATGCAATGGCAATTGACATCTTTTATGCTCTTGAATCTTCACTTTTCAGATTTGACACATGCTTTGTATTCCATTAGTAAAGTGGAATTTCAAAAGCTTTTACATGACCTTGTGGGTGATGCATTATATTCCACCCTTTAAATGTTGCTAGTCTCTCCCTATCCATTCCCTATTTTTATAGAAAATGTTCAAACAATTTACACTCTTCAGTTCTGCCAGTTATGACCTTCACGATTAGGACCAGTCCTGCCACATGCTTTGTATTCCATTAGTAAAGTGGAATTTCAAAAGCTTTTACATGACCTTGTGGGTGATGCATTATTTTCCACCCTTCAAATGTTGCTAGTCTCTCCCTATCCATTCCCTATTTTTATAGAAAATGTTCAAACAATTTACACTCTTCAGTTCTGCCAGTCATGACCTTCATGATTAGGACATGTCCTGCCACATGCTTTGTATTTCATTAGTAAAGAAGGTTCACTTTGAGAGCTTCTTTTGCAGAACACTTTCATTATGGAACAGACTTTTGAGAGAATACTACAATTTTAATCATCTTGGTTCTCAGGTTGACTGTTATCTATCCTACGCATTCTCATAAAATACACTTCTTGTTTTCTTCTTTTGCTTACAGCCTTATCATGTGTAAACTCTGGTTCTTGTTTGATCATTAAAGTTAAGCAATGTTGAGCTTGGTTAGTATTTTGTTTAGATGACCGCCGGGGAATATAATGGGCTCTAAGCTATGTTACAAGCCTAGCAAGCCAGTAATGGCTTCAGTCTTGTTTCTTACACTAACAGATTTCAGTATGTCGAGGTATTTCTGGATTGACAATTTGCAAGACTTACGTGGAGTTGGTTTAAAAGAACTTTCTCCCTTTAAACACTTACAACCCCACTACTAGCTTGAGTGGCACTTGAGCCTTATATTGGATGAACACTAGTATTGACTATGTTAGACATGCACATCCATACATATGGAGAGGTTGGTTTGTGCAATGGCTGCTAACAAGGAAAATGAAATTGAATTTCAGTTGAGTCTCCTTATGTTTACCTCACTTAAGAGAGGCATGAAACACCTTTCCCTGTGTTTTATCTCATCAGCAGATAGTGTTAGTTTATCTCATTTATAACATATCATGATGGTTGATGATGAAAACAAATCACTTGTTTATAACTACTACCCCTGCCTAAGCAGTAGCAGCAAAATGATCTCTCCCCACCCCCTCAGTTAATCATGGTGAAGGTCATAAGATATAAATGTTCAAAAAGGTCCAAAGATTTTTTGGGGATATGAAGTAAACAGACTCCAGAAAACACGAAGTGTGATATGCTTTTATTTAGTTGACCAGCTATGAGTTTTTTTTTCTAAATCAATTGTATTTGGGTGTCTTTTTATTTTATTTTATTTTATTATCCTTTATCTCTTTTTGCTTCTTTTTTCCAACAGGTGATTGCTGCTGAGCCTGCCCAACTCTTGATGAAGTTACGTGTATACATGGCTAACATCTGGAACATTTGGGACACTTGCGCAATTCTTTTCTTCTTTCTTGGTGTTGGCTTGAGGTTCAATGCGAGCACCTTGCAGGCATCACGCATCATATACATTGTGGATGTTGTACTCTGGTACATCCGCATCTTGGAGGTGCTCAGTGTCAACAAATACCTGGGACCCTACTTGAAGATCATTGGGAAACTGGTGAGTATTAGGCAAACTCTGTCATACAGTCTTGCATTTCCCAGGATTTCTGTTTGTACTTATCACATTTGTTCAATTTTTTTATTGTCACTGGACAATTTAGCTTCAAAGCTCAAACTGATTGCTGCTTCTGTTCGAAAACAAATGTGCAAAAAGAAAAGGTGTTTGAGATATTTATGAAACCTCTAAAAAGAATAAATAAAGTTTCAATTTAACTGTTTTTTTTTAATTATTTTTATTTGTTGGCCTTCAGTGTCAGATGCAGATTTTGATAGTAACACAATAGTAGTTGAATTCTTATAAATTTTTTTCTTATTACAGAAAGAAAATCAGTAGTAATCTGGCAAAATGATATCTGATATAAGTATGAAAATAAAAAACCCAAAACAAAACAATTTACTAAATACAAAAAAAATTCTGTTTTTTCTGTGTTTGTCTGTCATCCTTTCTTTTTTTCTCTGTATATTGTCCTTTCTCTTTGTCTCTATCACTAGTACCTTACCTCTGTCTTCCACACTCTTGTTCTTGGCCTCTTTTGCACTTCTCTCTCGAGCTTCTCCTTCACCTCTGTCTCTCCCATGATTCTTTTTCTTCTCTATTTCTTTCACGCTTCACTAATGTCTCTCTCGCGCTTCTCTTTTGTCTCTCTCGCGCTTCTCTTTTGTCTCTCTCGCGCTTCTCCCCCGTCTCTCTCGTGCTTCTCCCCCATCTCTTTTGCACTTCTCCTCTGTCTCTCTCGCCCTTCTTCTTCTCTTCCGTCTCTCTCGCCCTTCTCCTTCTCCCCCGCCCCTCTCGCCCTTCTCCTTCTCCCCCGCCCCTCTCGCCCTTCTCCTTCTCCCCGGCCTCTCTCGCGCTTCTCCTTCACTGCTGCCTGCCTCACTTTTGTTTTTTTTCTTCGCCTCATCCTTACCCTCTCTCTTGTCCTTTTCTCTTTTTTCTCTTTCTTTTTCTCTTTCTTTCTCTCTCTCTCTGGCTTCCCTTTTCTCTTATCTTTTTCTATCTCACATCCTTCCACTCTGTCTTCTTACTTTTTGTCCTTCCTCTCTGTCCTCCCTCCCTCTCTCTCCCTCCCTCCCTCTTACTTTGTTTATTTTCACCTGTTTTTTGTAGTTGCAGTCTCAATTTTCTTTTTCCACCTGACATTTTGTCTGATTGTTACTTAATCTTATCCATTGCCCCAGTGACCCACAGTCACCATTTTATCATCCCCCTCCTCTTTCCAGACTTAAATCCATTACACTGCAACCATTTAAATAATTTTGTTTCCGACTTTCAGCTGAGGGATATGTCATATTTCATCATTATCCTCTTCATCGTACTGATCAGTTTTGGAATCGTCCGTCAAGCTATTCACTTTCAACATGAAAATCCTTCCTGGCTCATTGCACGCAACGTCGTCTTCTATCCCTACTGGATGATCTATGGGGAGCTGTTTGCAGAGGAAATTGACCGTGAGTTCGTTACAACCTTAATTTGACACCAATCACCCACCTCTTCTATTCTCTTTCTCTCTGTTGAACATTTGGGTAATTTTTTTTCCTACTCTCTGAAAAAAAAGATCTGCTATCAAGAAGATGCACTAGGAATAAGTTTGTGACAATAGAACAATGTCTCCTGTAATCCAAATTACTTTATTGTTGTCATTTGTTTTATTTACTTTCACTTTTGATTCTGAAAGGTGTTTTTATTTTTTATCATTTTACTTTTTATCTTATATTACAACTAATATATACATTCCTTTTTTATATTATAGCTTTGGCCTGGTGATAATTTTGTCTTTGTTATTTGTCATAACAAGTATGACAAATGTGATTTTTAGAATGAACTAAAGTTTTTGCCGCCACTATTCTGCACTATAGTCCAGGGGTTTTCTAGCTACAGCTGATGACGAGTGCATTTTGCCTGTCAGAAGAAATTTCTCAAGTTCATCACATAATGCTGATTACAAAAAAAAGATTCATTTAAATTTTATTTGTTCATTTAGAAAACTGATTATTTTCTATGGTCTACAAAATTATACAAAATATACATTGTGTTGTTTGATTAAAAAAATGCAAAAAGAGAACTAGTGAGTTTTGTGATATTGTTTATAGAATCAGAAATTCATTTCTCAAAAATATCACTTGGTCTATTTTTACTGAATAATTTGAATAAAATCAATGACTCTTCAACTGTAACAGTATGCCAGAATTTGATTTCTATTGAAAAAATTAGAAAAACTCCTAATTCATAGAAAGGAGATCAGACATCTTCTTAATAAATTGATTTCATTTTATGCTTATGCATTTAAAATAAGCATTGAATTTTGTATTCAAGATCTCCCCACTGAATGAATCCAATTTACTTGTTTTCTTGGATTCTTCACTCCTGCTTCAAAGCATGGTGGGGATTTTACAAGAAGAAAAATAAAAACAATTTTAGTCACATGTGAAACCATGACAACAATGATGTAGAGGAACTGAAGTTATATTTGGCAGAATAAATAGTTTAAAGTCAGAAAAATTAAATGTAAGATATATTCTGTAACTGAGAATAGATTTATTTTTGAAATGGTCAAATTTGGTTTTCAAAATGCAATCGCTCTGAGGTTAAAGAGGCTCTTTGATTAGACAACTTTTACCATTTTCAAAGAAAAAGAATTCATCACAAGTTACCTAAAATAAATTATTTAAAAAAGATGTTCAATAAAATATTTTTCCTGGCCTTTTCTTTGTCTATAAATATAGACATATATATAAGTTTGATGCAAAGAATGTGTTACTTTAACTGAGCAGGTTCATGCCAACTTGAAAGTTTCATGAGAGCACCATGATGATGTCAAAAACACCCAGCCCTGATGAGTGACAACAGCATAACATTGAAGTTAGCATGAATCTGCTCAGTTAAATTCTTTGTTCTAAAATTATCAATGCTCTCTTTCCCAATATCAAGCACTTTACAATAAAAACCTGCTTGCCAAAATACCTTTTATCAATAAAACTACAGAAAAAAATCAACAATCTTGGTGCTAAACATTATCACAACTGAGCACTCATATATTTATGAAATGGATTAACTGTGACATGTTTTCAATCCACCTGTTTAAACATTTTTAATGGATGTTCGTGTTTGAGTAGATTATTTATTTATATTTCCCAGCCTGAAAAATCGAGAAATCTTGTAAGGAAAATATGCCTCTGTCAGCAGGATTTGAACCTGCGTTCAATAATCAATTGGCAGTTTCAATAAGTTCTCACTGATTTTTCATGAAAGTAATGTTTTATTTACAAAAATTAGTAAGAAAAATGTCACTGAAAGTATTGTCTATTGCTAGTCACTACTTTTTTCCCATCTTTCTGGCAGTATTAGAATTCCATGTCGGAAAAATGGCATGTCTTTTGAGGCTAACTACAAGTCAACCCAATTTTTGGCATTGTCATAAGAATGAAAGTGCTGCTTGGCCAGACTGTTTGTCATCAATTGGAACAAGTGATAATCGGATGTCTGATGAATACAGTGGGTTGGGTAGGACTTCTCGTTTAAGCATTTCCAAGTAGGTTTTCACTCATTTTGAAACATGTGGCTTAATGTTGTCCTGTTGCAAGATCCCTTTGTCATGTCTCTGCTTGTGTAGCGACAGTTTTTTCATCAATGCTTAACTTAAATGTATCTTCCATGCAGGCTGGGCTTATTCTACAATCTTCTACACTTAGGATTGTTGAGTTTTCATTACCAGTCATGATACATTGCAATCTAATCTTTCCTTTTCTGCCAGTGAAGCAGCTGTTGACATATGACAAGACACTATTTGACGTCTCTCAGCTTCAACTTGTACAGCACCCAATGTCTTTTTTTTTTTAAAAAATAATTTCTAACGCTTTCAAATGTTTTGAAAGTTCTAATAATTCTGCAAGTTCAGCTTGCTCCTGACATGAGACTTTATGAAGTAATTCCTTCAATTCTTTAACTTCAGTTAAGTACCATACATGATACACGCTTTTGGGTGATCATGTCTTGATAAAAAGACATGACTGACTCGGCAAAAGATTATCCTGCAGTAGGTTGCCATTGCTTTCTGTGGTAGACTGGTTGCCGATCAAGGCTATAGAACCCAATCTGTCCTGTTATTTAAACCATAATTGGAGGGAAGAGACAGATTGTTACCATTTCCAAAGGTATTTGCGCATAAGTGAATGCAAGGAATTCAACTGGAATTTGAACTCGGCTCCCCAATTTCACAGTCCAAGCTGACCTCCACTGCACCACAATGCACATCTTCAAACTTAACTTCAACATCAAAGTTATTATTTTTGAAGTGTCTAAACCAATCTCTGTTGTTTCTGACAGAGCATGGTCATTATACGTCTGAACAAGAATTGTGTGCTTTCTCTGCAGATTTATTTTTAATAATTAGTCCAGTAAAAATTCCCTGCAAATATACTTTTTTTGGTTCAAAATCTGACATGTTTAACTGTATTAAAAATAAAGTTGTTTACACTTCAGCGAAAAGACATACACTAAATTTCAAGCTTGCTTATAGTACTTTCTTATTACCATCTGAAACTACACATACATTTCTGGGAATGGCATCTGTTGAAAAACAGTGAACTTATTCAAGGTGCTTATATATATATTTTTATTTGTTTGAACATTATTTTTAATAGATAATTTTTTAATAGATACTCATATATGAGTAGATGGTTTTAATTAAATGGTATGCTTATACATATCTATCGACCTGAATATTTTTTGAGAAATTTTGTTAGGAAAATGCATGTCATTTGGCAGGATTCAAACTTGCAACCCCTAACAACACAGGAGAAGTCGTCAATTGATCTGACGTGTCTTAGACTGCTCGACCACGAATGATTTCACTGTCTAAACAAAGCCGAACCAAGCCTTATAAACACAAATTTCTGATTCTTAGTAATATTCATCTTTTATGTAAACCCACAATGTTATGAAAGTTCTGGAGATTTATGAAATGTATTAAGAACCAACATCATTATTTTTAATAGATACTTGTATTTGAGTAGATACTCTGTTTTTGATCAAACAATATATTTATATATATATCTTCCAGCTTGATTTTTAAGAAATTTTGTTAGGAAAATATGTCATTTGTTAAGATTTTAAAAAAATATTCAGTCTGGTAGATATATACAGAATTACGACAGAAATACTATGTAACATTATTATTACAAAAATACAGTATTAAAAATAACACAAAAAAACATCAACATATTTTACTGCAATCAAATGCGCAATAATTATAAATAGGATGAATTTGCTATACGAAAAATTATTAAACACCATATTTCTGCCATAACTCCTCAAAAACATGTAAAATTTATGACATAATTTAGAAAATGGAAGACTGCAAAGCTTGTTATTTCTAATCAAAATAACCCCATCAAATCTAAATTAACGATGACTAATATAGTGTATGAATTTCAATGTTCTGTACAAGTTTGTGTTTCTTGTCATAAATCAATTACCTATATTGGCCATATTACCACTTCTTTGAGTTTATGCCTTACCTGCCACCTATTCAAAAACTGCAATAAAAAAAAAAAACATTTATTAGCCCATAATTCACAAGATCCCTTAAGAAAAATTTTGATTGAAAATACAAAAATACTATTTAAATCACAATATCAAAGGCACATCACTATAATAGAGATACTATATATAAAAAAATTTTCTCCTACCATCAACCTATATTATTTAACAGTGGAAATGGAGTTTGAAAGTTAAAAAAAAAAAAGAATTGATGCTCATACAATACCTTTAACGAATGCTCCTTTTAAAAAACACAAAAATTATGTTACAGTCAAAATATGAAGATAAAATAAAATCAGAAAAATATCATTCTTGAAAATGGCCATTGAAATGCAGAAAACATTTGAAAAGTCAAAAATTATGGAACATCTCTACATTTCTTATTTTTAGCAAGAAGGATACATATACACATATTCAGTTAAACATAAAATAAAATGCATTCATGATAATAGTTAAAAGTATACTGAAAAGTGTTCAGAAAAAAAAACATTTGGACAATTTTTATATAATTTATGTTTTATAAAGAAAAGAAAATTAGAAGAGTGCATGAAAACTTACTAAAAAACTTAACCATAGCACCTTGTCTATCATTTTTAATGAAACTCACATTCACATTCATATATATATATATATATATATATATATATATATATATATATATATATATCTTCTAGGCAAATAAGCATTAGGAATCTAAATCTAATATTTTGACTGAAGTTTGTTAGATTTTTTTTTTTCTGAAATATTTTTTTCTACTTTCAGCCTGCATGAACCCCGACAGTGAATGTTCCTATGGTGCGTGGGTGGCTCCTGCACTGATGTGCATCTACCTGCTGATTGCTAACATTCTACTTGTCAACCTTTTAATTGCAAGATTCAAGTAAGTCTCTCTACGCACATTCTGTCTTAAATAAGCAGAGATGATTAGATTAGGGAAACAATGTTGAGGCAGTTAATTAAATTAGACAACATCAAAAAAGCTAAGTGAGTCTTGTTTATATATATATATATATATATATATATATATATAGAGAGAGAGAGAGAGAGATGTGTGTGTGTGTGTGTGTGTGTGTATATATATATATATATATATATATATTACATGCACATTTGAATGATTTATATATATATATATATATATATATATATATATATATATATTGTGGACAAAAATGGACTCATCCACACCTTTATAATATGGCTACCAAGTCTGAGTGGGAGTCATTGAGCCACAGAGTGAGTGAAGGAGTGAGTCAGGACGCCTGCAAGAGAAAGTACTCTCCAGTCCACGTTTAACTTTGTACTACGTTTCATAAGAATATACTATTCAACCTTATATTCGAGTTCGAGTTATCTTTCTATGGCCCTTTGGTCATAGCAATATATATATATATATATATATATATATATATATATATATGATAATGCTTTTTTTTACAATAAGTTTTTCTTTATAATTCACCCCTGAGTTTGAACTAAGAGAAGATTGAAAGTACCTAAGTAAAGAAAAAAACTATGCCACCCTACTTGAATCATTTCATTTTGGTATATGATTAGAGGACTAGAAAGGATTATTTTAGATTTAATAGACATAATATGCTTATATTATTCAATGAAACCTATTTGAATGAAGGATATGCTGCCTAAATATATATATATAATGAAATATTATATGTTCCTTCAATAACCTAATTAATTCATATTCAGTGCAAAACAAAAAAGTTATAAAGTATTTTAAAATAGGAGAGCGTACCATCTGACAAATTCAATGAATCAAGTGTGTGTGTGTGTGTGCACCACTTCTTTGCAGAAGATCATCTCTTCGATTTTAAGCTGTGTGCTCACAGATTGTGCTCACAGATGACTTTGTAAGCTAGCCCTGCTTTTGTATACCTTTGTTACATATTTGACATACAAATGGCTGTTGTGGGCTTCTTGAAAATGACTTTCTCCTCATGCACACTCATGGGCTGCTTCAGCTTGGCACCAGACCTTCAAATCTCCTCATAAGACACACATCATAAGTACTATGCAGGCCTGTCAGGAAGGACTTCACATAGTCCATGTGTGAAATATAGACAAAGCCCATGAAAAGAAGCTTGGGAAATATTTACTGATGGTAGAGGAATGTAGAAGACAAGGTTGGTGAGCCCAGTGTGAACTGATTGAAATCGGTTGCAGAGGATTTGCTGGGTGGTCTCTATGTAAGACGTTGCCAAAATTAGGTGTAACAGGTTTGGAAAAAACAAAGCTATTCACTCAGTAACATTGGCAGCGGAAGAAGCTTCGAGATGTCTATTGGTTGAAAAGACCAAGTGAATGGCAGTCAGTAAGGAAATGAAAGAAAAATGCAGTTTACATATACATTTTTTTTTTTTTTATTGTGGTGGGGGGTCCTGGGTATGACCTAAAACTACATCCAACAATGGAGGCTCAACTAGGGAACAGAATTAGGGTACCCTCAAATCATTGTTACCTACAGGTGATCACTGGCTAGGATCTATCACTTGTTTGCCTCCTGCCAAGGTTATGTTTTTTTTATTTTTTTATATTGCCTGATTATTAACATTAATAAAAATAGGGATAAGTGTAAGCAGAATGTGATGTTTGTGTGTGAGTGTGTGTATATGTCTTGGTGGGAAGAGAATCAAATCTGCACTTATCACTTCATGCCAAGCACACTGCCATGTTTATGATCATATATAGACGGAAAACTGTGGCTGTATTTTGTTCTTTTTTATATAAGAGCGTACACTGCTAGTGAACTGGAAATCATCTGTGACTGAACAATAAATTGCCAAGAAGAGTCGTATGGTGTACGTTTTAGAAGATGGAAAATGTTGTAGCTGACAGAAAGTACACAAGTTGATACCTGATCACTACTGGCTAGTCCACCATGGAGAGGGGGTATGATGTTGAAAGACCTGAGACCCCTAATGAACCTTGGCTAGAAACATTACTGATGATATGTACTGAAGCATCCAATAGATGTATTTTATGAAATATATATATATATATATATATAATTTCCCTAAAACCATATACATTGAAGGTAATTGGGTAAATGAAAGTGTTTGGAAGCTACTAGTGGTTATGCTAGCACAAGTCATGGTGAAAGTGGGTTTGTGTGCACTGGTTTTATTCAATTACTGAATGCCTGATTCTTCAGGCTCTCTCAGAAACTGTAACTAGTGTCAGTTGCAGTAAAAGGTTGGCTCTCTCAGTGTTGAAGAAACACAAATGTGTCTGAACAGACATCTGCAACAGGGATTAGCTGGCTAATCTAGAAAATGAGAAACCAATTCCTTGGTAAAACCTGCATTTGTGACTCCTGAGTGACAAAAAAGGTAAACAAAAAACAAACCAATAAAAAGGAAAGAATACATAAACTGAAAAAAGAGACCAAAAGGTAGACACCTACCTTTTCAATAATAGATAATGCTCAAGGTCTAAATGTCCAAGACAAATCAAACATGCTAACTATCGAAAACGTTTGAACAATTATATATGTATAACAAAAGGCACAATGCCAAAGATCAGCTGCCTAGTATCGCATAGGAACCTCCTAGCATGTCAAAGGGCAATGTTTCAAAATGGTATCAAATCAATGTTGTTAAAAAGTACCTGGAAAGATATTGAAACATGCTGGGTACTTTCAATTGCAGGATCTTGCTTTATTGACAACTGGGTTTGATGGAATAATGGTGCCTGCTCTTTGGTCAAATCTTACCATCAGTTTGAAACACAAGTGGAACAGTGACTCATTAGATCATGCCATATATTACCATTTGTCCAGGGTCCAATTAAGAATGTCATAAACTCTGGTTACACATTGTGTCTGATGTCATGGTATTAACAGGCGAACCTTGGTGAAACTCCTGTTCCCACAAGCCATGAAAGTTAAAGAACACTGAGCCACCCTACTGGATATGCATCTGGTATTGCCTACATTGAATGCGATTGGAACCATTTGTTTTTTACTGCTGTCAGTTCTAACCAAATGCACTTAGGTGTCCTTGACAAAATCCAACAGAGAATCTGTAATGTGATCGATCCCGACTTAACAGCACAGATACAGTCCCTGTGTCTCTTCTACAAATACTTTCATGCTTCTGCTCCAGTGATCTTAGCTCACTGGTGCCCCCTATATATGAATTTACTCGAGCCACAAGATTAGCAACTAGGTCCCACTCTTTTACTGTGAAACCAATAAGATGTAAACGCAAATTCTACTCCAGCAGCTTCTTTTCTCAAACTTCCCACCTATAGAATTTCCTTCCATTTACTTGCTTCCTTGACAGCTACAATCTCCAAAAATTTAAATGTAGAGTCAATAGTCATCTCATATCTCACTAACCTGCATCCGCTCTCTCATGCTCTTTTCTCTGTCCACTCCACTCTCATCAGTATTTTCATCCTTCTTTTACCCACTTCCTGACACCCCCTATAACCTGTTACTCTTTTACATAACTTTCTTCCTATGTAACCCTCTGCACAGCAGTGGCAGTACAATGCCTTGCTTGGGGCGATATGATTATTAAAAAACATAAAATGCATTTGGTCAAAAACCAGCAAGGACCTGTGATCAGCCATTGCCACTGCAATGCTGGATTGTTATGCCTTTCATCTGGTATTCCTAGTATACACACTGACACCACAGGATTATAGACGTCAAATGTCTTTGGGACACCTACATTAAAAAGAAAGTGTGATCTCCTCTCAGTCTCAGTATTTTTTTTATAGGGTTTTCAAATTGGCACCCACGAAGAAAAAGAAAACAAATAGATAAATCAGTGGAGGTCAAGTGACAACAAACTGGATATTGATTATTTCTGGTTACAGATCTATATTAACAACCATGTTTGGGACTGAGAAATCCAGTTCTGATCTGCCCTTGGCTTGAGTACCTTCTTTTATAATATTGGAAATACGGTTTGTGCTGTCATTTCTTGACATGGCATTTATTTTTATCTTTTGTTTCCTTGTGAATGAGTAATGGGCCTTTCCCAGTTTTTTGTGTGAACTGACATGAATGAGAATCCATTCTGCCGATATAGTCATTATCACACTGAAAACTGAATTTAGAAATTCTAGGACTACTTATGTTTTTTTTTTCCTATTTGTTTGTGTGTGTAATACATATGTGTCTATGATGGACTCTCCTGTCATTTTCAATATATGAGTGCCCAACAGTTCAACGCTTAGAACTGAACAACCAGACTACACACACACATAATTTGATTATAAGGGTGAAGTGTTGTGTATAACCAACCACACCTTTTTTGGAAGAAATGAATACAGAGTACTGATATACAGAGTTTGCCACAAGGTCCCCAAATGACCCTCCTCAGGTTTTGAATTCAAAGTTGTCCTTCTCCTAGACTGGATATTAATCAAAGATGAAGAGCCCCTTTTGATCTACTATTCAGTACATAGTTGGGATGGGAGAGATGAAATTTTTCATTGGTATTTGGGTATAACAAGCTTGACTGGAATTCAAACTCAGATCTCTAATCTCTTATTCCAAACTGCTATTTATTACACCAATGTGTGTGTATATGTATATGCATATATTATTTTTTTTAACATTATTATAAATTGAAATAGATATGTTGGTTAATACCAATTTCATAAGTTACCATAAAATTTCATAATATATTCAGTGCTACGCAAATGTTTACAACACATTACAAAAAATGTTTCTTTAGGTGTTATTATTATTATTATTATTATTATTATTAATTTTGATTATTTTTTTTATTTTTTGTAAAATTAATTTTTTGTAATATAAAAAATAATTATTATTAATTTTGATTTTTTTTTTTTTTTTTTTTTTTTTTTTTTGTAAAATTAAGGTTTTGCAATATAAAAAATTTATTATTAATATTATTATTATTGTCATTAATAATAATTTGATCATTTTTTTTATTTAAATGTATAATTTTTGAATATGTTGGTAATATTTTTTATCATCATTAACATTATTATCATACTTGATAGCAACATTATTCTTATGAAACAGAAAAGATTATATTTATAAGACAAAGATATTATTATTGCTATTGGAAGTAATATGAAAAAGCTAACAATTCAATTCGTATACTTTAATTTACTGTCCCGTATTTGAAAATGTGTAATTGAAAATTCATTCCAAAATCATCTTAACATCTGAGATGGAAATGCAACATTTGAAATTTGCCGTCAGTATTTAAAAATTAACATTGTATGCTTTACTTCTTTTCCTATCAATAAAAAGCTTTCTTTTTTTCTCCATCTCGATAAATCTAGCCAATTCATTTTTATAAAAAGTTTTTGTCTGATGAGAGTAATATTTTTTTGAAGGAAATATTTTTATAAAGGATCATCATCTCTTTAAAATATTCTCAAAATAAATTATCACCAATTGATTTGTAAATTCTTCCAATTTATTTTCATTATAATACTCTGTTCCAACATTGAGTTCTTATTGGATTATGATTTCCTGTGGAATTTACCTTACATTTGTACCAAGGATACTATTTAATTATATATAGTGTGTGTGATTCACTTAAAAGAATATGCATAATGATTGACAGAAATTGTGACTAAATTGAGTTGTTTGATTTTCCACTGGCATAAAGTAGAAAGATTATATTGAATTAATTGAATAAGTCAGCTCCTAGGGAAGTTGGTTGTGCCTGGCAATTTTACTCACCTGAATCTGTTTAGCACATTTATAAGTCCACCATTTGTCCAGGTGTGTAATACATTAAATTCATTTTTTTCTGTTTCAATTCTTATAACATATTTTCCTTTCATTTTCTTCTTTTAGTGCAACATTCATTCGAAACAACGCCAACTCTCGTGAAATTTGGAAGTTTCAACGCTACCAGCTGATCATTGTTTATGAATTACGGCCTCTGTTGCCACCACCCCTCATTATACTCAGCCACATTTTCCTCACCTTGAAGTTCATTAAACGCAGATGTCAGGGCAAGAGGGATTATTTTGATAACGGACTTAGTAAGTTTCATCCCTGCCATCACATTTCACTTTTGTTTATTGCTTTTTATCTTCTTTAATCTTTTTTTTTTCTTTTATCTACACTTAAAAATGAAGTATTACATTCTTGCCAGTTAGTTACTAACATTTACTAAGCTTCTTTTGTTTTTTTGTTTTTTTTCATGTCCCTTCATGACAGGTGATCATGGCTCTCAGATTCTTTTTACTTCATTATTTGCAGATTGCCATAACTTTTTGGGAAAGATATTAGAGTGGTCCCTTGCTGCCTTTTCCATTTTCTTTTTTTGAATTTACAGTATTACTAGCAGTATAGCCCAGCATTGCTCAGGTGTAATGAAAGCTTTAAAACTAATCCATGGTCTTGGAGCTCAGACTCAGCCTAAAGAATATTTGTGTGAAGTTTGGTGAAAATCGGATAAAAATTGTGGAATTGTATAAAGGACATACACGCAGATAAACAGACACACACACAAACATCTTGCCTTTTATATATATATATATATATATATATATATATATATATATAATCGATTTTCTGCACTACTGTATGAACTGCAACCTTGAAACTTCTGAATATTGTTTCTCATGTCTTTGTCTATGAGTGTATCAAATTTGATTAAAATCGGACCACTTCTTCTATAACCTGATTTTTGATATTTATCGGGGGTACCTCGACACAAAACCTAGCTAAAAACACTCGCAGACACTTATAGTACAATTGTAAATTTTCAAGAAAATCGATTCAGCCTTTTCGGAGTCTATAGGTAACGGACACACACACACACACAGACAAAGTTCCATTTATAAATAAGTTTAGATTTCTTTTACACTAGCTGCCACCTAAGACTAGAGAGCCCACTCTACCCAGCTATTTAACTCATAGCTAGAAGAGATGGTTTTTGTCAAAGTTTTTTGTGCCAATGTTAATGCAACTGAGCAGGCCATAATTTGGATTTGGCTTGACAGTGCACTAATAACCATCATACTACCTACAACTTTGTAATGCACAAAATCACAAATATAAAGCATTCAGTGAGGAACAAACTGACTACAGTCATAATGATCTTCCAGATTAGCTTGCTAATAACTATTCAACTGTATGGTAAGCATTTATTAAACCTAGTCTGACAAGACCACAAGAGTGTAACAGACAGGATCAAATTCATTACCGTCATAATGATTTGTAAGACTCTTAGCCATTAATTCTATTGCAGAGTGACCTCTAGATGTTGGTTATTGACCTTGAAATGTTTGGTAGTGTTGCCTAATGTTACTTTGTTTGCGTTTGTTTAATGGCATATCAACACCTCTGTGGATTATTTAATGCCAAAAAGGTGGGGTTTAAGGGTTTGTTTGTTTTTTTATGTTTGGTTATCGTGAGAAGGTTGATTTAGTCAGATTTTAGCGAAATTTTTTTGCTTTTATTTTCTCTTATTTTAGAAAACTGAAAATGTCATCTAGTTTTGTATTCAAAAATGTTTTGCTGATAAAAATCTTTTCCTTCAAAAATGTGTTGTGGTACTAATTTTTTCTTTAAAAATATATATTTTTCTGTAAAAGTGTATTTTTATGTATATATTTCTATAAAAATGTATTTTTATACTTTTATAGTGTTTTGACTCCAGTTTAGGGGGTTAATTATTTGCCCATAGTTGGGGACCCTTACAGGAGCTACCACTCTGGGTCAGGGTGGACCTGAGAACAACAGCAATTAAGAGGTAGTTCTATGCTTCTTACAACCTCCTAATCAGAGGCCTTGCTGCCAGATGCAGTTTACCATCATGCCCAGGACCACCTAATGTTACTGTTGGCTAACTTTTTTCTAGTCTGTAAAAATGGTAATGGTTAGATTAGTTGTTTCCATACAATAAACCTTTGGCATCCATTGACCAAACTATTGGCATTACTGCCAGTTGAAATATATAAGATATTCTCTTAAAATATATAAGATCTTCTCTTAAAACAGTTCTTTCATGTAAATAGACTCCTCATGTCCACTAGCTGTTATTGCCCTTTCTAGTATTGACAGGAGTTTCCTTCCTAACCTTTTTGAGTTCTGAGAAAAGTCAACA
The DNA here is from genome assembly GCA_037127315.1 of Ascarosepion bandense. Classification (NCBI taxonomy): domain Eukaryota; kingdom Metazoa; phylum Mollusca; class Cephalopoda; order Sepiida; family Sepiidae; genus Ascarosepion; species Ascarosepion bandense. Next base: position 2,380,215 of record JBBBDQ010000436.1, read on the forward strand.
CTTGATTGTCCCTTCTAGTTACAAATGTTACCCATTTTTGTTTTGTTGTTGTCAAAAGTGTTCAAGTGATGTGGTTTTTGTTATTTGTTAAAGTTCTTTATGATTCTGTAGTGGCATTCTATATGATTTGATGAAGGATTGACTTCTTTAAGACCCAGAGAACTTATTCCTTTTTAATCATTGATCTAAAAAAATGGTTGTATATAGTTGATAGCTTACCCATTTCTGAATGGGTTAGATGCTATGAAAGACATTTTTTCTGACAATGATATCTAGGTTAATATTTTTGTTTTGTATCATCTCATGGCGTTGATCAAAACTATCCTTCGTGCAATTTCCTTCTCTTATTCTAAATTTGTTAAAACTGAAAATTGAAGTACTTCATTTTATTATTTCTACCTTTTGAATGTTGATTATGGATTCGCGGTATGTCATTAGGTAATGGAGAGTGGCAGGTGTAATTTCATTGGCGTTACTAATGCTTTTGACTATAACTAATCTTTTTAGTTCTTTTCTTTTCTTTTCTCGGTAGGAATGGGCATCCAGATATACAAATGTCTGGTTTGAAATGCTCTTATTTATAAACAGTATGTAAAAGAAGGTTGGGTGGATGAGGTTTGCAGAATAAAAATAAATCTGGAAATGATAAGTGACAAAACAAAAAAGAAAAGATTATTATGATAGACATTATACATCTTATTTAAAAAAAATAAAAATTTAATTTTTTTTTTTTTTAACGATAGAAATGTTTGTGTCAATTTTGTTTTGGATGTTTCAGAAATGATTTTTTAATATTATCTTCATTTTTCTCTCTCTCTCTCTCCCTCTTCCACTTCTCTCAGAATTGTTTCTCTCCAGTGAAGATACTGAAAAACTTCATGATTTTGAGGAAGAGAATGTTGAAGATTATTTCAGAGAGAAAGAGCAAAAGTTCCAATCAAGTACAGACGAGCGAATACGTTTGATATGTGACAGGTACGTATCTTCTTTTACCTCTGTTTTCTTTTCTTGCTTTTTACCTCAGCCTACCTACCATTCAGTTTCTTAACTTCTATTTTAAAAAACCCTTTCAAACTATGCAAATAAAAAATATATTTAGTTTTCCTTTGCTTTTGTTTCAAAGTTTCCTGTCATGATTTAAAAACTCTTATTGGATATTTTTCCCTTTTTTTAAAATTTTTTCCAAAATTCAGAACAAACAAAAAAAAATGGTCATTAATAATCATAGAAGTGTAACTGAAGGTTTCTTTTTTAATTCCTTCTTTAATATCTGATATGCTTTGAGATGTCATTTTTTTTTTTTTACCAATTTAATTTATGAATAAACAGGATTAAAAAAAAGGAACATATTTCCTAAACCAACCTAAAATTGTTTGTGAATTTTTGGAAGTCATCCTAAATTAGAAATGCAAAAAATAGTGAGGAAGTTGTCAGATTTCAAGATACAAATTTCAACCAAAATATCTAAAAATACCACATGTATCTCACTTTCTCTCTCTTTATATATATATATATATATATATATATATAGTCATCCGCAGACAGACCTGTTTCACTGTATCACAGCTCATCAGTACGGTTAGACTCCGATTGCTCATAACCCAGGATTGAAACCCGACCGAATTGGCATCAGTCAGCGATTCTACCTCTGAACCATGGGTGTTTGGTAGAAGAAAGCAGGCTTTTTAGCATGTATATTGTCATTATACCTGCCCAGTATCCAGAATGTGTGTGTGTGGGCATGCATATGTATATGAGTGTGTATATGCATACATGTGTGCGTATTTATATTTATGCGCATAGTGATAGAGCTGACTTATTCATATAGATAAGTGTGAGTTTGTGTCTGGGTTTGATACTCTTGTGATTGTCAGACAAACTGGTTAATTTTTTTTAAAAAATGGCTATATGTAGGGCTGTGTATATTGGTGTATTTTTGTGGAAGTAGGAGGAAAATTTGTCGTTGTGACCAATGCAGACATATGCAAAAACACATTTTATATATATATACACACACACACACACACACACATATATATTAGTGATAGGATAATTAATTAGGATCAAGAACTGAAAATATCATTTTGGGGTATCAGAATCAACATTGGATTCAGAGAATTTTTAATCTAATTTTCAATTCCAAAAACAATTCTTTGTGTTTTTTTTAATTTTTTATTTAGAACTTAATTTTATATTCCTGGTACTAATTATGAAATGGTATAAATATTTATTGATTTTAAACTACTAGTAAATCTAAAATCTATATATCATAATGACACCTAAGTTTTTGTTTTTTTTTTTTTTAATCATATCACCCCGGGCAAGGCAGCATGACCACTGGTGTGCAGGGGGCTACATAAGAGTGAAAAGATTGGAAAAGAGAAAGCCGGAAACCACATCCTAAACAGGGAACAAAGGATGAGCCTCTACACCTGTTCAATAGACATGGGTGGAGTGTGAACCGGGCGATAGTTCAGTCTATCTACTCCCATTTTCAGTCTATCTACTCCCATTTTCAGTATGATGTAAATTTTATTTTACTTGTATAACAAATGAAATATGCAAGTTTCTATTCAGTTCTTAAATATTCCATAAAGTTGTGTTAAAAATAAAATTTTAATTTTCAATTTCTTTTTCACCCATCTAATATTATAAATTTTTAATTTAATAATTATAAACGAAATTATGTAATATAAACACAAAAGGAGTTCATGTTGTTCTGTTGGCTACTCTTTTAACTTAAAAATATCAAAATTGTCTTGAAGAATTTATAAATAAAAAAAAATAGCAACATCTACATTTAAAAACTTAGAAAAAAGTAAATTTAGAATCATATAAAATTTTATTTTAAATTTCAATTTTAAATTTTCAAATTTTCAGTAGAAATTTAAGTAGAAATTTCAAATAAGGATTTTTCAATCCGCAATTAATCCAAAGGATCATATAAATGTGGTGATAGGTATTTACATTTCCTTTGGTGGGAATTCCATACATTCGAATTTAATATTTCTTATAGTAAAATTCATGTTCTAAGAGATAAGATAGCTAATAAGGCAACAGTACAAGCCCAATAAGGTTTTTTTCGCCTGAATCCATTTTGCACATATACAAATCAGCCATCCATCCGTGCATAGAATACTGCTGTCATATATGGTCACGCGCCCCTGCTGTTCATCTCAGTGTTCTCGACAGGCTCCAAAGGAGAATCTGTAACGTGATAGGTCCCGACTTGGCAGCTCAACTCCAGCCACTTTCTCACCGGTGGGATGTGGCTTCCCTCTGTCTATTCTACAAATATTTTCATGGCTTCTACTTCGACAAACTTAAGTCACTGGTGCCCCTGCCACAAGAATTTACTCATGCAACTAGACTGGCAACAAGGTCCCACCCATTTACAGTTAGATCAATCAAATGCAGCCAACAATACTACTCCATCAGCTGCTTTTCTCACACTTCCCGCTTGTGGAACTCCCTTCCATATCCTTGCTTTCCTGACAGCTACAACCTCCAGGAATTTAAATGCAATGTCAATACCCATCTCTTATCCACTTGACTGCAGTTTTTTCTACATTATCCCGTATATCTTGTTCTTTTCCTTTCCCTCTACCTTCGCAACTGTCTTCACACCTCTGTTCCCATTCTTTTCTTGCCCTTTCTCTGACACTCCCTGTAACTGGTTCGTCTTTCTCTTTGCTCATTTCCTATCTAAACTTTTACTCTTATGTAGTCCCTGTGCATCAGTGGTGGTACCACTTTGCTTGGGTTGAAACGATTAAAAAAAAATTAAGTTATTACCTTATTTTCTACACACCGTGCAGTTGACCATTAATGATTCCATCTTTGCACAAAGGTGTGTTATGGATATGCTTTCTCTTTGTAAACAAACAGTTAGGCACTTTAATCACTCACCTGTAGTTTTTGTAAAGTATGAGGAATACCAGAAAAATTTTATTTACCAGATCATAATTTATTCAAGATGTCCAGACAAGATGGAATGGTCAGTATTATATGACGTCCAGAGTATTTGAACCAAAAAATGCTCTTATCTCATATTGCATGATCATGCAAAACCTCATTGTTTAGAATCCAATCAATTGAAAATTCTTTCTTACTGAATTCATCTTCTATTCATATGCAAGTGGTTTACTCTCATTGTAAGTTATGGATTAATCTAATATCTATAATATTATTGTAAAAATCCAGCCAGGACATTCTTATTCCATTTATCCCTTTTATTAAATATTTACAAACTTTCTTCCCACTGATTAATTTTGACTATGAGTAATCTAGGACAAAGTATTTCATTAGCAAAAAATAATTTTGAAAAACTCCAAGCACCCTATTTGAAACTCAGGTGTAGGCAATGTAGAGCCTTTTCACACAGCCTCTATCTTTGAATTGACAGTGTAGGTCATTGGGAAAGTTTAGAGTTCATGCCTTTTACAAGAGATTTTACTACACAATAGCATTAGTTATAGCCAGAATTTCTTTTACTGATATTTTAGTTTCTTTATAGTCTCCTTGGCACAGGAGTTCTCCTTTCTGCCTCCAAAGTACAATGTATAGATTCAAAGGACCCATTCTCTCAGGCTGCATCTCAAGACGGGTAGGGTCATTATTTCCTGATGCTTGTGGCATACTGAAAAGCAAAGCCAAAAGAAACTCAACATTTTTTGATCTCTACCCACACATAGATAATGTGGGTGACTGTCACATTAAATCTGTTGAATTTTTTTTCTTTGAAAATGAAATATTTTTCCTAACTGTTGGATTTACAACCTGTATCTTTATTTATCTTTTCAGAGTGGAGAATATGACAATGCGTATGGATGATATGTATGTAAAAGAAAATGCCATCAGAATATCTCACCAAGCCATAGACTTTCGATTGTCCAAATTGGAAGAAGTCGCTACTCAGATGGGTGACTCATTGTCTCTCATTGAAAATGTTCTGGCCAATAACCCAAATGCTGTTTTCTCTGACCCTGAACCACCAATGGACTACACTAGTGAAGAATCCCTTCACCATACGGATGGAAGCAGCCAGGCTAAATCAGCCACGAGCAGTCAACATCGGGAACATCCCTTGATTAGCCAGAGTTCAATGTCAAACCCAGCAAAAAGGTCTAGTATCCAAGATCGTATGCGCAGGTTTACGGAGTACTCCCGCCCATCGTTATCGAATCGCAGAAGTCCGTCGTTTGGCCTGAAACGATCATGGAGCCTTCGCAGTCGCAGTCCCAAATTCTCTTGCACCAGTCCACTACAACTTAAACGACATTCATTGTTTCAGTTTTATGAAGCATTGCAACGGAGCTCACCTCGACCTGGAACTGAACCTTCAACTGCCACCTCAGTGGCTGGTGAAGTGGAGGAAGAAGGAACAAGCAAAGAGAAGCGGAGTGTTTCTGGTTTACGCAAACTACAGCAACGACGCAATGGTAACTCTAACTTGCATGTGGACATTACAAAACCAGATGACGTCCAGGATGTCTATAATTCTGCTGAATCTTCGTCAGACACATCTAATTCTTCAACCATATCATCTTCTCGTCCTCCCGTCAAGTTTTCTATTGAACCCTTGCCAGAGAAGGGTGTCTACAGTACAGCAAACATTGAGTCAGACACACGCACAGCAACATTGGTTCCAGGAAAGACAATGACATTGGACCTTCTGAAACCTAAAGATTCTCAGTTTAGCCTTATGTCTGAGGCTAGTACATCTGGGGTTGTTGGTCACACCCCAGTTTCACCACTAGATACACCTAGTTCTCCCAACCACAACCTCCATTTTGGTTCGTCTTTATATGTAGCTGACAAGTCTCACTCAGGGAGTCCTGCCAGCCAGATGGCGTCTCTTTTCACTTCGTTGAATCCAGAATACACAACTATAACAGACGAAATTGACACGTCGTGTCTGATGGAGAGTCCTAGCCCGTCAACAGCGGCTATATATTTTGACCCCGAGGAGAAATACAGTTTGAACTCTGAAGAAAAAGCCTTAAAGCAAGCTGAAGAGATTGAACACCGACGCATGGAAAGAGTGATTCGTAATAGACTTCGTCAAATCTCCTTGGATGATTCTGACAGCATCAGTGATATTGCCAAGATGGTTGTTTCAGACATGGACGTCAGTCAGGATAAACATGCTGTTGTCGACACAGATGATGTTGATGATGATGACATTATTGTTATCAATAGGGCTGGCTCAACGAATCAGCCAAGTACTTCCACAGACCCTGCATCATCCACCGAGAGATCCATGCGGAATATTGAAATCAAAGTGATTCGAGCCTCCATTGACAAGGGGACAAGTCATGAAAGCGATCCCCAATGTTGATTCTTTCACTGTTTTAGGTGATGACCGTCATTAGAAGGCTTCTCTCTTTTTTTTTTTTTTTTAAATCATATTTTTTTTTATTGAAATCATTTTTCGTTGTCTTTTTAAAGACAAAACAAATAAAAGAATGATATTGTCATTAAGTTTGTAATCTGGATAAAAAAAGCTAACAAACAAATAAAAACCTCATAGTAAGAAATTTTTTTTGTCTTTTGGTAAATTTTAGAAGCTCAGGTAAACTTTTTATTTCTTTATTTTTTTGGCAAGTTATTGAAGATGTTTGTGCATGTATGTGCACTCTTATACAGTGTTCTGTTTTAAATAGGACACTGTATAAGAGTGGTGTATCTAAATTTCTATCTCTTATAGAGTGTCCTATTTTAAATAATGAAATATATTTTAGTGCTGTATATAATACAGTAACATGTGATAGTTTAATGTATATACTATCATAAGTAATACTGTATACCATATGGCATACAATAAATATATATATATATATATATATATATATATATAGGAAAAATTATTAAAAAGTTGTGAGTTTAAAAATGTATTTTTTTGACAGTATTTGTTTATTTCTATTATTATATTTTATATTTCAGACCGTCCTCAGTCCTTCATCAGAAACAAATGATTTTACTTTTTAATTTGAATTTTAAAATCATTTGTTTCTGATGAAGGACCGAGGACAGTCTGAAATATAAAATATGATAATAGAAATAAACAAATACTGTCAAAAAAATACATTTTTAAACTCACAACTTTTTGATAATTTTTCCTATACATATTAAGACAGTATACGTGGATCATCACTATGTTATATATATATATATATATATATATATATATATATATATATATATATAGTATTTGTTTTTATTCAAAGATAACAATTTGTATTAATTTTCTTCTCCTTACTGGGAATCTACATCAAAGTTCTGTTTTTCTTAATTTTTTTTTTTATTAGATAATGTATTGTTAGATTTTTGCCTAGTATTTTCTTTGTTTTACATTTATTTTTCATTAGAACTCTACTCTGGCTGTTGATCCATGCAGCAAATAAACTGTGTTTGTCTGAACTAAAGAATAAACTCTATATGATAGGTTTGATCTTCTGTTAACTTGTGAGTGCTTGCAGCTCGTTTGGTGAGAGCAGTTGGTGTGTTAAACCAGGTTTTCCCGAGGCAAAAGAGATACGAGTTCAAGTCTCACCAGAAGCATCTTTCCAATCCATGCTGTCCACTCACTGTTGTACAAAGTTGCAGAAGTAATTAAGATGAAAGAAAATACTAGCCGAAAATTGATCATAAAACATTCATGTTTATTTTTTAAAATTTAAACTAGAAAATGAATTTCACGTTCAGTGTTTTATAAATTATAAATCACATTCTAAAACAAATATTCTTGAACGTGATATAAGTCCAAATTAAAGGAGCACCTTGTCCTAAATATAAGACAAAATTTTTTTTTTTTTTTTTTTTTTTTTTCAACTTGTGCTCATCTCAATTGTAAAGTTACCGAAAAAGTATCTTTATGAAAACCAGTATTAACCGTTTCACATACGGTATAATGGTAAATGACATCATTCTTTCAATCTTTTATTTACCGATTGTTCCAAAATGTGCAAATTATTTGTAAAGTAACGAATCATTATAATTTTCTTTTCGTTATAACACCTGCAAGTTTTTATAAATAAATTTGCAAATTTATAAGCATGGTGTTGAAGTATTTTGGAGCATACAAAAGTTCGGGATCTCCTCTGTACAGAGAGAAAGAGAAAGTACATGTGTGCGTGTCTGTCTGTTCTCTGCCTCTTGCCTGTTTAACAAATTACCATGAAAAATGTCAAATTGAAGCAATGTTTTGAATTAATTTTTATTCCATATTCAATGTGATAAACTTTTTCCTTGTTGTACATAGACTCAGGTAACAATGCCTCCTAAGGTTTTTGAATTATCAAAAAGCCCCTACACTCCTGTTTTGTTGACGCATTTTACAAAAGGGTTTTCAAAAGCTTGAATATTCTACTGAAGTAACTTGAATTCTTGGAAGTTCTCTTATATTTAATTAATAACATTTCATCATTATTTTTCCTTTGCCTCTTGTTGTAGGACTTCAAAGGAAATATTACAGCTCCATGACGATATCATAAAAACTTGTTGGAGAATTTTTTTTATACTTTCTCTGATAACATTATAAATATTAAATCTGTCTCTCAATTTAAAGTTAATGAAAAGAAGGTAAAAATAAATGCACATTGTTTCATATATATATATATATATATATATATCTCCAGGTGAATACATAATGAAGAAAGAATTTTTACAACGTCCAAAACATTAATTTAAAACAGTGCTCAATATATAATATATAGAGCTGTGAATATTTATTATAAATTATATTTTAGAACATGTACATAATTTTTTTTATATATATCCACTACAAAGGTACATTTGTTTCGACATTGAAATTTCATTGTCTCATCAGGCGGTGTGGATAGGAATGGAAAGCCTCCATTCCTATACATACCACCTGATGAGACATTGAAGTTTCAGTGTCGAAACAAATGTACCTTTGTAGTGGATATATATATAAAAAAAATTATGTACATGTTCTAAAATATAATTTATAATATCTATCTCTCTCTCTCTCTCTCTCTCTCTATATATATATATATATATATATATAATAGAGAAAAAATTCTGATTTTTATTATCTTTTTCATCAAGCTTCTATCTAGCATTATGGCTTAATAATATACAATAAATATTTTTTACTAGCCCCACCCATAAACCTGTTGGGTTTCTTTTAAATGCACTTCATGATGCAAAATGAAGTAACAATATTAGAAATTATACTATTAATTACACATATTTTAATTTTGGGCCTGGTTTTGAATGTTGTATCCAACTTGAAAAAGAAAATCACCCCCACACCCTCCATTATTGCCTAATTCCAATATTAGCTTATTTTAAACTAGCAACACTTTGTCATTTGCTCTATTTTCAATTGTTACTTATTTATTTATTGATGTACATGTGTCTCGTGAAATGTCATCAATCTTGAGAGGCTGACTAAGATCACAAAGGAGAAAGAAGAATGTGGTTGTTGATGTGAGTAAATGCAATGCTGACATATCCTGATGGTGATCATTTTGACTGACACTCAAGCGTCAAGAGACCTAACTCTACCAATTCCTATTTATCTCCACCTTACTGATAGCTTCGGACAGACAGACGGCAAGCTCTCTTATTATAGTAAGGATTATTGTTACTTTTTGTCTGTTTAATTTCTTTCGTCAGCTTTCTATATCTACATAGATATGCATATGCGTACACACACAAACACACATATATTAATTCCCACACATTGAAGAGAACTTACAATTTATATCTATTTTTTTAATAAGTTTTTCTTGTTTTATGTTCAGTTTACATATCTTGGTGTTGAAGGTCTTAACAAAATGTTCACAGTTCATGTTAATTCTTGTGAAGGCTCTAATTTTTTGGCTGGCTTAAAAATTTTTGTCAAGAAAGAAAGAAATTAGATAAAAGCCAAATTCTGGAATAGACATACATATCTAAATTCATATAATCTACTCTCTTATGGTTTTGTCATAGAATAGTTCCAGAATTGAAAAAATATTGTGCTCACATGACAACATTCAAAATTCAAAATCCTTTCAAAAATGCTAAATATTACACAGGCTTATGATTTCATCCAGTTTCTTCCTTTCTTTCTTGATAATGACGGCTTGGAATTGGAATTCACACAAACTATAGACAGTTTTGTTATATTTTTGGCAACAAGATACAAAATACTAATCTGGCAACTAGATATACAGTGCTTGAAGGGTAAATTGTTTCTATTTTATATTTTTTATTTCATGCATGTTTTTGATTTTGTTGACTACACAGCATAGTAGGGTCAGTTGGGCACCATAAGAGCACTATAATGTCATTCATTCTGCCAGAAATTTGGAAATAGCATGCTGTACAGCTTAGCATTAATTGCCAGAAGCTTCAATACCAAACATTTCAAAGAGTTTGGGTGTCAATCTGAGGACAGTGTAGGGGATTCAGAAAGAGTTGGAAGAGTCTAATGGTGATTATGATGTTGTTTGGAGTAATCACTTGTGATGATGTTATGCCTTCATTCATCTTCCAACAGGGCCTCACACTCAACATGGAGGCTTACATTAGGTGCCTTGAGAAGGTAGTGTTGTCCTGGGTCAAGAGGGTGGCTGATGGAAGATCCTATGTCTGGCAACATGACTTTGCATCAAATCACACAAGCAGGAGTACCCAGTCATGGCAGTCAGACAATTTTCATCACCCCTTACAACTGGCCATTTATCTCTCCAGACTGCAACCACTTGATTATTATGTGTGGGGCACAGTTGATCAAAAGATCAACAAAACTTCTCGTAACACCAAAGATCAACTGAAGGCAAAGATTATGGTGGAATTCACCAGATTAAACAAGAAGACTATCCAGAAGAGTTGCAGGAGATTCCAAACTCATCTAGAGGTTGTAATTGAAGCCAATGGTAATTTTATTGAATATATTTACTCTAGTATTTCAAGATATTTTTGTGTAATTTTGGTAAATATATCTGTTAAAATGACATGTCAGTATTATTTTCATGTTTGCGTAATTTAGATGACAATTCTTCCATCTCATCCTGTATTTATTAAAAAATACAACCAATATAACTTGTCTTTTTTTCTCAACAATACTAGTTTTATAGGTTTTTTTTGTTCTTTTTGTTTTTCACAACTTACCCCATTTATACTAGTGTCACAGACAGACATCACAGTTGGGATAATAGTCATTGTAAAGTCCATGATCCTTTCATCAGCTGCAGAGTATGTGTTCTGCCAGTGCTAGATATGATTTTGAATTCAGATCTGTCTTCTAACTAGACTGGTTACCACCCAAGACTGAAAAACCCAGTCTGCTCTACCCCTTACCTATAGTTGGAAATTTGGAATTCAGAGTTGTAATTCTCGTAGACTAGTTGCCACCCAAGGCTACAGAACCCAGTCTGTCTTGCTATTTACCCATAGTTGGGGAAAGAAGAGATGGATTCATACCTTTTTGAAGGGTATTAGCATATACGTGAATGTGACGAATTTGATTGGAATTCAAACTCAGATCTGTAATTCTTTAATTCGAGCCACTATGCATTACTCTCTCTCTCTCTCTATATATATATATATATACATACACACACACACACACACACACACAAGTATAGGGTAGGTATGGATGGAATAATATTCCGTATCCAAAGAAACACTATTCTTAAAAAAAAGTACTCAATACAAAGTAGAGCTAATAATATTTATTCAGAAATTCTAACATGAATATGTTATGATATCACTACAAAAGTAGCTATTTTGTTTCGACACTTCTTGTGTCTTAACAAGTGATGATCACTTGATAAGACACAAGAAGTGTCGAAACAAAGTAGCTACTTTTGTAGTGATATCATAACATATTCATGTTAGAATTTCTGAATATATATATATATATATATATATAAATGAATGTGTGAACTTCCATGTTTACTGTCAAATACACTATAGTGTATATTTGCACACTGAAACCATGACTTTTGGTAACTTAACTGTGTTTAGCAATTTATCGTTACTTATTGTTATTTCTTTTTAACTTCTTTTCATTAAGAATATCAATTATTGCAAACGACACAGTTGTTCTTCATTATCTATTTTATCTTTTGTTTGTTTCCTATAATAGATGCTTTTTTTTTTTTTTTTTAAATGTTTTACTTTCGGTAAAACTTGTGTAAAACCAAAGCAAATTCTAATTTGCACAGATTTTAAAGCATTCATCTGCAGAGGAATGGTTCTTGATACAAGCAGACTTGTTTTTATTACCCCCCCCCCCCCCACACACACACCACCACTCCTTCAACGACCTCTCCAGGCATTTGTGACTTTTGTTTTTATTTGTCTTCTCACTGCAGTGATACCATTTTCTCATTTGCTCACTTGTTTTCCATATTAGGAACAGCTTCTCTGCAGACATCCATCCCATTAAACTATTTCCCTAGTAATGAGTTCAACCCTCACTAGAGGCTCATATATTTGTGACCATGTGCCAAACTCAGCCATGCTTAGTACATACCAAAGCAAGTTCTCTCAGATCAACAGAAACTTTGATCTCTCCCTTACCCATTTTTTCTTGACCACGCCTTAATTTTTTTCACTTTTGCTATTATTATTATTATTAATAATCATTTGAAAATGTTACTTTTATTCATATTTGCTTATTTTAAAATCTTAGATAAGTGTTGATAAGTCATAAGAAGAATCATGACTATTTAAAAGTTTATGTTCACAAATTGCAAAAGAAGCAATACGAGATACAGATTTGGGTATATCATGTCTTTTGTGATATAGAGTCATAACATTATATATAATATTGTCAATAATGCATAGTGTTTGATATTATATATAATATTGTATGTTTCATGATGTGCTGTATAGTGCCTCATATAATTATGTAATTATGATATTATTAGGATACATGATTAGATTCATAAATGTAATATTGAATTTTTGGAATATTTTAAAATTCTGTCTAAAATATTGTAATATTTTAGACTTTAGTATTTAAAATGGTGCTCTTTGTATATTTAAGCTCCCCTTTTAAATAAATGAATCATAATTTTTTTTTTTAATCTCTGTGATGAGAAATTATTTTGTTATGAGTTGGAAATGCAATGAAAGTACAGAAAAAAATACAAGGAAAACTGTTATTTTTTCAGTAATTTTTTAAAAGTTATTTCTGATTCCATAGAAAATAACTGAATAAAAAAAGTTGAGCAATGACTGTACCCTCATAAAATGGTTCTCTTATTTTAAAAGAAAAAAAAAAAGACATGCTCCAGAAAATGGTTTCTTTTTTCTTTTCTTGCAAAAACATAAAGAAAAATGAAATTGACAAAATGAAGCAAATATTTATTTGTTTTTTGTTTTTCTGAAACTCAGTTTTTAAAATCATTTGTTTATTAAACAAGTCATTAATGCAACTATTTACTAAATTACTTAGTCCAAAATTGTATTCGCTCTTTGATAATAAATCCTTGGGATTCTTCCTAATAAGTGATTAGTTTGTTAAACCCTGACTCCATTTTCCTTTTCCTCTGTGTGTGCGTGTGTGTCTTTTATTTTGTTGTTAATGCATTGAATAATTCTGTCTTTCTGCATTAGTGAAGGTGATAATAACTGAATTATACAAATGAAAACTTGTTGCACATTACAGATCAGGTGTCCGTAATTCGCCCTCTCCCTTTTTTAATCTCTGCAGGTCAGACTGCATATTAATGAGTTGACATTGGGTCAAATAACTGTCCTAAAGAGCTTGAAATATGATAATTATCCATATGCATTCTTACCATAAACTTCAGTCAAGGCGAGACTTGAGAACCACTCAAGTTGTAGCGTTACTATTAAGATGCTTCGAATGGATGAGGTGTATCTGAGGAATGAAAGAGGAGGTGATAAAAAGTGAGGATAAGGAGGATTATGAGGATGAGTGTTCAGGAGAGCATTCATGTGGGAGTCTGCCACAAAGTAGCAGTTATTGAGGAGGAAAAAGTTGTCTACATGGAATTTTCTCCTTACAACTTGAATATAAAATAAATTAGGTTGAGCCATTATGTTGTCTCATATCAATGAATAATACATACCAGAAAATCATTTGTACTTAACTAAGGATGCCTGTTTGTTTTTTGTTTTGTTTTTTCTTTGGTGGTGGGGGGTATCATTTCATCTCAAACAAGTTTATAAACTCACTTAGATGCAAGAGTGGTTACTGAGAGTGAAAAAAAGAGAGGGGGACAATAAAAGAACAGAGAGAGAGATGATGATTGATGTATTTTGATTTTTGAAGATCATAGTTGATAAGAAAGCAGGGAGCTAGAAGACAGTTCCATAAGTAAAAAGAAACAGTTAGCATAGAACTTATCATTTGAACTAGCAAGTTTAACAGTGAAATTATGAAACCTAACTGCCAATCTAGTACAGTGCTTAAACTCACTGAAGTACTAAGGAAAGCTCATCAGAATAAATACCATGCATAAATTTATAGAAGAAGCAAAGGGGAAGTTATGACTTGTGCCAGGTCAGGATTATTTGGATTCTTTGGATTTTTTTCAAGAACCTCTAGATAAAAAACAAATGTCAGACCAGAGGTGGCAGAAATATTCCATACACAGACAAATGGTAGACTTATAATTGTGCAAAACAGATTCAGGTGAGTAAAATTGCCTAGCATGACATAGTGAACCAACTTCCCTAGTAGCTGACTTATTCAATTAATTCAATATAATCTTTCAATTTTATTGGAAAATTAACTTAATTTAGTCACAATTTCTGTCAATCATTATGCATATTTTTTTAAGTGAATCACATACATACATTGGAAAAGATAGTGAAGTGTTATTTTCTCTAACTTTTGGAATTCATATTTTTCCTTTTCTTAGAGACTGGTTGCCAACCAAGGCCTATCATATTTAAACAATAGCTGGAAGGAAGAAAATATGAAGTTATACCTTTCCAAAGGGTGTTTTCATGAAAGGGAATAAGACAAGTAGGCCAGAATATAAACTGTTTGCAGATTTTACTTTTCATATATATATATATATATATATATATATATATATATATTCTGTGTATTTAGATAGAACATTTCTTTTAAGGCAAATATTGTTAAAAATGTGCATTGTGGTGCAATGGATATTGACTCGGAAAGACAAATCGGGGAGCCGAGTTCGAATTTCAGTTGTTTTTTTTTGCATTCACTTACATACAAATACCCTTGGGAAAGGTATTAAACTGTCTCTTCCTTCCAGTTATGGGTTAAATAATAGGACAGATTGGGTTCTATAGCCTTGATTCGGCAACCAGTCTACCGCAGAAAGCAATGGCAACCTACTGCGGGATACATCTTCTGGCCAGTCAGTCATGTCTCTTTCGAGACATGATCGCCAAAGCGTATATCACGTATGGCACTTAACTGACTGACCAATTGTTAAAAACAACATATTTTGTGTCTTTCAATTTTACAGATTGACTTTTAAAAGAAACAAATCTGACATGGAGAAAATTCTGTCTGATATTGTCTGATGTCCATTAACCAAACAAAAAAAAAATGTATAAATATAATCCAAGCTTTTGATTTTCATACATCATCATCATCAAAGTAGGTAAAGACAATGGTTAATTGTGTAGATATATATAACTTATAACTTCAAATGTTATTATAGTGGATACTTGTATTTGGTATAGATATCCCATTTTTGTTTTAGCTTTATCTATCTATCTATCTATCTATCTATCTATCTATCTATCTATCTCTATATATATATATTTTATTAAAAATAACTTTAATCCAAATGGAAAAGTAGGAAGGTAAATCCCAAAAACTTGATCCTAATTAATATTAAAATTTTAATATTAAAAAATGATACAGGTGGAGAGCTCGATGTAATTAAAATTACAGAGCTAATATAAAATAAAATAAATTTTCAATGTTCAAAACTGTTGAATGATCATTTCAACATGAAATCCCAAAGAGAGATTTCATATCTCATCAGCAACTAACACATATTACAAAATGAAATAAAAAAAAAAAAAAAAAAACGGTCACAAAAAAATTTTTTTTTTCGGTTAGCAATTATCATCTATTTATAGATTTTACTTTTAAATAGAGTTGTAAGTAAAAAAATTGGAAAATTTGGCTTCGTCTAGTTTTACAAGGGGAAGGGGTTAAATGATGGAATAGGAAGTAGTGTTAATTGAGAATTGGGTTAAACAAAGTAGAAGGGAATAGAGGGGAGGGGTAAGAAGGATAAAACTTGTAAAACTAGACGAAGCCAAATTTTCCAATTTTTTTCACTTACAACTCCATCTAATAGTAAAATCTAAAAATAGACGTTAATTGCTAACCGAAATTTATTTATTTATTTTTTTTTTTTTGTGATGTAAATTTCTTAATTCTTAACCCTAATTTTTTATTTTTTTATTTCATTTTGAAATATGTGTTAGTTGCTGATGAGATGTGAAATCTCTCTTAGGGATTTCATTTTGAAATGATCATTCAACAGTTTTGAACATTGCACATTTATTTTATATATATATATATATATATTAGATGGGCATTGTGGTGCAGTGGATATTATCTCAGAATGAGAAATCGAGGAGCCAAGTTCGAATTCCAGCTGAGTTCCTTGCATTCACTTATGCACAAATACACTTGGGCAAGGTATTAATCCATCTCTTTCTTCTAGCTATGTGTTAAATAACAAAACAGATTGGGTTCCTTGGTTGGCAACCAGTCTACTGCACAAAAAATGCCAATTTACTGCAGGAAAATCTTCTGCCCAGACAGTCATGTTTGTTTGAGACCTGATCACCCAAGCGTGTATCACGTACGGCATTTAACTTACTGATTATGTGTATCTGTCTACACATATGAGAAATCTTAAAGAAAATGTGCAGAAAGAGGGTATGCCCCCCCCCCCATATATATATATATATATATATATATATATATATCAAGAACAATATTGAGGGGAAAATGTATGACAAAGTGGAAAAGTTTTCTTATGGTATCTTAGGACTTCATCAAACTAAATTTAGTCTGATGAAGTCCCTAGGACAAAACATGTGATAAGAAAAAAATTTTTACAATATATATATATATATATATATATATAATTATATAGTTATGAATTAATTGTACATTGCGACACAGAAATTTTTATGTCTCAAGATGATTTACATTTAATGACAAAAACCTTTGGTTTGCTGTGTATATATGTGGGAAGATATAAAATTTACATGTGTGTTTCTTTTGGCTAATCAGAGCAGAGATTCATTTTTGGATCTGGCCACAAAGGATACATTCTAACCAACTTTTTCTCTAAAAGGCAAGGTTAACATCTTGACCATTAAGGAGGGAAAAGAAACAAGAGAAAAGGGTAGGATGAGGGAGGAAAGAAGAAGAAAGAGAAAAAAGGGCACTCAAAATAATAAAACCTTGAGTTCTCTTCATCTGGAATTATATATATATATATATATATATATATATATATTGAATGGAAAAACGTGAGAATGCTGGAAATACTAAATAAAAATAAAATTTTCTTTCAGTATTTGTCTATACTTCTGAGATGAGGTAGTATTTACATTATTTACATTGTTCAGACTGTTGTCTTCATCTTTATTGCCATGTTTACAACGTCTCATACTGTTTTATAGAAAAATCAAATATGGCTGTCCACTTAGGGAAGGAGAAAGGAGATCACCGCCCTCTATGAGATGAAGTTGAAATAAGTGATAAAGAACAGCATATGCACACACAATAATGTAATATCTTTCGATATATAAAATCCCTTTTAATGTATATATTATTGATGAATAATGTATCATTATAGGTTTATGTTATGCGGGTATGTTTTACACACACACACACACACACACACAAAATATAATGACCCTATTTTATAATAATCATAATAATGAGTATCCTTTATACTGGAGATAACCTCTGCCCCCCCCCTCTCTCATATTTTTTCTCAAATGTTTGCGAATGTTTGAACTTCTTATACCTACACACATGTACTTGTCTTTTGAAGTTGTTTTGTTTTTTTTTTACTTTTGTTAAAAAAGGAAAAAAATAAAGATTTACTTCTGTTAAAGAAAGGAAGAAAAAAAAACTATTTTATGAGGAAAAAGAATGAACCCCTTTTTTTCCTGACGTTTTATTGGTGAAGATTTTGCCATAGATATTTTCTTTTCAGATAAATGGCAAAGATTTTTATGTTTAATATTTACAAAAAAAAAGTGTTTTACTTTCCCTTTGAAATTTTTGTTTCTGTAAATGTTTCATGTTTTTGTTTTTATGTAGTTTTTAAGACCTGTCATTCCTTCCCACCCCATACATATATCCTTACCTCTTATTAATGAACAACTTTTTCTTTCATCTTTACCTGAATCTCTAAGTTGGTATGTTGTCAATATATAATCTTATGCATCTTTCACACCTGTTTTCCTAGTTTCATATATCGAAGCAAACATCAGCCACTCTGTCACTCTTCCTCAGGTGTTTGTCACAGAACTTTCTAGAAACATGAAACCGAATCCTTTATTTATAGCAGGTGTTGGTTATCCTCAATTCCTTCTTTTTTTTCTCCTTGGAACCACAATGGTCATGACAGATGAAAGAATGAGAACAAAATGTAACCCCCATAAATCAAGTAAAAGTTTTCTGTTTGTCTTTCTGAGAAGCTTATGAATTTGACAGACACTTGAAAATAACTGGAGACTGAAATGATTAAACACTTGTGATAGCAACAATAAAAATAATGAAAGTATTTTTCCTTCATGTTATTGAAACAATAAGATTCACATCTATAGATCCATACAGCACTTTTTTAAAAATAAATGTTCTAAAGTATATTGCTGTTAAATCAACACCAAAAAATGTTTTTTAAAATATTGACTACTACTCGTTTTTTAAAGAAAAATACTTTAACACAATGCTAAAATTTATTTTCATTAAATTAACTTTCCAAATCCTGAAACTAAACTTTCATTTTATTTTTTTTTAATTAGTTTTGAAATTCTGATCACCCCCTCCGGATACCCTCCCCCATTTCACTTCATGCAACGAAACTAGTCTTTCATCATTTATTTTCTTAAATTTCCTGGGAAGATCCTATAAATGTTTTGTCTCTTGTAATAAATTCATAGCAAACACGGTTACTTCGAATTTTCTTTTCTCTTGTGAATGTATCCTTTTATTTTTGGGAGTTGGGTGTTCAGATCCCAACTAGAATCGACAATGATCCTAAAATGATAAGAATAAATCCTCAAGGCACAAACGGAAGTTATTTTCACAAGTTCTTTGTTTAGCTGAGGAGAGGACGCATGCTCTTCAACTTAACACTCAACTTCACATTTACTGTTTTATAAAACGACTGAATTTATTGCAGTATTTAATCTTCCTGAATATGAATCTTGCTGTTAACATTTCTCTAGTAACTTGACCTACTCCCTCCTCAAAGTCTTCTTTTGTCAAAGAAACTGAATTCTCTTGAAGTAATTTGTAAAATAGACATCAAACCAGATTTCAGATTCTAAATATTGCAATTCTTGGTAACAGTCCCAATCCAGCTGACAAGCAAATATCATTCAAAATAACGTTTGTACATTTAATATGAATTTCTTTTACTTCTGTTTCAAAATCAGAAATTAAAAAAAAAAACTTTAGGCAGGACTCGAAGTTGCATCTTTTGTGTCTTTTAATAATGATTAGCAATGCATCATTAAAATAAGTTTAAAAATGACTACTTGTGCATGTAAACAAAAATAACAGTGTACGATGCGTTGTTTGGTGAATTAAATGAGCATAACAATGTGGTGGTCAAATATGTATCTCTGCAACTGGTGACCTTTATTGCATAATCAGTAAAGCAGTTGCTCTGGGTAATCCGGGAAATAAAGACGCTAGTTTGACTCTTATCAGAGGTTATATTGCGAGCTGCAATCCACTGTTTTTCTACATACTGGAATCAGTACTTAGCTTTAAAAACATGGAAATGAATAATTCGGAGTTTTCTTTTACAGACATATGCTGTTTGAAACCCTCTCTAGGAAGTATGAACGCCAGAACAGTACAAGAAACCATCTCCAGGAATATTACCGCTATAACTACAAAAGAGTTTATATTTTCTTTCAAAGCTGTTTACTGATGATCGCAGAATGACAGTGTGATAAACAAAAAGTATAAATACCAATAAATTATTAAAAAAAAATATATTTAGATATTTCATAAAAGTTAAATAATGTCAAATAACACTTGAAAGATTAATCATGTTTGAATTCAGTTTAACAAAATTATTTAATTGCGTCTGAAAAAAAAAGTAGGCTTTAAATTTTTTATATTCTTTTATTAACAGCTTTGAATATTATGTGGTGATTGTATTATTTGATGAGACACGTATTCTCTTTGTTGTTTGTTTTATTTTCCCCACTTGACAGAAAATTTGCCTATATGCTGTGGAGTAGTTTTCGCACTGAAGGTTATAATCGTGCTATGCCGGTTGCTAATCGACTTAACGTACCCAAAATGTTAGGAACTTGGTAATCTTCCACTGAAAGCTGACTCCTTAGTATTCGGTTAACTGCCGACTAATATCAACTGCCTAGTCATTCTACTGAACTCCAGTAGAAGTCTAAAGAACTCCCATGAACTTCCATAGTACTTCCTATTAACTCTAATTAATATAGGAGGGAGAGTCCATTATCTGAGGAATAGGTGTGTTTCCTCATAACATTATACTTCTGAGATGAGGTAGTATTTACATTATTTACACTCACCTTTACGATATTTTGGTTGTTGTACGCCCCGGCCTTCTTCATGACATATGGCCCAGTTGATATAGGTATTGATTAGTTCCAGTGACATGACCCAAAATGTTGTGAAGTCAATACCTGGTTACAGCGGTGGTGAACAAATAACTTAGTTGAGTTAAAGGGAGATAACTACATGGCATTTAGAAGTGGCATTGCACATGGAATGAGAATGATATACCCCAGTGATTGAAATAAGGGTTCAGCTCGAAATTCCTCGCACCTAAAAAAAGCAGGGGCGTACAACGATTGAAATGTCGTAAATATGTAGTAAAAATATAAAGCTTCAAAGTCACATTTCACGGCCCAAAAACAAGCGCAGTTAATAAAAAATTAAAAAATAAAGAGAGAGATTTTGCAAAACGAAAGAAAACGTTAATTAATAAAGATAAAAACCTAACAGCTTCCTCGGAAGGTAACAGTGTAGTTCATAAAGTGAATTGTGGAGGTTTTATGGGTGTGTGCATTTTAAGAATGTCTAATTCGCATTACTTGGGAGATTATAAATTTAGAAGAACTTGATTATTACCCAACAAAATTAAGATAAAGGAACTTAAAAAAAAATATTTCCATTTTGTTATTAAGACAATAACCTTGACCTCTATTTCTTTTGATATGTAGTCTAATCAAAAATGAAAATATTTAGAAAAGGTAACAATCACGAATTGTGTAACTCGTCAGAGTAATCGGGACCCTACACGACAGTAAAAAAAAATAGAAAATAGGGTGTGTCTTGGGCAAGATAGCCTGACAGAGCCCAATCTCCAGGATGATCAAAATTCCAGGTTTTTCCTTCTACTAGACAAGTAGCCACTCAAGTTTTTAGAACCCAGTTTTTTTCTGCTATTTACCCGGGGGTTGGGGAGATGAATTCGTGCCTTTCCTGAGGGTATTAACACGTGAGTAAATATAACGACTCCGGCTGGAATTCGAACTTGTTTCTTTGATAACTCAATCCGAGCTGCAATCCACTGTTTTTCTACATACTGGAATCAGTACTTAGCTTTAAAAACATGGAAATGAATAATTCGGAGTTTTCTTTTACAGACATATGCTGTTTGAAACCCTCTCTAGGAAGTATGAACGCCAGAACAGTACAAGAAACCATCTCCAGGAATATTACCGCTATAACTACAAAAAAACGCCATAACTATACAAGAAAACACTAGTGTTTTAAAAAAAAAGCACTCAAAACTTGGCTTTAAAATAACTTTCTTGTCTAATTTAATCCTGAAATATTTGGAAATATTTAGGCAAGAATTCTGTTCAAACTTTCAAGTATATTTTGAATGAGAAAGAGTATGAAAAAAATATTGATGAAGTCTGATAACATCTATACATCACATACAGAGAGAGACCAGCTTGTCTCGCGAGATCAATTTAAGAACAAAATCATTTCATCCAGAGCAAGGTGGGAATGTCGCCATTGCACGGGCGGGGTACAAAAAGTATAAGGAAAAACAGAAAGTTTAGAGGATAGGACAAAAGATAAACGAGATTCAAGATGACGATCGAAGTTGCATTTAAATGTTTGAAGATTGTAGCCAACAGGGAAGCAAGTAAACGGAAAAGACTTCCACGGGAGGGAAGTGCGAGAAAAGAACTGTTGGAGAAGTGACAGTTGTGTTTAACTATTTCAACAGTAAAGAGTGGAACCTAAATGTCAATCTAATATCACACTCATGTTGTCGGGGCACCAGAGAAAAGAAGCTCGTTAGAGCAGTTGCCAAGAAAATAGTTGCAGAAAAGACAGAGGGAGGTCATGTCACGTCGATGAGAAAGTAACTGAATTAATCGATCCTGAAAGTGACTAATGTAATCAGGATCGATTACATTTCAGATCCTACTTTGAATTTTGCCAAGAATCGCCAGATAAACAGCAGGAGCAATATATCTAAATAGTGAGTTCGATTCTCACCATAATTTTGGCCTTGTGCCACATCTAAGCTACGCTTAAAATCATCATATGCAAAAACCTGTGTGGCAATAGTGCAGTAATCTTCTTGAACCAATAAACCACCATCACGCAAGGGGATACGGCTGTGGATTCAGCAGCAAGTATGTTTTATGGATGGAGTTGCTATCCTCATGATCGCCCTGTATCAAACTTGTCCTACACTGATTGCCAACCAAGGCTAGAGAACTCAGCCTGTTCTATAATGAATGGATTATTTCTGTTGTCTAGTGAGTTCAATCCTTATGTAAGAATGACATAAACTAATTTTAGTGTGCAAAACTTTCGTCCCGCCATTTGACTTAAAGGCTGTCTCCACTCGCTAGCTGGTAACACTGGCGACAGAACTTACCTATATGTATGAAGAGGAGAATGATCAATTTAGGATGTATATATAGATTATGTCTGGATGTGCGTTGGGGTGCAGTGGATATCGGCTCGGAATGAGAAATCGGAGAGCCGAGTTCGAATTTCAGTTGAATCTGTTACATTTTACTTACGCAAAAATACTCTTGGAAAAATTATTAATCCATCCCTTCTCCCTCCAGCTTATGGTTTAAATGGCAAGAAAGATTGTGTATTATAGCCTTGGTTGGCAACCAGTCTACCGCAAGAATAAATAACAATCTACTACCTAGTCAGTCATGGATCGAAAGGGACATGATCGCCCAAATATGTATTATATATGGCACTTAATGACTTTTACCTCGCATGGAGGATAAGAGGGTTAATAAAGACAAGTTACAGAAGCATTGATGACCCCCCCTCGTCTACTGGAAGCGATAAGGGGTAGAAAGAGTAAATGTACGCTGTCAAAAGGCTAACCACAACTTGATCGTACCTAGGTTCTTGAATTGAGCTTATTATAATTTTCAGTTTTTGCAAATGTTTATTTTTTACATCAAAAGAAAAATATTAGGAAAGATTTACCGATATCGGCGAAAGTAATGTCGTTGAAAGCAGTTAAAAGAATAAGGAATAAAAAATTTTTTTTTTTGGGGGGGGGGTCCTATGAAGCTTGTTTTTGTGATAACTTCTGATAAGAGAATTCGAGTTAAGTTCACATGAGATAACAAGAAATTCATAATAGGTCACACGAGTTAACGAGGGTTTTCTTTTCACTCGGCAGACACGTGTTAGTGAAACATTTGAGTTCGGAGTTGTCTATTTAACCTTCTAAAATTGACCCCCCGAGAAAGCTCAGTGCAGTGAAAGCTGATTGGTAAGAAAATATATTTTTCTTTCGTCGAAATCTGATTGGTCAAAGTAATTATCTACTAGAATTGACTTAAAATAATGAAAATATTTGAGTATATATTTATTTATGAATAGTACAATTGGCAAAACTGATTACAATTTTCTATAAAAAAAAATAAAAGCTTATTTGCAAATTAATTCATCATAAAATTCCAGTTGCTAGTTTTAGATTTGCAAAAATGGAGTTTAGAATACTAAACACATGGCAACGCTCCTCTCCTCAGAATTTTGCAATAATTATTATTGAAAGAAAAATCTGTTTGCTGCCTGAAATGTTTCATGTATTGGAATTAACAATTGGAATTTACTTTTGTATTATTTTATAATTTTCACACAAGGAAGGAAAAATTGTTTGTTACTGTTGTTGTTATTGTTTTGTTTTTTTTATTTTAAAGGAAACTGCCTTTTGTTTGGGTATAATTTTTAAAAAAAAAAAGGCAGAGAGGATCCTTTCATCCACGTTTCATTGGAATCTCTTGCCTTTCCCATGACCTCTTTTCCTTGGTTTCATCCTTAAAAAAAAAGTACCCTCATCCGAATTTCATCTTGAAATATCAGAGCCGATTTGATTAAAATCCAAAGCCCAAAAGAATATGATTTTTTTTTCTCCTATTTTTTTCTTTCATTGAAAATTCCAGTCGTAAGCTGTAAAGTCAGAAGTTTTCTTCTTGTTACCTTCATGAAAAAACATCTTGATTTATTCATGTGGGAGAAGGAAACTTTTTGGTCTGGAGTCAGAGCCAAAAGCCCTTTCAATAAAAATAAAAATCCTTAAAAACACAACATATTGAGGGTACCTCGGTATCGCATTAACAAGCTAGCCTGATGGATCCTCACTTGGTGTCTCGTATTTTTGGCCTTGTTCCAAACTCAACTAAAAACATATCATTCTCTCTGATTCACATTAGCCCCTAATTTGGGCACCTTGTCATCAAATAAATATTACTGAGCAAGTCTATTTATATATAATAAGTTTACTGGATGCCAGACATTGTAGCCTTGTACCAGATTTAGCTGCTCGCTAAATATATTTAAATACGCTTTGCCATCAGATAATGGCTCGTGAAAGAATCCAAGTGACCATTACTGCTGTGTAGTGAGTTCGATACTCACTGAGTGCTCTATATTTGTGGCCTTGTGCCAGACATTCTATTTTTTAATATCTTATCAGTAGTATGATGTTTTGATGCTATAGTTTTTATTAGTTCACTCGATAGATTTTAATGTCGTACTTTCAACTTGGAAAAAGCAACGCCTACAATTTTTATTTTTTAAGGGCGGACATGTTCGTTTCCTTAAATTTTATTTTTATTTCGTTAGTGTTGGCTCCTGCCATCTTGATTGTTTTCGATCTTAAACGATGTTCTGAAACCAATGCACGAACCAATCGTCCTGCCCTTTGTTCTCGGTGCTAACAATAATAATGGCCGTTTCGAGTGTTTTCTCTTGTATTTTCTAACTCTTCCGTAATGTAAGTTAGTCACTGTCTCACTCACTCACTCACTCTTTCTGGTTCTTTTTCTTCTTTTTTTTTCACTTCAAAATATTTCTCTTTCTCTCCCTTTATATTTCTTTGGCCCTTTTCTTCAGAATCTCTTTTTCTCTCCCATTATATTACTTTGACTCTTTCTCCTTGTAGTAAATCTCACTTTCTCTCCCACTTATTTCATATTTTACAGCTTTTTCTTCCAGAATCTCTTTTCTCTCATTATATTACTTTGACTCTCTTTCTCCTGTAGTAAATCTCACTTTCTCTCCTGTATTTCTTTGTCTCTTTTCTTCCAAATCTCTTTTTTCTCCATTATATTACTTTGACTCTCTTTCTCATGTAGTAAATCTCACTTTCTCTCCCATATTTCTTTGGCCCTTTTCCCGGAATCTCTTTCTCTCCCATTATATTGCTGACTCTCTTTCTCATGTAGTAAATCTCACTTTCTCTCATATTTCTTTGTCTCTTTTCTTCCAAGTCTCTTTTTCTCCCATTATATTACTTTAGCTCTCTTTCTCATGTAGTAAATCTCCTTTCTCTCCCATGTTCTTTGTCTCTTTTCTTCAGAATCTCTTTTTTTCTCCCATTATATTACTTTGACTCTCTTTCTCATGTAGTAAATCTCACTTTCTCTCCCATATTTCTTTGTCTCTTTTCTTCAAGTCTCTTTTTCTCCCATTATATTCGCTTTTGACTCTCTTTCTCATGTAGTAAATCTCACTTTCTCTCATATTTCTTTGACACTTTTCTTCAGAATCTTTTTTTCTCCATTATATTACTTTGACTCTCTTTCTCATGTAGTAAATCTCACTTTCTCTCATATTTCTTTGTTGCCTTCAGAATCTCTTTTTTCTCCCATTATATTACTTTGACTCTCTTTCTCATCATAGTAAATCTCACTTTCTCTCCCATATTTCTTTGTCTCTTTTCTTCAGAATCTCTTTTTCTCCCATTATATTACTTTGACTCTCTTTCTCATGTGGTAAATCTCACTTTCTCTCCCATATTTCTTTGTCTCTTTTTCTTCAGAATCTTTCTCATTATATTACTTTGACTCTCTTTCTCATGTAGTAAATCTACTTTCTCTCACATATTTCTTTGGCCCTTTTCTTCTGAATCTTTTCTCCCATTATATTGCTTTGACTCTCTTTCTCATATGATAAATCTCACTTTCTCTCCCATATTTCTTTGGCCTTTTCTTCAAGATCTCTTTTTTCTCCCATTATATTACTTTGACTCTCTTTCTCATGTAGTAAATCTCACTTTCTCTCATATTTCTTTGGCCCTTTTCTTAGAATCTCTTTTTTCTCCCATTATGTACTTTGACTCTCTTTCTCATGTGGTAAATCTCACTTTCTCTCATATTTCTTTAAGCCCTTTTCTTCAAATCTCTTTTTTTCTCCCATTATATTACTTTGACTCTCTTTCTCATGTAGTAAATCTCCACTTTCTCTCCCATATTTCTTTGGCCCTTTTCTTCAGAATCTCTTTTTTCTCCCATTATATTACTTTGACTCTCTTTCTCATGTAGTAAATCTCCCTTTCTCCCATATTTCTTTGGCCTTTTCTTCAGAATCTCTTTTTTCTCCCATTATATTACTTTGACTCTCTTTCTCATGTGGTAAATCTCACTTTCTCTCCCATATTTCTTTGGCCCTTTTCTTCAGAATCTCTTTTTTCTCCCATTGCTGTTAGCTTTGACTCTCTTTCTCTGTAGTAAATCTCCTTTCTCCATATTTCTTTGGCCTGCCCAGAATCTGTTTTCTCCCATTATATTATTTTGACTCTCTTTCTCATGTAGTAAATCTCACTTTCTCTCCCATATTTCTTTGGCCCTTTTCTTCAGAATCTCTTTTTCCTCATTATATTAGCACAGCTCTCTTTCTCATGTAGTAAATCACTTTCTCTCTCATATTTCTTTGTCTCTTTTCTTCACTTCAAAATCTCTCCAATTACTTGCTTACCTCGCCTTTCAGTCACTATCAAGCACATATTCTTTCTATTGTAGTTTGAAAGATAAAATTAGACCAAAACAAACTAAAACACATTCTAGACAATTTTAATACTGTCATCTGTAATATCTTTTATACTCAACGTCTGGTTGCCTTCATTTGCTACAAACGCTGTCGTTTGTCCAGTAGGAAGTTTGCTTGAAATCTGCTCAATTACGTTTCTGTTTTTTTTTTTTTCTTCTTCTTTTAGATGACCTGTTTTGATTATGGTCCATCGTTTAGTTTTAGATTAATTTTCCCCGTCTTTGTTTTTTATCTCAGTGTTGGGGAAACGTGACCGAGACGAGGAAACCATTTAGTCCGAACCATTCGTATATAATCGATTTCTTTTTTTTCTTTCTCTCTACGGGCTCGTTCGGAATATCTATCAAGAACCCGTTCTTTTTTTTTTCCTGGCTATTGTCTATCACGTGATAATAGTGATGCATAGCAGCCGTAGTTATTTCAATTGCTTGTTATAAGACCCCCCCCCTCGTTAATAATCGCCTTTTAATAGGACAAGAAGTGGTTTTTAGTCTCACTTCTTATAATAGCCACAAATCTTTCTTTTTTTTATGGTCAAATTGCACGAGTTCATTATAAAAGCTAATCGCCTAATCCTTTTCACTTCTGACCCTTCCGATCTTGAGGGTGGGGTTTGCCTCAGACTATGTGCCGGGTGTCAGATTATCTCTGTGGCGTAAAAAGTATATAAAAGCGTCCCGTTTCATTAAAGGAAGAAAACACGGCTTGGTTTTCTCCCTGGAGAACTTGCTAACACCTAAATTTGTAATTTCTGTAGAGTCGTTTTATTATCGATGTTTTATAATTAAGACCAATTGACCAGCTTTTTTTTCTTGCAAACACTCGAATAAATCAAGATAAATAATCCATGAAATGAGTTGGAAGCATCGTACGGTATTTAATGCAATGTAACAATTTGATTACAAGTTGAATCGAATGTCACTTTGCCATTATTTTATTAACTCGGTTATATTTCAATTCAATGAATTGGCTCAAGGCCATGGAATGGTTGTCTGGAAATGGTTATTCAAATTTGTTTTTATCAATTTTCGATAAGAAAAAGAATCTGTCCTAAAACAAATCGACTTGTAACATTTTCCATCCTATATTATCATCAGGAAATAATTAAAAAGTAAAAAGAATTAATTAAATTCATATGTAAGTTGAACTAAGTCTGCTTTAATAAAATGATATCACGGTAAAGTAACTTTGTACACACACACACACACGCACACACACACACACACACACAAAATATATATATAGGCAGTTCGTTGAGTGTGGCGGACAAGGAAAATTTTGTTAATTTTTTTTTTTTTTCTCCAAAATTTCTCAAATGTAATTTTTCTTTGATGGGGGCTCCGGTAGCAGAATTACTTCTAGACAATATACGTCTTTTATATGGACTATGAGTGTTTAGAAACTGTCCGTATTGGTTATTTTCCCAAGCGCATTTGACCGATTCCTTGGCCATTTTCAAAAGTGTGTGTAGTTGAGGGAGGTTAGTTTTTGAATGGTCACCCAAGAGGAAATTCCTACTGGCCCTATACAACCGAACACAGGAGGCAAACACAAAAGTATACTAACAACAAAAAATTACCATCACGCTGAAAATGACCAAAGAAATAGTCGAAAGGTTTTAAGATAATGATCACAGACAGATGAAACTTCTATGAAAGAAGCACTGTTGACCATATACATGACGTTTCGTTAAAAATGACGGACAAGATGCTGTGGTTGATTTTTCTTTTTTTATATATAATTTTTCATGTGATCTTGTAATTTGTTTTTCGTTTCAGTAGATAAATTATATAAAAAACTAAAATAAAATTCATTCTTGATAATAACTAAAAGTATAGTCGAAAGCGCTTGGGCAAATAAATCATTGGACAATTTTTATATAATTTATGTTCTGAAAAGAAAAGAAAAAGTAATAAAAAAAAACTATATAAAAAAAAAACTTAATCACGGCACCTTGTTTGTCATTTTTAACGAAACTTGCATAAAAAGGGTAATTGCTGCCCCCAACACACACACACACACACACGCATCCCTCTCTCTCTCTCTCTCTATATATATATATATATATATATATATATAATTTTAAGGTATGCTGTATTTATTGGATAAAGTGCTCAATATCAGAGATAGAGCGTATGTAAATATAGATAAAAGAGTGGACATTACAGTCTGTCGCCCTTGAGTGTTGACTTCAATGTTCACTCTTTTATATATATTTACATACGCTCTATCTCTGATATTGAGCACGTTACCGTATATAGCACATCTTAAAACTAATATATATATATATATATACACACACACACATATTTTATCATACAGCAATAATCAGCTTAATTTATTATTTCCTGTAAGCATTGAATGTCAAAATAATTCTCAATGTTTTTCTCTTTTTCGTCGTTACTTAGGCCATTTGGAAAATAAAACAATGCTTATTATTTTCCGTAGATAACATGACTGGCTTTACCGTAAAATTTTATTTTATTTTTAATTCTTCATTTTCAACACTACGCTTGGAAAAAGAAAACAAATGTAACTAGAAACTACAAACATGTTAATGATGGAAGAAAAAGAAACAAATAATAAAGCGAGCGTTTTGTTGATGCTCATTCAAGGATGTTTGTGAAACACTTGTCTTATTTATCTTCAAAGATTTAAAAAATAATAATAATGAAATAAACTTTATTTACATTTTTGAATATTGGTTTGGGATTTCCCTAAGACAGCCTATAAACCTGTGATTGGAATCCCATTATGTTTTTTGTTCGTGTGTTTTTTTTTCTTGTTTTTTTTTTTGTTAGAAAAGATACAAGAATTCAACCTTGTGTCTACTAAAGAGAACGATGAGGTGGACGGATGGTTGGAGAATCGATCGAAAGGATGTGTGTTTGTATGACTGCTGTTTTCACTAAACTTGGAGGAAATTAAAAAAAATGTATTAGTTTCAAACTGTCTTGTGTTCTTTTTTTTTGCAAAAACCTGACTGGCCTCGAGTTGTTCGGCGTGCTATATATATATATATATATATATATAGCACGTCGAACAACTGGTGACTATATATAAGACCTACATAAAAAATAAATTTATAATTTTTTTTGTAAATACCGTGTCTTCTTCAGGCTGAAGAGAGTCGTAGTTCTCCATAGCTTTTTCTTGACATTTTTTCATCTGGAAAATTCTTGGAAAAGGCAGTAAAATCATTTATAATAGGTTTCTTTTTTTCGCCATTTTGAATTCAGTCGAAGAAAGATGAATTTATGCTTTTATTGCGAGCATTAGTGCGAGAGTGACAGCAACAATAGAGGCTGGAATTTGAACTCGGCTCGCTGATTCCACCTTTCGTGTCAATAACCGTTAAGCTATCTGCACATTTTATAAATTTGTAATAGAAGCATGAAGGTAGCTTCGTTTTTAAAAAGGGCCCTTTTGAGAGGGTGCCTAATCTTCTCATAACATTCGATCTACGATCCAGCTATATTTTTTTTTATCATATTCCCTTTTGAACTGCGAGTTGTCGGATAGGGTCGTCAGCCTCACTGACTTTGATGTTCACAAGAATCTTCTCGTACCAAATTAACTGAGGCAGGCCAAAGACTGCATCAGCCGAAACTTAGAGATAAAACGAAAATATATCTTTAAAACAATAACATATTCTAACAGAGGACAGAAAGTGCGACTCTTAGTTCCGAAAGTGCAGTGGATTAGTCAAAGATACATTCCAGAAGCTAAGCAGAGTATTATGCTGGACGCTCTTCTCAAAGATAGTCCTGAAGAAACAAATGTGGTTCTACAGAAGGATGCTGAGGATAAGCAATGACTAGGTTTTGGAGAAAATGGAAGCAAAAAGAAAAGTCCGCACTGCTCGACTCAGATATTGAACTCGTAATTACAATGCCACCATTTTCACGAACCAACGCTTTAACCCCTTGTAGTGAACTTGGAACCTTAAACCTAAACTGCCTACTGATTAGTACTGCAACAGTGTCGTACTAGACATTTTTTCTCATCAGATTCCACCTTGCAGAGCGACTAGTCTGACTACAATTGGCGCCTTTTTTTTTTTATCTCTGCTCGTAATGAATGCCAGCGTCTCCTAATTGATGTTAATCCGTTGCTTGCTGATAAAAAGAAGCAGCGTTTAGCATCTCGTAAGTTTGGTTCCAAATGCTACTGGCGACTCTGCAAAAGTGTGCTAAACAACAGCAAACCCTCGATACCCTCCTCTATTCAACCAATTTAAGGTCCTCACATCCACAGCGATTTTCTTCCAATTCCACACTCGACTCGTCTGGAATACCCACACCCGACTTCCCACCTAGAACCGAGGCTCAACCGAGTGATGTATATATAACCCCCGTCTCTGCTCTCTAATATGATTTTTAAGCTCGGCTTCCATAATCAAACGGAGGTGATAAAATTTCAGTCATCGTTCTAAAGAAATGTGACCCCCGAACGCCCTTCTGTTTTCTTCAAATTCTATAACGATTGCTTCGCTACTTCCTGTTTTCTTGCTTCTTGGAAGTCCTCCTCTGTAGTTCCTGTTTTTAAAAACACCGGACAGCCTCTAATTATCGCTCTATCAGATTCTTACCGCACAAAGTGTTCGAGGCAATTATCAATGCTGAAATAGTTCATCATTTCACATCTCACAACTTTTTCTCTGACAAGCTGTATGGCTTTCGCTTCACTAAGTCTACCACTGATGTGCTTATGGCCATCACTGAATACTTATACCATACTTGATAAGAACAACAAAGCTCGAGCCGTTGTTTGGATATCACGAAAGCGTTTAGCAGTATTTGCCATGCTGGCCTTCTGTGCAAGCTAAAAGAATTACGGTATTTCTGGATGATTGTTCGATTCAATCCAGTCGTTCTAATTAAATCGTGAAATGAAGATCGTTTTCAACGGGCATGCTTCCAGATTCTTTCATGCAAACGCGGACGTTCCTCGAGGCTCTATCCTAGGGCCTACACTTTTTCTGATCTTCATCAATGATCTTTCCGATGTATTCAGTTCCCACGTAGGCATATATGCAGATAACACCACTATTTACTCTTGTCTCAATAACTGAGTTCCTCAAGGCTCTATCTTAAGCCCTACGCCTTTTCTGATCTTCAATGATCTTCCCGAGGTACTCAGTTCCCAAGTAGGCATCTATATGCAGATGATACGACCATTTAGTCGCGTCTCAAGAAGAAATCTGCCAAAGTAAGTCTCGCTATTGCTCTTGGAAAGGACCTCCAATCTGTGTAATGTTGGGGTAAGAAATAGCTTGTAAATTTTAATGCTTCCAAAACGAATAGGGAAACTTTCCTACATTTCAACAGTATGAATAACGCAAGTTCCCCACAAAAAACAACACACTGCACCTCCTAGGCCTCACTCTTTCAATCGATCTCAAGTGGAACGACTACATGGATTCAATAGCTACATCTACCGCTAAGAAGGATGGGTTACTGTGTCGAGCAAGTTTTTCTCGTTAAAATCCATCTTTTACGTATATAAATCTGCCATTCGTCCATTGCATTGGATACTGTTGCCATATATGGCCAGAAGCTCCTGCTATTGTTGACAAAATACAAAGGATGGCCTGCAATGTAAACGATCCCAATTTAGCAGCTCGATTTCAATCACTTTCACACCGACGGCAGGTGGCTTCCCTCTGTCTTTTCTACTAATATTTTCACTGCTTCTATTCTTTTTCTCTTGTGCCCCGACCACATGAATTTATTTGTGCAACTAGATTGGTAACTAAGTGTCATACCCTTTTGCCGTCAAAATAGTCAAATATAACCGCCACTTCTAGTCCTTCGGTTTCTTTTCTCTATACTCGCTTCCCCGATAGCTACAATCTCCAAAAAGTAAAAAATACAACGTCAGCTGCCATCCTCTTGGTTCCATCCGTCTCTTATTCTTTCTTTGACCCCCTTGTGACCTCCTTGTGACCTTGGTTTGACAGCCCCTTGTGACCTCCTTCCTTTTTTACTTTTCATTCGCTGTAACCCTTTTGCACACAAACGGCAGTTCTTCTTTGCTTGGAGAAAAATAATTATAAAAAAATAATTTAAAATTTCACGTCTCCAAACTTCTCATTTTAACTCTGATTCCTTGGCATTTATAAAGAAATGAATTTACAAAGTTCTGAAGATATTTTAAATTGAATCTAAAAGAAAAAAAAATTAATTCACTAAAGTTTTGTGTCACTTTAAACTCTATATAGTTTTTTTTTTTTTTAATTATCAGTGGAAAATATTATGAAGCCGTTTCTGACTTCTGGACGGAAAGAAATGCGTATAACAGACACAAATTAAAGGAAGGAAAAACAATAGCAGCAGCAGCAGCAGCAGCGACGAGGAGGTGGAGGAAGAGGAAGAGGAGGAGGAGGAGGAGGAGGAGATGGAAAACTCAAGCTAACATTCAATCCAGTGGTGTTAAACGTG
Organism: Ascarosepion bandense; assembly: GCA_037127315.1. Taxonomy (NCBI): domain Eukaryota; kingdom Metazoa; phylum Mollusca; class Cephalopoda; order Sepiida; family Sepiidae; genus Ascarosepion; species Ascarosepion bandense. Next base: position 2,414,187 of record JBBBDQ010000436.1, read on the forward strand.
CCGAGGAGTGGATGTTTTGACCAGTACCTGGGCGTACGCGCTCAGGTTCACCACGTTTATAAAAAACCTTGTGTCACATCTCTCTCAAGTGGAAGAGAAGGGTAAATATTGGAGTGGATGGCATAGAGTGAAAGTGTTGCGAACAGATCTTCAGGAAAGCGGCGACCCTCTAAATTATTTAAAGCCTTACCAAATTTTGTGTCGAGTAGGGACCCAAAATCATCTCTCAGTTGCGTCTCTGACCTCGAGGACAGAGTGCGGCTCAATTGTAGCTCCGTCCGCGAGGACAGAGGTGCATCTGAAAAAAAAAATACACTGAGTAGATGCCCGGTCCCGGGGAACAGTCGCGCGGCATCGCCAACCCATTGCACCAGAGGGGTGGACCAGGTGCTCATCACTGGGGCCAGCTCAACCGGCGATTGAGGAAACTGGGCAATTTTTGTTCCTTACGCGGTCGGGCTCCCCACGTTAAAAAGACATTGTGTTACATCTCGCTCCAGTGGGGGAGTAGGGTAAAATATACTTACCAAATTGCACAGAAACAAGGACAGACAGAATTTTTATCTGTTTAAGAGAAGATAGAAAGAATTTGAATTTTCAACTGTTCCTTCCTCATCCGGGTACAAATACCAATGTTGGATGTTCAACAGCTAAAGAGCAGATTTTCAATCCCAAGATTATCCTGATTCTATAAAGACATAATATTTTTCTGAATTTAAAAATGATAAAAATATGTGTTTAGTTAATAATGTAAACGTTATTCAAAATATAATTGGTCTATGATATGGAAAATATAAATAGTGTGGTAAACTTATCAGAGAAAATTTAAAAAAATGTTTGACTCTTAGAAATTCATTGCAAATGATTTTTGCGGTTGAACTGTCCTGAAAATAAAGAAGAAATAGATTGTCACTTGATAGGAATATTTGTAAGCATTTATGCCATAATAGAAGCATTATATGTGTAAGGTAAATGCATTGGTATATATATTCAGTATCAGCCAAACATTATAATGTTCACGATATCTAAAGAGAATTTACCTGGAAGCCAACGACTTCATGTGTTTATAAAGCAACTGCTAAAATGTAAAGGCAATTTGTTGCTGGGGGGGGGGGGGTAATTGTGGCAAAAACAAATCCCCAAAAAATTAAAAAAATTAAAAACAGACATGCAAATAACTCTTGAAAGAGACGTGACGTAGTTGCAGTTTTTTTTAAAATGACTTTAGAGTGATTTTTTTTACCTGAAAAGAAAGGTGAATGGAAGAAGCAGTCATCTTTTCATGATCTGAAATTCATCGCGGAGAAAAAAAGATCGCGTCATTGTATCATGACAAGTGGGGAGACAAATTGTACCCCTTCACCGTCATGTATGATAATTAGAAAACTGAACGAGACCAAGCATAGAGAGTACAGCGGGTTAAAGACTGTGATAAAAACACCAAAAATGAAAAAAAAAATCAAAAGAATTGTTGCATAATCCTCGACAGGCTCCAAAGGAGAATCAGTAATATGATACGTACTGACTTGGCAGCTCGACTACAGCCACTTCCCCACCGACGAAATGTGGCCTCCCTTTGTCTGTTCTATAAATACTTTCATGGCTTCTGCTCCAACGAACTTAAGTCACTGGTGCCTCCTCAACAGGTGTTTACTCGTGCAATCAGATTGGCAACTGGGTTAGTTTAGCCAAATGCAGACGACAATTCTCTCGCACTGCCCGCCTGTGGAACTCGCTTCCATATTCATGTTTTCCTGACGGCTACAACCTGCAGGAATTTAAATGCAATGTCAATACTCATCTATTAACCACTTGACTCTAGTTCTTTCACCACCCCGTATATCCTTTCCTTTCTCTCCACCTTTGAAACTGTCATTACACCTGCATTCTCATCCTTCTATTTCTCCGTTCTAACTGATTCGTCTTCCTCTTCACTCTCTTCTAATTAATTTTTTTACACTTATGTAGCCCCCTGCACACCAGTGGCATTACCGCCTTGCTCGGGGTGATACGATTAAAAAAAACCCACAAAAATCCGGTCTTTAAAAAGGCAACAAAAACTGACAAATTTCTCCTGTTCTTCTGTGTGAACAAAGTAAAACAAATAAAGTAAACGTCACTATTTAAACGATAGTTCTCAGTCAGATTCACTCAATTTTGGCTCTGGAAGTTTTTAACTCGTTTGCCTGATCCATGTGAAGTAAATTTGAAACGCCTACACGAGGGAATTGATGAAGTTTGCATTAGTCATTTCACTGGCTTCTCCTGAGTGAATCAAGAAAAGCTGGAAGCCAAAGAGTAGCCGGTGGCGGTATATGAGCGACTGCCATCTGCGAAGTCAATATTAATTGTTCATTGGCACAAACATAAAAACAAAAGATCGGATTTATCTGTCTGGACCGGGTCAGATACAATCCAAATTAAACGACATTCATACCCGTTCAACAACGCATCGTTTATGCATTTGGGTAATGAGTAATATAAGATTAAAAATAATCTTAGCGTCGGATAGAGTTGTATCTATATACAAAATGAAGATATCTGCTTGCCTTTAAAATCAAACCTCAGCCCCAGACACGGATATATTATATTTAGATAATTGCATATTTCGACAGAAATTCATCTTATGTAGGTTTCATTGAAATTGCTATGAAGAGTTTTATTATATTTTCTTTGCATTCATACAAGCGATAGACATATGATAAGAACTGATCAAACGGTATACGGATCCGTACGTGTATATACATATTTATATATGTGTATATAGGTATATGCATATATGTTTGTATATATACATACATATGTATATATATGTGTGTGTGCGCGTTTATGTGTATATATATGTGTGTGTGTTTATGTGTATATATATGTGTGTGTATGTGTGTTTATGTGTATATATATATGTGTGTGTGTGTTTATGTGTATATATATGTGTGTGTGTGTGTTTATGTGTATATATATGTGCGTTTGTTTATGTGTATATATATATGTGTGTATGTGTGTATACATATGTGTGTGTATGTATGTGCGTGTATATATATGTATATGTGTGTGTATATATGTGTATATATGTATGTGTTTGTATGTGTATGTATGTTTTTATATGTGTATATAGATGTATATGTTTGTACATATATGTGTATGTATGTTTAACAGGTGTATATGTTTGTACATATATGTGTATATATATGTGTGTGTATGTAAGTGTTTATATATGTATATATATGTGTGTGCATGTATATGTGTGTGTGTATATAAGTGTAAGTATATTTATGTGTATATGTATGTATATATCTATGTATGTATGTGTGTGTATATAATTGTATGTATATTCATGTGTATATATAAGTATCTATATGTGTGTATATATATATATGTGTGTGTATAAGTGTATGTATGTATATTTATGTGTATATATATATATATATATATATATATATATATATGTTTGACTTTTTAAAACAGCTTGACAAAACACATTTTATCAGCAAAACTACTGAAAAATAACCACCTAACAACCTTGGCGCTAAACATTATCACAATTAAACACTATATATATGTATATGCATGTACATATGCGCATATATATATATATATGTGTGTGTGTGTGTGTGTGTGTGTGTGTCTGTATTTTCGTGGTGCGATGAATATCGGCTCGGAACGAGAAATCAGAGAGCCAAGTTTGAATCTAGTTGAATTCGTGTGCATTTACGTACGCACAAATATCTCTGGGAAAGGGTATGAATCTATCTCTTTTCCCTCCAGTTATGGGTTAAACAGAACGGTTGATTGGGTTTTATAACCTTGATTGGCAATCAATCTACAGCAAAAAGTAGTGACATCCTGCTGCGGAAAAATCTTCTCTCCAGTCAGTTATGTTTTTTTCGAGACATGATTGCTCAAGCGAATATCACGTATGGCTCTTAAGTGACTGACTGACTGACTTTATTTTCGGCGAGATCTCGCTCTTATAAGGGGGGGAGAACTGCCTGAGAAGTCAAGTACTTACTAGAGCGGTACAGAGATCATTTTTACCTGTATCTTCAGCAATGAATCGTCTGTAGGTGTTCTACTTGAGTTGGGGTTTCAGTGTGAGGCTAAATATCCTCCAGATTCTTACGGCCTCCTCAAGGGGACGTCCGTCCATCGCGACTAGCGGTATTTCGGGGTTTTATCGGCGGTGATAAATTTTCAGCTGACAATTTCTGGTTTTCAAGAGTTTTACACATGCGTCCATATATCGTCGTATCATCGTCATTGGCATTTACAAATAATCTGAGTATATTCTTAGGTAGATAATCTATGTAAATCTGAAAGCGGGTTGGTCTGAGAATTGACTCACGAAGGACGCCTGCGTTAACCATCAAGGAATCGGAGGACTGGGCATTAATAACTGCCTTCAGGGATTTACCTGTTAAGACGGATTAAGGAGAAAACCATTCCAGTGATTTTATAGCTAGAGAGCTTGTATAGCAAACCCTTGTGCCACACCTTATCGAAAGCCTTCGATATATCTAATGTAATGTTTCTTGCGGTCTGTGTCGTCGAGAGCCTTACTAAGACTGTGTGTAATCGTAGTTTTGACGTCAGCAGTGGATCAGGCTGATTGAAACCCATACAGCTCGTTGCACAAGATGTTGTCCCTTCTTATGTGCTCGGCGAACTTCTTGTTGATTAAAGCGTCAAAACGCTCTGTCGGCTGGCACAGTAGAATACGCCGACTGCAACTTTGTAGAGGTGTAAGACCCATTTCCACCAATGGGGCCACCTGTTGGCCGTGAGTGGCGACCCGTGATCCTTTTAGGACAGGATACTGGTGGCCGAGCAGTCTGTGACCTGGTTACTTAAGTGGCCATATGACCTGCAACACTCCATTTTGGCTAGACTAGACGGACGATTCAATCGGTCGGCTGGTCAGGTCAAGTCTCCTTTCGGAGTTTTGCAGTTTGATTTTTTTAGAAAAAATTCCAAATCAAAAAGTGATGGCTGTAGGGTCAACCATGCTGAGAAAGGATTGATGTTTCTCCTTATAAATACAACACTAGGTGAGTAGTCATCTTGAGAATGAAAACCTGATGATTTCAAATTATTGGTTCTTTTCTTCAGTGTGATTATACTGCATAGTCCTGATTTTCCTTGGCATTTCTCATTATAGGGCTCTGTGGTGAGTGGGGAGCTCAGTCAGTGAACGCATTAAAAATCCCTAAAAAAAAAAAAATCCAAAAGCGCCTACATGTTGAAACTGATTCTGAAATTATTCAGATGAGACTCTCTTCCCTCCATTTTACTAGAATTAATAATGTGCGTTGTGGAGCATTGGATACGAGAAATCGGGGGGCCGAGTTCGAATTTCAGCCGAATTCCTTGCATTCACTTACGCGCATATACCTTTGGGAAAGGTATTATTCCGTCTATTCCTTCCAGTTAAATAACAGGACAGATTGGGTTCTATAGCCTTGGTCGGCAACCAGTCTACCGCAGAAAGCAATGGCAACCTAGTGCGGGATAATCTTCTGCCCAGTCAGTCATGTCTCTTTCGAGACATGATCGCCCAAGCGTGTATCACGTATGGCACTTAACTGACTGACCCAATTACTAAGTTGTCCCCTTTCACCATAGAAAAATTTCTCAGCTCTATAATAGACTAAAATCGATTAAAAATTAGCAAATAATACTTTACTAGTAGAAGTAACAAAACAAAAAAGAATACTCAGACCTACTATTGAAACAAAATTCATTTCACAATCTGAAAATAAAAACATGCCTCCACAACTTTTTGAACTCATTAAAAGGGTACAGTGAGAAGTCTTGACCTCTCCCTTTGCACCCTAAATGAGATAAAAACCAACCTTCGAACACAAGGTGTCATTGATGGCCGTAGAATTTCTATTAGAAAGAACATTAAAATAATACAAATAAATACATACATACTCACTTTCAATACTTCAACAACTTCTACCGAGATAGGATATACTATAACGAAAGTAAATGTATATATCTCAAATCCACTCAGATGTCATAAATGCCAAAGATTTGGGCATCACAAAGAAAAGTGCACTAGGCCTCTACTTTGTAAATGGTGTGAAGAAAGTAGAACAGACCATATGAACTGTGAAAAAACACATAATTGCCTAAATTGCAAACTAAAGCATGCAGCTGACTCAAAAGAGTGTAAAGTTTGAAAGAAAGAAAAAAATATCAGAAAGAAAATACACAAAAATATATCATACCCAAAAGCAAAAAAAAAAAAATTCTAAATTTCCACAGCAACAACAACAACAACATATGCAAATATAACCAAACTCACCAGCAACCCAATCTAAACCCAAACAATGGTCCATCACGAAATGATAAACCCAATAAAAAAAATCAAAACATTAATCTGATAATCAAAAGAAAGCTTAACCAACCTAACAACCAAGCTCCTCGTTGAAACAGCTCCAAAGAAGAACACCCAACCCCAGACTAATGAAACTAAAGACCCCCCGAAAAAAAACCCAAGCCAAACAAAGACGCAAATCAAACAACAAAATGCCTCAAACATCTATACTACCAAACCGTATGAAGATCCCCTTCTATCCAGAATAGATAGCACCGAAAATTCATAGCTAACCTCAAAAGAAAGATCTCCCCGGAAGAGGTGATATAACAAACATAGAACAAGAACCTCACTAATAGAAACAAAAAACATAGAACAAGAACCTCACTAATAGAAACAAAAAACATAGAACAAGACCTCACTAATAGAAACAAAAAACATAGAACAAGAACCTCACTAATAGAAACAAAAAACATAGAACAAGAACCTCACTAATAGAAACAAAAAACATAGAACAAGAACCTCACTAATAGAAACAAAAAACATAGAACAAGAACCTCACTAATAGAAACAAAAAACATAGAACAAGAACCTTACTAATAGAAACAAAAATCAGATTTGAATTAACGAAAACGGAGATGAAAGAAAATCTTTCAAAACAGAAAAACTCTAAATATCCAAAAGCCCCAACAAAACCAGATACAAAAGCGAAGAAACCACAGAAATAAACGAATTCACCAAACAAAAAAACTAAAACCAAAACTACACCAAAATAATAAACTTCAACCACACAATAAACTATAAAATAATACAACAAAGAAACATTGTTAAGTAGCGTTAACAGTAAAAAGTCAATTCAGAAGAAAGTAGCTAACGATTGACATTGCGTTTCAATTTTTGAAGATTAAAAAGTTAGCTGGCAAGTATCGTGCTGAAAGAGAGTTCCATAAGATATATATCAGCATGCAGTGTGGGTATAGAAGAATCCAAATGAGTATCCTGTACATACAGTGGTAGGATAACTCTTTAAGAGAGCTCTAAATATATATGTATATAAATACATATACAGCAAATATAAGAGAAATTAAGGCAGACACGTTATTTCATGGTAAAACGGAATTATAGGCCTATTTCAGTTGAACCATCATCAGCTTCCGTCTATATTTTACAAACTATTCGGGTAAAATCGTTTGTAAAATAAAGACGGAAGCTGATGATGGTTCGCCTGAAATAGGCCTACATTTTCGATTTACCACGAAATAACGTGTCTGCCTTATATTTTTCTTATATATATATATATATATATATATATATATATATATATAATTTTATGCCATGAAAGGCAGTAAAGCCGTTAAGACACAAGAATTATGAAAGAATACAATAAAGAAACATTGTTAAGTAGCGCTAACAGTAAAAAGTCAATTCAGAAGACAATAGGTAACTATTGGCATTGCATTTCAATTTTTGAAGATTAAAAAGTTAGCTGGAAATATGGTGCTGAAAAAGAGTTCCATAAGATAGAAATGCGAGCAAAGAAAATTACGGTTTCATTTAAACAATTCATCTGTAAATTGATGAGATCTTGTTGCCAATATAGCAATGCGCTTAATTTAATAGAACCTCGGTATCATAGAAGAAAGATCTTCAGAACAATTACCATAAAAATATTTCCAGTAGAGGCACAGGGAAGCTACATTACAGCGATGGAAAAGTGACTGATGCCAAGATTCCGTATCAGGACCAATAATATTGAGGATTCTTTTTTGGATTTTATCAAGAATTCTTAAATATATAGCAGGAGCTCCGTACCTCATATGGCAACAATATTCGAAGCATGGGCGAAAGGTAAACTTAAAAATATGTAAGATAGATTTTGAAGAAAAATTTTTTCTAGTATTAAGCAGCAAACCAAATTTCTTAACCGCTGACCTAGCAACGGCTTCAATATAATCTTTCCAATTAATATCAGCAGTTAATGTTAATCTAAAAAGGATCAACGAATCACTTTTCTGGAGTTCAGTTCGCTCTTTTAGTCGTTCTGGTAGCAAATGTCGATTTTATTATTTTATTTCCTTTGAATTTGTAGTGACTAGTGTTACGTGTATTACGTGTGTTACGTGTGTTACGTGTTAAGTGTAACAAAAGGAAAAAAAATGATTGACCAAAACTCAGAGAAAAATCACAGACAAATATTTAATTTACAAAACACATCAAATAAAATATTTACAAATATACAATTTTTGTTGCATTCAAAACAAGAAACATAGAATTTACTACTGGCAAGTGTTACGAGGAAAGAAGGGGAAGGTAAGGTCAGTATCTTTACCCAGTTAAGTTGGCGAGGAAGTTAAGTGCTATACTTTTTGGAAATCCACAAATGAGTACATAAAGAATAATTTTAAGTATGGTCAATGAAAGGGTCAAAAATATGTATTTACCCATATAGTTCCATGAGGTTCTCGTTCAGGTTTTAGTTGGTCGGCAACTTCTTATAGATTCTTTCGGTTGGATATAAATCCTTGAATCATAACCGGAGTTAATAACATCAGCAAATCCTGGTAACAACTGACTGTTCTCTGCCCCAAACCTATTTTTATAGGGGCTAACACCTAATTTCCATATTTCTAGAACCTTTAGAATTCTCTAGATTTTACTGGAACATTCTAGCATCTTCCAAACGTTCTATTTCTAATTTCTTTATTTTTACGACTACTTCATAAATTAAAATTTTTTGGGAATAACACTTAGGAATCAATAGAATCCATTACAAAAACTTTTTATACATTATTAATATTATTTTTATATATAAATGCATCCTCGTAACACTAGTAAAGAATCTCCTAAGTTAAAACATAGTTTTATTTTTTTAAATTGGAGTAGATAGACCCTATTATTGCTTGGTTCATACTCCTCCTTATTTGTTGAACAGGAGTAGAGGCTTATCCGAGTTGGCAGTTTCCTGGTTGCTGCTTCCGACTGGTAATTAGGAGCCCGAACTCTTGCGTAGCGTCTTGAGAGGCTGCTCTGGTCAACAGTTGAATGGATGAGTCTCCATGCAAGTGCCTCCGGTGGGCAACCTTGAGCCCACATTATTCAGCAGTCTGCGCCAGTTTCCTTCCTACACATGTTGCATTTGACGACCGATGATACTACTACTCCAGGCCTCTCCTTACCAAAACATCTCTATGACATCACACAAAATAAGAATTAAAACTAAACCAGCTAAACAAAACGCCTAAACCTGCTAACATTTCTTTCTTGAACATGCGTGGTATCTGTATCAACGTTTGCAGTGTTGAATCCTTCCTCCACGTCAACTCAACTGACATCTTAGTTTGTCAGTAAAACTAACCTTGACCGTTCTATTTCTTCCTCTGATTTCAATATACCCGGTTACTTTCCTCTTTTAGGAAGGACTCCAATACCCATATGCATGGAACTGGCATTTATGTCAGCAAACATCTCCCTCTAGCTAGGTTGATTTCTCTTGAATCACCAGGTCATTCCTACATGTGCGTCTGTCTGTCTGTCTCTACTAAGCTCGGTTAGCTATCTTTTCTTTCTCTACCGCTGCCCTTCATCTCCTGACTGTTCTGTATTAGACAGCATCTCGAACAATATATATAAGGCTATTTCTTCGCATCCGTTCGCTCATATATTTGGAGACTTTAATGCTCACCACGGCAAGTGGCTGGAAAACTCGTTCACAAATCTTGCTGGTGTCCATACCATTGACTTTTCAATCACTCAATTCCTTATGCAAGTGGTAGATTTCCCTACGCGTTTCTCTAATAACACTAATGGAATTGACTCACTACTAGGTCTCTGTTTCACTTCTATCCCTGACTCTTGTCATGTCACGCAGCTTTGCCCTCTTGGCAACTCTGATCATACTGTGGTTTTCATTAATATCTTCTTCCGCTTACCCTTCCCCCAGGAACACCCGACTAGCAAAATATCTTACTGCTACCAAAGAGCAGATTGGGAGTCGTTCCGAGATTTCCACTGTGATGTCCATTTGAACAAAGTTTTTAGTCTTCCCGTTGAAGACTGTGCATCCGAGGTCTTAGGTTAAAGCTGGCATCAATCCTTTCATCCAAGCCATGAAGTTACGATTTAAACCCTATTCGTTCCCCTGGTTCTCCCTTGCTTGCTCGGCCGCTATTGCTAGCAGGAATAACTTCTTCCGGATTTATCGGAACCACACGTCTGACCATAATAGGCGCCCTTTTGCCTTTGCTCGTAATGACTGCAAGAGGATCCTAAATGATGCTAAACTGTTGTTTGCTGACAGAATGAAGCAGTGTATAGCATCCCATAAATTCGACTCCAAAGATTACTGTCGGCTCTGTAAAAGTGTATTAGATAACAGTAAGTCCTCAACCCCCTCCTTAACTAATAAATTTGTAGTCCTCACATCTTCAGCGGATAACGCTGAGTGCTGTGCTTTGCTCGCCGATTCTCCACCAACTCAACATTTGATTCGTCTGGTGTAGCTGCATCCTACTTCCCACCTAGACCTGAGGTTCACATTACCCCCTAGCTGATCTCTAACATAATTTCAGGGTTTGACCACCATAAGGCGAGCAGAAGTGACGGAATCTTAATCATTGTCCTGAAGAAATGTGCCCCTGAATTCTCCTCTGTCATCCCCAAATTTTACAACTCTGCTTCTTGCTTTCTTGCCTGGTGGAAGTCCTTCTCCGTGGGTCTTGTATTTAAGAACTCTGGAGAACACCCAGAGCCCACTAATTATCGCCCCATCAGCCTCCTATCGATTTCTGGTAAAGTATTCGAGGGTATTATGAATGCTGAAGTGGTTCAAGATTTCACAGTCTACAGACTCTTTGCAGATAAACTGTATAGTTCCCGCTTCACCAGGTCAACTGCTGATATGCTAACGTCCATCACAGAGTATATATAGCAGGCTCTCGATAAGAACCACGAAGCTCAAGGTGTTGCCCTAGATATCTCCAACTGCATTTGACAGAGTCTGGCATGCTGATCTTTTACGCAAGCTACAGGGTTATGTTATAACTGGACGCTTGTTTGATCTAATCTAGTCGTTCCTTTCAAATCGCGTAATAAAGGTAGTATTGAATGGGCATGCTTCCAGATACTATCATACAAACCCGGGTGTCCCTTAAGACTCTATTCTAGGTTGTATGCTTTTTTTGATCTTCATCAACGATCTCCCTGATGTAATCAGATCCCAAGAAAGCTGCTAATCTTGAAAAGGACCTCCAGTCTCTGGTGGACTGGGGTAAGAAATGGCTCGTATATTTTAATGCTTCCAAAACGAAGCTGCTATCCTTTAACCAACATAGACAATCGCTTTTATCTCCTCCCCCATCAGCATAGATCAGGCTAGTCTCCCTGAAAGCAACCATTACAGGCAATCTCTTCTGCCTCCCATAAGCATGGACCAAGTGATTCTCCCTGAGAGTAATACACTACGCCTCCTCGGACTTACCCTGTCCTCAGACCTCAAATGGAACCATATATTGAATCCATAGCAAAATCTACTGCTAAGAAGATTGGGTCACTATGTCGATCCAGGATGTTTTTTCCACTTGAATCCATCCTGCATATATACAAGTCAACCATCCGTCCGTGCATGGAGTACTGCTGCCATTTATGGTCAGGTGCCCCTGCCGTTCTCCTCAGTGTTCTTGACAAGCTCCAAAGGAGAGTCTGTAATGTGATAGGTACTGATCTGGCGACTCGACTGCAGCCACTTCACCATCGTCGAAATGTGGCCTCCCTTTGTCTCTTCTACAAATACTTTCATGGCTTCTGCTCGGATGAGCTTAAGTCACTGATGCCTCCTCAACAGGTATTTACTCGTGCAATCAGACTGGCAACTGGGTCCCACCCATTCACAGTCAAATTAGCCAAATGCAGACGACAATTCTACTCCTGCAGCTTCCTCTCTCGCACTTCCCGCCTGTGGAACTCACTCCCGTATTCTTGCTTTCCTGACGGCTACAACCTCCAGAAATTTAAATGCAAAGTCAATACTCATCTATTAACCACTGGCCTCTAGCTCTCTCCCCACCCCTGTATAACCTTCCCTTTCTCTCCACCTATGTATCTGTCATCGCACCTGCTTTCTCAGCTTTCTATTGTTCCTTTCTAACTAGTTTGTACTCCTCACTCTTTTCTAATTAATCTTGTTACATTTATGTAACCCCCTGCACACCAGTGGCGTTTCCGCCTTGCTTGGGGTGAAATGATTAAAAAAAAATACTTTCTCGGCCGACCTCAAGTTGAATGACTAGATTTGAATTCATAGCTAAATCCGCTCCTCGGAAAGTCAGTACACTGTATATAGCAAGGAAGTTTTTCTCGTCTGATTCCATCTTGCACATATATAAATCTACCATTTACCCGTGCATTGAATACTACCGTCACATCTGGTTGGATGCTCCTGCTTTTCATCTCGGGGTTTTTGACAAAATCCAACGAAGAATCTGCAATGTAATCGATTCCGACATGGTAGTTCAACTTCACTCACTTTCACATCGACGTAATGTGGCTTCCCTCTGTATCTTCTACAAATACTTTCACGGCTTCTGTTCCGATTAGCTTAGCTCCCTGGTGGCCCACTCTGCATGAATTTACTCGAGCTACTAGACTAGCAACTAGGTCCCACCATTTTACAGTGAAACCAATTAAATGTAACCGCAACTTCTACTCTCTCATCTTTTTTCTCGCACTTTCCGCCTGTGAAATTGCCTTCTGTATACATGACAGCTACAATCTCCAATAATTTAAATGCAATGTCAATTGCAATCGCTTATCTCCTTGACTCACATCCTTTCCCTGACAATCCTTGTACTATGTTCTTTTCCCTTTCCACTCTACTCTCATGGAGCTCTCTTCACACCAGGGTTCTCATCCTTCTCTTACCCATTCTATTACATCTGTAACTTGTTCCTCGTTCTCATCGCTCTCCTCTTATGTAACTCCCTACGCACCAGTGGCGGTACTGCCTTGTTTGGGGGTGAAATGATTATAAAAAATATTATCATCCATGCTTTTAGGATGTAGAAAGAGGTCTCTCATATAAATAATAAAGAGAAGTTTTGTTTTGGATGCGTTAAATTTAACATGCTAGTCCTTGCCTCAAACAACAACAACAAACTGTAACTGCCAATTTAACTTTATTTAACTGATCAGAATTACTCTTGAAACAGGAGTAAATAATTGTGCCATCAGCATAGATACTAAGTCGAGAACTGATGTCGTCAAGAAGGTCATTGATGAAAATTTAGAACAAAGTAGTCTCATGGATACAGCCATGGGGGACACATGCATTCGTACAATTAGATCTAGAAGAGTGGCCATTCAGGACAATATATATTTCGCGGTTTGATACAAAATATTGTATCAGTTCAAAAATGTGCCCGGAAGTACCACAACCTTTCCAGTTATAAAGAAGACCGGTATGTCAAACTGTATCAAACGCTTTCGAGATCTCCAAATCAGTTTTAAAGCTTGATATACTCTTTCCGGAATAGCGAAAACTATGTTACTTATCGGAAAAATGCTCCTGTAAGGTGAGATGCTTAACCAATTCAAATTTGATTATGGCCTCTATTAGTTTTCCAGAAAGTGGTAGGTGGCTCATAGGCCGATAGTTAGAAGGTTCAGACGATACACGTGTGTCCTTAAAGACTAGAGCAACAGAGGAGGATTTCCAACAAGAAATAACACAAGAAGCAGCAAGGCATTTATTGTAGAGTTTAGAAAGAACGGTAGGAATAAGAAATTGAAAATGCAACTGGAGTCATCAAGACAATTTAGTATAACTTTACCGGTGTCAAATTCTATGATTTACAAAAATTAAATTGAGATGGGGATATGTGTGGCTATGCCATGATCTGTTTCGCATCTGATTGAAGTTGACGCATTCTTTTCGTTTTATGCAGAAGAAAAGTGTCTCTGGTTGCTGTTTAAAATAAAATCTGATTGGTTGTTCATGATCACGTGATGAAGTATAATATTTTTTGCACCAAAATTGATCATAAGATTTTGTTATCAAAATTTGTCAGCGTGACTGATTACAGCAAAGTGTCAAGTAGTTCCACAAAATGTTAAATAGACTGCATTAGGCAAAGCATTATGATAAAGACAACAAATATGAAATGACCAATATGAATAATTCGTGAAATAAGAAAAAATTGTGTTCACTGTTTTTAGTTTATAAGATAAAGAGAAGCCACCAGAAGAAAAAAAGGGGTCTTGTCTGAACCAGATGCCCATAATCCCATAAGTCCTTCCAGACACAAACAAAATCATTCACATTCTCTCCCAAATATAAAATTATCCGCCCGGGATAAATTTCTTAGCATCAAAGTCATTTACATGCCTACTCACAACAGGCCAAACATGCAAATACTACTACTATGACTAATACTACTATTACCATGACTACTATGACTGCTACGACTTCAACGACTACGACTACTATTATTATTACTACTAAGATGACTATTACAATGATTAAATACTATTACTACGACTACTATTACTGTGATTCAATACTACTACTATGACTACTGGATCTGCGTTGTGGTTCAGTGGATATCGGCTTAGAACGAGAAATTGGGAGCCGAGTTCGAATTCCAGTTGAATTCCTTGAATTCACTTACGCACAAATGCCCCTGGAAAAGGTATTAATCTGTCTCTTCCCTCCAAGTTATGGGTTAAATAACAGGACAGATTGGGTTCTATAGCCTTGGTCGGCAACCAGTCTACCGCAGAAAGCAATGGCAACCTACTGCTGGATAATCTACCCAGTCAGTCATGTCTCTTTCGGGACATATCGCCTATGCGTATAGCACTTAACTGACTTACTATGACTGCTACTACTACTATTACTACTACTGCAACTATTACTACTATGATTAAATCACTACTACTACGACTGTTACTACAACGACTACTTCTACTATGACTAATACTACTACGACTATTACTATGATTCAATACTACGGCAACTATTACTACTATGATTAAATCACTACTACTACGACTGTTACTACAACGGCTACTTCTACTATGACTAATACTACTGCGACTATTACTATGATTCAATACTACTATAACTACTACTGCTATGACTAATACTACTACTTCTACGACTACTAGGACTAATAATACTATTGCTACTAGTTAGTACGATGACCTCTACTATAACTAATACTACTTGTACGACTACTACTTACTATTATGATTTACTACTTCTACAACAACAGCTACTATTACTACTACTACTATAGCTAATACTAATACGACTAGGATTTAATACTATTACTACTACAACTAATATTATTACTACGACTATTACTACTACTATGACAGCGACGTAGCTGACGCAAATTAAAATCGAAGGATCAGGCCAGAGTTGTTGCTCTTTTCTCTATTCGCTGTATTCTAATCTAGTATCAAACTGTCAATGACTTACACCTACGCGTTGACGGGAGCAAGCATTGTATAAAATCATTTCCAAATTGTCAAGTCTTCGGAAGCATACTCTGGAGCGCTTAAGCATTGCCAGGTCTTCAGCATGTTTCAGCTTTGTCAGCTGTCGTTTCGTTATGAAGCCGGCAGCCCGATTTCTATTCTTCTCTAGCCTTTGACGTAACGCTTTCTTGTATGAGCATTTCCGATTCGGTTAGAACACTCCTTCGCAATATAGATTTTACTAGTATGCTTGCGTACGAATTTTGTTGGATGTTCAACAGGATGCTCAACAAATTGTTTTAAGCCACTGTGAACATTGCGTGAATTCTATTGTCACAAGTGACAATGGCTATATCTGCCTCGTAGTTATTTGATTTTAAAAATAAAAAAGAACAAAAACATTTCATCCAAAGCAAAGTTATAAAACCCCTAAAACGCAAGGGACGTACTCTAGTATGTTTGCGTACAAATTTTATTTGGTCAAATATACTTGATAATGACTTAGTCGAAAAAAGTATTTGAACAGAAACAAAGTAAAACGTGAATTTTAAACATTTAATCCACAAATTTTACATAAATATCTTATTCAAAATTGGAAAATACGATAACACATTAAACAAATAAACATTGTCTGTTGAATTTAAAAGAAAGTTGCACGAAATGATAGCTTCCACACACACACACACACACACACAAACATTATGAATTTCAAAATTAAAAACATTACTAAGCACTATTTTCTATCGATTACTTTGATGTAGCTTGCTTTTATTTTTACAAAGAGTAGTAATCTCAAATGTCATATTATATTAAGTTCGCAGGAGAATATTTAAATGGGCTGAAATATTGTGTTGCAGTTCGTATTATTATTATTTTTTTTGTCCGGATGAGCAATGAGCTGACAGTCATCGTTAAAGTGGAAAAGAAAACGCGAATGCAGAACTCAAAAGCGCGCGCACGCACACACACACACACACACACACACACACACACACACACACACACACACACACACACACTTTCGGTTGCTGTTCGAAGAGTTTTAGCCAGGTATTGACTTCATTTTTAGTCATTAATTGGTTTCGTTTTTGAAGTGAGTCAAAAAACAAATTCCTGGCTAAAACTCATGAAGTAACATCCGATTAAACCCACACTTAAAAGATTACCATATATATATATATGTGTGTGTGTGTGTGTGTGTGTGTGTGTATATGTGTGTGTGTATGTGTATATATGTGTGTGTGTATGTGTATATATATCTGTGTGTATATATATATATGTGTGTATATATATATGTGTGTGTATATATATGTTTATATATATATGTGTGTATATATATGTTTATATATATACCTGTATATATATAAGTATATATGTTTATATATATGTGTATATATATATAACATAGTGATGATCATCCACGTATACTGTCTTAATATGTATAGGAAAGAATATTAATAAAAAGTTTTGAATTTAAAAATGTACTTTTTTTGAACAGTATTTGTTTAGTTTTATTATATTTTATATTTCAGACCGCCCTCGGTCCTTCATCAGAAACAACAAGTTGTTTCTGATGAAGGACCGAAACAGGTCTGAAATATAAAATATAATAAAACTAAACAAATACTGTTCAAAAAAAGTACATTTTTAAATTCAAAACTTTTTATTAATATTCTTTCCTATGTATATATATATAAGTATATATATATGTTTATATATATATGTGTATATATATATAAGTATATATATGTGTGTATATATATATAAGTTTATATATATGTTTATATATATGTGTGTATATATATATAAGTTTATATATCTATGTTGATATATATATAAGTTTATATATATATATGTTGATATATACATAAGTTTATATATATATGTTGATATATATATATATATATATATATATATATATATATATATATATATATATGTTTGCCAATTATAAGAAAAGAGGCCTTCCATCCCTTTCCATACCACCTGATGAGACATTGTAAGTCCTAATGTCGAAACAAAATGTACAGTTTGTAGTAGATATCTATATATTAAAAAAATGTACATGTTCTAAAATATAATTTATAATAAGTATTCACAGTCCCATATTATATATCGAGCACAGTTGTAAATTAATGTTTTGGACGTTGTAAATTTTTCCTCGTTCCTTATTCACTCGGATATACAAGTGTATATATATATATATATTAATAAATGAATATATATATATATATATATATATATATATATTAATAAATGAGTATATATATATATATATATTAATAAATGAATGTATATATATATTAATAAATGAATATATATATATAATATTACATATATATATAAATAAATATATAAATATTAATAAATAGATATACATATAATATTATATATATATATAAATATATATATATGTATAATATATAAATATAATATAATATATAAATATATATATTTATATATATTTTAATATATAAATATATATATTTTTATATATTTTAATATATAAACATATATATAATATTAAATGAATATCTGGCGTGTACGCATCGCTCATTCAGTGAAATGAATTAGAACACTCTAGCTATTGGGCACGTATAATGGTATGCGCTAAAAAGTCTGCCGACTTCCACCGAACACAGAGGTAGATTCGCCGACTGACGCCATTTCAGTCGGGTTTCAATCCCGGGTTAAAAAAATAGTCGGAGTCTAACCGTACTGATGAGCTGTGATACAGCAAAACAGATCTGTTTGCGGATGACAATATATATATATATATATATATATATATATATATATATGAGCATAACAGACAAAAAGCAAAATTATTTAAAATTCATGCATGCTTAAGGATATCCTAACAAAAATGACTTCTCACAACCCAACACATGGCTAGTAAGGTAAACTTTTTTTTAACTTTTTGGATAGAACCATTGAAGCAGCCGCTTGGGGTAGACGCCCGTATATGACTTGTGGACAGGGGAAAAAGAAGGAAAGATTGAGAAAGAAAAAGTTCAACAACCACAGAAATTTGTAACAATTTAAAAAAACAAACAAACAAACAAACAAACGTTCATTTAAGCATAACTGACAAAAAGCAAAATTAAAATTCATACACACTGAAGGATATAATACTTGTTTCATATATGGTCGGGCGCCCCCGCTGTTCATCACTGTGTTCTCGACAGGCTCCAAAGAATCACTAATGTGATTGGTACCGACTTGGCGGCCTAACTCCAGCCACTTTCTCACCGACGGGATGTGGCTTCCCTTTGTCTGTTCTATAAAAATTTTCATCGCTTCTGCTCCGACGAACTTCAGTCACTGGTGCCTATGCCACATGAATTTACTCGTGCACCCAGATTGGCAACTGGGTCCAACCGAGGCCGTCGCTATATATTACCAAGGCCGAAGCGATGAAATGTGACGTCACGGTAGTAGAGTCATGAATTAGCGTAGCAGCCGTGTCTCTCACTTCATGATAATATTGATAATCACAAAGTCGTTTTTTTTTAATAAAGATTTTAAAACTTTTTAAAATGTAACAGAAAAAAAAGAAAGTCACATGTTTTTTATTTATGCTGGTTTTATGAATTTTAATTAAAATTAAGAAGAACAATAATTAATAAGAAAATATAAACATTATTGTTGACTACTGACTGTCGGTCGTGTTTGTAAATAAACACAGTTTTAAAGACAAAACTTTTCGTTTATTCGTCTAAATTCTAAAAATTTAACAAACACTGCTTAAATTTTCATATTTTTAATTTATGAAAAATCACAATCACTTGTTTTAATTGCAAGAATTTTTAAATCAGAATCACTCAAATATAGCAATCAAGCAACCATTAGAATTTAGGAACAAACAAGAAGCAACAATAAATAAGCAAATTAATTAAAAATATTAAAAAATGCAACAATTTAAATTCAAGCAAATTAATTCAAACTAAATAAGTTTAAGTTACTGTTTTTTTAAAAATCAAGCTTATAAAAGTTTTTTTATGTCTCAAAATTCAGTTGAATGTTTGAAGTTTTCTTTTTTTACTTAACTTCTTACAAGTAATATTATTTTCCTTGCTACAAAAAATATTTAATAATGCATTAAAAGAGGTTCAGATAATCATTTTTTTTCAATGCTGTGACCTTCACCACATGAGTCAACATGAAAAAGAAGTTCATCATTAGCCAAAACATCCAATGTTATGTACATAGACAATTTTCTTTGATTCATTGAATGAAGAAAAGAAGGATTCTTTACAAGTTTATTAATAACAATATAATTGTATAGTACTAAATTTGTTGTTACATCATTGGGATATAACAGAGAGAGAACCTCTATTAATTCCTTGAAAATAACTGTTTATATCAGGAAGCATATCAACTCTTCCTGATACTAAACTTTTACAACTATAACATTTCATTTTTTTTAACGGCATAACAGCAATAAATAATTATGAATCGAACGAATTAACGATAGGATAGCTAAATCTGAAATAGATTTTTAAAAACGTCTTGAGAACTTTTAATCCAATAGATTTATTAATATCAACAAATTGTCTTTAGGGAAATTCTGCTAAAAAACAACGGAGTTCGAATTTTAAAATAATATTTTGAAATATTTTGATTGAATCCATTGTTAATCCTACTGGATGAAATAAAAAGATAAATTTTTACCTTTAAAAAAAAATACACCTAAAAATCCTAGGATATTTGGTAATTCAATTACATTTTTAAAATATTTTAATTGTAAAAAATGGAAAAAAAAGTAAAAATTAATGTTTCTATTTCATTTATGATGTTAAACTGTTTATAAAAAAAATCATTTTTTTGCAAAACTCTTTTTTGGTTAATGTTTTACTTATTAATTAATTTTTTTAAGGATTAAAAATCCCTAAACCAACTATAAAAGATTTATTCTTCAGTTAAAATTCTAATTTTTTTATTTCCAATTTTTTCTATGGATTAATATCGATAATTAACTTCAAATTATCACAAATAGGAAAAAAATGTTTAGAAAATATTTTTTGAGGGTGTTCATTTAGTGCTAAATATTTTCTAAAAATTAAATATTTTAAAAATTAGGTTTTAAAATTCAAGTGTGGTGTGATTTAGGCCTGTATGTTTCAAATAAATTCAAAAATTATTCAGAAATAATAGTTTTAAACAAAGTTTAAAACATCATTTTCATGTTTTAATTTTCGGTAATAGTGATTTCTTGACTTTTGCAAGAAATAATTTCACGGAGTTTTCAAATAAAAAACCTTAAAAATAAAACAAATTCTTTTAAAATTGACTAAAAAATAAATTTTGTAGTTTTTGTTAATACAGAAAAAAGAATAAAAAAATTTAATTCAGGAATATTTTTTCATGTTTAAAAACGATTCATAAAGTTGCAAGTATAGAAAAGTTAAGTAAGATTTTACTTTCTATTCCTAAGAATTTTTTTAAACATCTCATTGAAAAGAAAACATTATTTTCTTAAATAAAATATCAATAAAATATTAATTCAAATATTCTTAGAAAATATAATGTTTAACAACTTTTTTCGGCTTCAGTTTAAGTTTTAAAACATTTCGAAAAAAAACAAAAAAAAACTTACGAACGAATAGCCATAAATTTTATTTTTTTTAATTCAGATATTTTTTAAGATAATTTTTATTTCAATTTTATTCAAAGAAATAAAAATAATATCTTATTTTATTATATTAATTTAAAAGATATATTATAAACAAAGTGCTTTCTTTCTTGTGCTACGGCAAAACTAATTTTTTAGCAAATTTTGATTTTAGCGACTGTTGAAATAAATGGTGATAAAATTTTAACTACTCACTTTGCTAAATGGACTTGGGGTAAAATTCTCCCTTTTAATGGCATGTTTCCATTTATCAAATAAAATGCTTATTTTTTGGAAACGAAAAACAATGAACTTTCCCCTTTGCAATTTGGTTCTGAAAATAAGTTAACGCTAACGGACGCCGGGTAGTAAAACAACACTACTAAGTGTGACGTCAGCAAGTCAACTTTAATCATAGAATAGGCCTGGTAATATAGCGACGGCCTCGGTCCAACCCATTCACAGTTAGATCAACCAAATGCAGACGGCAATTCTACTCCATCAGCTTTTTTTTTAGCACTTCCCGCCTGTGGAACTGTACACCCCCTGCAACAGGTTCGTCTTTTTTTTTACTCTCCTTCTATCTAATCTTTTACTCTTATGTTGCCCCCTGCGCATCAGTGGCGTAACCGCTTTGCTTGGGGTGAAACGATTATAAAAAGAAATATATATATGTGTGTGTATATATATATATATATATATATATGGATTAACATACATATGGATATGAATATATAGGCATATATATGTATGTATATGTGTGTGTAAAATGAACCTCTTCACTAAATTCAGTCAGTTAAGTGCCATACGTGATACACGCTTGGGCGATCATGTCTCGAAAGAGACATGACTGAGTGGGCAGAAGATTATCCCGCAGTCGGTTGCCATTACTTTCTGCTGTAGACTGGTTGCCGACCAAGGCTATAGAACCCAGTCTGTCCTGCTATTTAACCCATAACTGGAAGGAAGAGACAGATTAATACCTTTCCCAAGGGTATTTGCGCGTAAGTGAATGCAATAAATACAATTGGAATTCGAACTAGGCTCCCCGGTTTCTCGGTCCGAGCCGATATCCACTGTACCACAGCGCACATCCACTTCACTAAATTACGATACAATAATCTCTGATAAAGGTCAGAGGACCGAGGAAGGTCATTCGTCACTATCGAAGTCAATTCGATTGATTTCGAGGCTTACGTCGGCGCTCGACCATAGCAATTTCGTCTGTTTTAGTTTTACTCTCGATAAATTAAAAGATAGTGCCCTACCATTATGAGATTGAACATCGAGTGATCTTATTCAAATCTCTTAAACAGTCAGTTCGTAATATGCACTTGGTGATTGCGTAACGTTTGAAACTCCGTGTCGTGCCACCGACGTATAGTAATATGTATATTTATTAATATTATTAATATACATATATATATAAATACATATATATATATATATATATATATATATATATATAGTGCGTCACACACACAGACACACACGCACACGCATATATATATAGTGCGGATATGCGTTGTGGTGCAGTGGATATCGGCTCAGAACGAGTAATCGGAGAGCCGAGTTCGAATTCCAATTGAATTTGTTGCAATTACTTACGCCCAAGTACTCTTTAGAAAGGTATTACTCCGTCGCTTTCCCTAGCTATGGGTTAAATAGCAGAACAGATTGGGTTCTATAAACAGTCTAGTGCAGAAAGTAATATAAACCTACTGCGGGAAAATCTTCTGCCAGTCAGTCATGTCTTTCTCGAGACATGATCGCCCGAGTGTATATCACGTATGGCATATAACTGACTATATATATATATATATATATATCGAGAGAGAAAGAGAGAGAGAGAGAGAGGTGGGAGCGTGGTGAGATAGACAATGTGAGGATAGATATATAACAGGATTTAACACTCACTATAACTGCACGCACTCTATCTGATATTGTGCCACTCTACGTTATACATATAGCAGACCTTGCACACACACACACACACACATATATATTTCTATATATATGTGTGTGTGTGTGTGTGCGCAAAATCTACTATACACGCACACACACACACACACACACACACACACACACACACACACACACACACATATATATAGAAATATATATTTTTATATATATTGCGTGTGTGCATTCAAAAATTATTACTATTTTTGTAAAACAGAAGCTGTAGATATGATACCGGCATGCATATATATATATATATATATATATATGTATGTGTGTGTGTGTGTGTGTGTGTGTGTATGTGTGTGTGCAAATGTATGTGTGTGTGCAAATGTATGTGTGTGTATATGTGTGTGTGTAAATGTACATGTGTGTGCGTGCATATATGTATGGGTGCGCCTATATATATGTGTGTATGTATATATATATGTTTATATGTGTGTGCATATATATAATATATATGTATAATATATGTGTATATATGTGTGTATATATATATAATACATATGTATAATATATGTGTGCATATGTGAGTATATATGTGTATATATATAATATATGTGTGTATATATGTGTGTGTATATATGTGTATATATATGTGTGTGTGTATATGTGTGTATATATGTATAATATATGAGTGTATATGTGTGTGTATATATAATACATATATAATATATGTGTATATATGTGTGTATATATAATATGTGTGTGTATATATGTGTATATTTATAATATATGTGTGTATATATGTGTGTATATATATGTGTGTATATGTGTGTATATATATAATATGTGTGTATATATATAATATATATGTGTATATGTGTGTGTGTATATATATGTGTGTGTATATGTGTGTATATATATAATATATGTGTGCATATTTGTGTATATATATATATATATGTATATATGTGTGTATATATATATAATATATGTGTGCATATTTGTGTATATATATATATATATGTGTGTGTATATATATAATATATGTGTGTGTATGTGTGTATATATAATATATGTGTATATATATATAATATGTGTGTATATGTGTGTATATATATATGTGTATGCGTATATATGTGTGTATGTATGTATATATATGTGCGTGTATATATGTGTGCGTGTATATATATACATACATGTATATATATAATATATGTGTATATATATATATATATACATACATGTATATATATAATGTATGTATATATTCGATAACTAATGAGATTTCAATTTGAACAAACATATCATTCCGAGAATAATAAAATAAAATTCCCATATTCAGTTTGCTTTCATCTTCTGCAAAAGGAGAGAAAAATTGTAACAATCAGCGAATATAATGGCATACAAGTCTAATTATGTCCCATCACAACAAAAAAGTCTTTTAGAAGATTTCTAACTAGTTTCGAATTAAACCACATAAAAATTCTGAAAATATTCCATTTGCTATTCAACAAGTTCTTTTACGTTGTCTGTTGAAATCGTTCTAACAGGATTAAACATACTCGCTGTTATAGTTCAATACTAACTATTTTTAATCACTTCACCCCATGGCAATAAAGCCACTAAGACGTGAAGGATAGAGAACAATAAAAGAGCAGGTATTAAAAGTTGCAATATCACGATTGACATTGCTTTCAAATTTTGGAAGATCAAAGTTGGGTAGGAAGCAAGAAGTCGGTAGAAAATTCCCCCTGCGAGTAGTACGATAGAAGAAACTGTTAACATAGAACTTACGGTTACATCTAACCATTTCAATTCTAAAATAATGAGACCTTTTCGCCAAGCTAGTAATGCGTTTAAATAGAAGAAAGTTCATCAGACAGATTCCGATGAAAGTATCTATAAAAATGCACATGACGCTACGTTATAGCGAAGGGGGAAGAGTTTGAAGCTGAGATCCCAGGTTAGAACGAATAACATTGCAGATTCTTCTTTGGATTTTATCAAGAATTTCTAAACATATAGCAGAAGCACCAGACTAGAGATGGCAGAAATATTAAAAATGATTTACGAGAATAGGACACCTGTTTAGTATTACGCCTAAATTGGAAAAAAGTTTAGGTACGATAGCAACGAGTCCATTCGAACAATTTCCATGAAAGTATCTGCTTTACATTCATAAAAATTCCCAAAAACATAAACAATAAAAAGAAAAAATGTTATATGTTACGGCAAATCTCCAGTGAATAAAAATTTCCTTGCATCTAAAAAACTGACTCGAATCGAAAGCATTGTGGTATGACCGGTAGATGATGAAAATGCCCCATGCAGGCAAGAAGGAACTTTTAAATAAAATGGGAACTAAAAGACAAACAAAAATCAGAAGAAAGTTTATATACCTGGGCCTCACCACAAGGAAAGGAGACAGAAATTGATATGTAATAGACACATTAAGGAGACAGGTAAGCATAGAGTAACTGAAAGAATTAGTTTGACAGAATCGATGGAATATCGGAGACAAAGCGTGGCAGTAAAAAGTTAAACGTTGCTTAGCGCAACAAAGGAGAATTCGTTGTGGAGAGTCATAATCGAACATGAGTTTTGTGTGAATGGATAACAGTGCAGGACAAAGAGGTATAATAAAATGTCAAATGTTGCTTAGAGCTAGACGGCATAGGAAGCTGTGGAGGGCGAGTCATGATCGCCCATGAATGGAGAGTAGAGCAGGAGCACAGAAGGATGGTAAATATCAAACGTTGTTTAGAGCCACAAGACACAGGATTGCCATGGATTGGCAAGATCACACAGGATTTTATGTGAATGGTTGGCAGAGCTGGGATAAAGAAGTTTAAAAATCAAACGTTATGGAGAGCCATGACTGTCAATAAGTTAGTTTAAATGGATAGCAGAGCAAGGACAAAGAGGGATGGCAACGAGTTAAACATTGCTTAGGGCTGTAAAAGACAAGAAGCTGTGGAGAGACCAAATCACGTGAGTTTGTGCGATTAGATAACAAAGCAAGAACAATCAGTTAGTTAAGTGCCATACGTGATACACGCTTTAAGCGATCATGTCTCGAAAGAGACATGATTGACTGGGCAGAATATTTTCCCGCAGTGGGTTGCCATTACTTTCTGCGGTAGATTGGTTGCCAGCAAAGGCTATAGAACCCCATCTGTCCTATTATTTAACCCATAACTGGAGGGAAGAGAGGGATTAGTACCTTTCCCAAGGGTATTTGTACGTAAGTGAATGCAACAAATTCAACTGGAATTCGAACTCGGCTCCCCGACTTGTTCTGAGTCGATATCCACTGCACCACAACGCACATCACTAAAAGAGGTATTAGAGGCAAGAGCAATAAGTGTTGATAAAAAGTCATACGTTGCTACAAGGAATTAGCTTAACGGTTATCATCCAGGAAAAGGAAATTTGCGGACCGAGTTCAAATTCTAACCGAGTCTGTTATTTCCGCTTTGTCCTAATAATCTTGAAGGGCAGTAATCAATCTTTTTTTTCTTTAATTTTTTTCTGATTTTATGTATAATTGTTCTTTTTGTTACCATTTTCTTTAATAATTCCTTCTTGCTTACATATTACTTCACGTTATGGATTAAATAGCAGAGTAGACTAGACCTTGTAGCCTTGGCTGGTGTTTAGTCTCGTAGAAAGACAACGCCGTATTCAAAAGAGATGAGAATGCAACGTGTAGTAACTTCACTGTTTTTCGAAGAAGTCATGGAATTTCATAGATATTTAAGAAGAGAGGGCCATGACTGTATATCCTGAAATAATATGTGATTTTAAAAATTGACTAATTTAAATAATAATTATGTTATTTTTTTCCAACGAGTACGATAGTATTTTCCCTTCTTTTCGGTAAATATCCTTTGAACAATCAATACGCATTTTTTTCTTCCATTTATGTAGATAGACTCTGTTCCTCATCACAGATTTTTCGCGGTGTCGATCGCAGAGCAAGTAAGCAAGATGCTCTTATTTTCCCCCTTCTTGAGATAAAAAAGAAGCAATATTTACCGTTTCCAATTCTGAAATAGGAAACTGAAAAGGCAATTACTTTTACTTGCCGTAAGACTTTCTCCTTTTGCTTTGTTAATGCTTATTGAATGTGAAAGAGGTACTAGAAACCGAAGTCGTTTAAATTTGAAGGACACATTGAGAAGTTTTTGAGCTGAAAACACTTTCACCTTAAGCACGACTTGTCAAAATTATTGATTCTCTGACTTTGGGAAGCCTTTTGTTCACCACCGGCAATGTATTACTGTAAACTTTCAGGTGAATGAAGTCTTCTTTCTTCAAGATTCCTTTTTTTTATTATTGCAACACTCAATTTTTGTTGGTTGAAGGTCGTTTAAAGTTTAATCTTTCACAACCTACAAGCAAGCTGATGGTTCGAACGTTTTACTTTGGCTATTATTTTATTAAGACAAATTATCAAGATTTAAACCAATTAAATTTTAATTGATTTTTCCTTTATCTTTTCACCCCAAGCAAGGCAATAAAGCAACTAAGACAAGGTGTTACCGGGCGCGAAAAAATGAACCCCCCCCCCAAAAAAAACAACCTCCGTGTCACAATTCTCAATAGAAAGGTTAAGAATATCAATCCAAAAGGCGTCTCGAAGAAAGTCATTAAATGTATCCCAATCTGTATGCTGGTAACGGAAAGCGTCTTGTGAGTCGGAGTTTCATATCTAATGAGACGAATCAAAATAAATATCAAGAGATCCAAATTGCCAAGAGGACGGAGTTGCGATTCTCGACAAGAGCTAGGACGGAATGTAAGAAACAAATCAAGTAAAGAAACATGTTTACCAGATTTTTTCAGGGAAACGCGTATGAAAATCTATTATTTCATTAAGAGACTGAACAACGGGAAAATCGAAAGTCTAAAGACATCAGTAACATTAGAATACTAATGTCACTTAATATGATGAGCTTTAAAATCACCAAATACAAAAAATATTCGCAGATGGATGTATAGAGAAAGATAATTTCCATATTGTGAGTCAGGAGAAGAAGGAGAGCGATAAGGAAAAAGGCGATAGCTAACAGCGTGCAATAATGAAAGTCGAAAGTACACGAAAGAATTATTTGGGGGCTCAAGGGATAATTGCCGTGCCATTGGAAGGGAAATAAACAGATATAAACACAAAGGCTATGCATGTTTATCCTAGACTCTTTTCAGCAAGAGTAAGCTAGTTTGGAACACAGAATTTATTGGTAGTGAGAGAAGAATTGAAGTTAATTTCCTAAAGACCGAAGATATCTGAAGACCGTTTCAAGTGAAAAGATTGTACACTGTATGAATAGGAACGGATAGCACGAATTTTATTTCTTTAGCATTGACTTATCATTTGAAGATGCAGACTGATATTTTTTGTTTGATAAAAGGGAAAAATACGTAGCAGAGTCGAGAAACTCAATTGTATAAGGAGCTAGAAGTGTCAAAACCAATATAATTTTAAGATTGATCAATATTTTATAAATGTCAGTGAATTTGCTTCAGACAGGCCATCGTAATTTGTGCGATTGGTCAGAGTAAAGAAACTTGGTGGTTACAATTCAGTAAAAGTTGCTTTCATTTTTTTCTTCTTTTTGGAGCTAATTTCATCAATTTAAACAAAGTAGCTGGATTTTTCCTCTTCCTCTAATAAAAGAAAACACGAAAATGCTTTTAGTTCTTTGCTGTCTAGTATTAAATAGTTTTTATATTTCTTTGCGGTGATAAGGTAAGGTAGATTTTATTTGTAAAACTAGGACAAAACTTAGTAAACTGTAATCACGTGCTTCAGATCACTGATTGCTTAAGGTAAAATTAACTTTTTTGAATACTATTTTATTTCACCCCCCCCCCCCCCCCCCCCCCCCCCCCCCCCCCCTGCAGTATTTTGAACAGGAGTAGTGGTTTATCCCTTGTTTCTTGTTTAGAACTGGGTTTCCGGTTCCTTCTAAAGTCTACTTCAGCTCTGTCCTTCTAACGCCTGTGCCTGAAGTTTTGTTCATTTTTTAATTTTTTTTTTCTCTCAATACGAGTTGATAAGTTCACCTATCGTCCGGGTCACATCCCTCCTCGATGTTTTGAAAAAGCATAAAGGTTTATCTCTTGTTTCCTGATTAGGATTGGGTTTCCTTTTGTTTCTAAAGTCTATCTGTATCTCTAACATCTCTGCCTGAACTCTGAAATTTTATTTACTAATTATTGTTATTTTTTTCTTCACAACAAGAATAGACAGATTCACCGATTATCCGCTTCAGTTGTTTTTAACAGGATTAGAGGTTTATCTGTTTAGGACTGGGTTTCCGGTATCTTCTAAAATTTTCTCGTTGTCTTTCACTCTCAATAGCCACTTGCGTCTTAGTGGCATTATCATCTTGCTAAAGGCGAATTTAATAAGGTGAATTTATTTTTAAAATATTAAAACCGTCTTAAAAAGTGTACAAACACTGCACACTTCTCTTCACATCATTTTAGTTTAAGCAATTTGCATTGAATTCATAAAGAGTTAAGCATTTTACAAATGTAGGAAATTCATTTTTTTTTAGCCTGGAGTCATTCATCTGAAAATGATATTTGCTTTTTGCTTTTAATAAATGGAAATTACAACGATATTGAATTGGGGTAATGTTTTCAGAAGTCGATAAAATCTCTTTTTGCGCGTTCTTTAATTTTAACCTCTTGATCTAAAATAAATTCATTGAATAGAATTCCTTATAAGGAAACAACCAGAATTCATTGACCGAGTAACGACTACTACTTTCGGTTGAAATGTTTCTATTAAAACATTTTTATTGGAAAATAGGTTTCTCATGCCCAGTAGCATTTTTTTCTCTTTCAATTGATGAGTCCTTCTTTCCTAATCTTTTGTTTTTGGTCGTGTCGAACATCAAAATTTTCATTATGTTATTATTGTCTCTTCCAGTTACACGGGCTATCCATTTTAGTTGTTGCCGTTAATAAAAGTCCTCAAATGAGGGGGGGGGGTTCTTCTATTTAGTACGCAAAATAAAATCCAAATTTCAGCCGATTTCTCGATGTAAACAGCTTAAGGATTTTTATTATTACCTGTAAAAAAAAAAAAAAAAAAATACAATATTTCATAAAATAGTTTCCATACGGTTGGATTAAATTAATTGCCTAAAATATCTTTAGCTAATAAAAAACGTCTTCAGAAGCGTACAAAGATGATAATAAACAAGTAAGTAAATAAATGACTGAATTTAAAATATTAAAAATGTTATAAATCAAATTTCTCGAAAATAATTTTATTTACAGGGTGCGATTGGTAAGTTGTCGCCATTTTATATTTTTCATTTCACGCATGCGCTTTTTATTTTATCGGCTGCACAGAATAGAAGAGTCAGCTGGGCACCGTCTGCGAGAAAACGAGCACAATGATGCAATTCACTCTGCCAGAAAGTTGGAAACAGCATGGTGTACTGCTTGGAATTCGCACCGAAAGCTTCAAAACGAATATTTCAGAGTGATGTAAATCTGATGACAATGCAGAGGATTCAGTAAGAGTTGGATGAGTCTAATGGTGATTACGAAGTCGTCTGGAGTGATCACTGGTGATGATGACGTTATGCCTCTATTCATCTTTCTACAGGACCCCAGACTCACTACGCAGGTTTACAGCAAGGGAGCCTTATGGAGGTAGTGCTGCCCTGGGTTAAGAGGTTAGCTGCTGAAAGACCCTATGTCTTATAAAAGGACTCTGCACCATGCCACACACGCAGGAGAACTCAGTCATGACTGCCAGACAATATCTGCGACGGCATCACATCTTACATCTAGCCACCTAACTCACCAGACTGCAACCCCTTGATGTATGGGTTGCAGTTGAGCGAGAGACCAACAAAACCTGTTGTAACCCCAAAGATGAACCGAAGGCAAATATTATGGCATCATTTACCAACTTAAACAAGGAGACCATCCAGAAGAGTTGCAGGAGATTCTGAAGTATCCCGGAGACCGTGAATAAAGCCAACGACGATTTTATTGAATAAATTTACTCTTTAGTATTTAAAGATATTTTTTGTGTAATTCTGGTAAATATATCTTTTAAATGATGTCAGTGTTATTTTCATTTTTGTGTAATTTCGACGACAATTTATCCATCGCGCCCTGTACGATCACTTGGACGATCATGTCTCGAAAGAGGAATGACTGACTGGGCAGAATATTTTCCCGCAGTAGGTTGCCATTACTTTCTACGGTAGACTCGTTGCCAATCAACGCTAGAGAATCCACTTTGTTCTGCTATTTAGCCCATAGATAGAGGGGAAGAGCCGGATTAATTATTCAAGTGGAATTCGAACTCGGCTCTCTGATTTCTCGTTCCGAGCCGATATTCAGTGCACCAAAACGCACGTCCATTTTATTTAGTACTCCAGGTATTGCTCACTTGTTTTCACTGAGTCCAAGTACACATTGCTTGAACCAAGGCTTGTACTCACAATCACTGTGTCATCCAATTAACCAACACGAAGCCAGTGTCCCGTAGGACAATTTGATGCTAGCTGCTGATTAGGTTTCAGTACTAAATAAGAATACGAACTAGACTTTATTCCTAGACATGAGCTCTTGAACGAGAATAGTCTCGACAAATCCGATAAGTATGGAGGAATGTGGAAGAATCTTCTATTTTTTCAGAATTGTCTGCTTTTAAATTTTTCAGAGTTGTCTGCCCTTGAATTGTCATACTGCAAAATAACACCTTTTTTGCTTATGAAAGCAGGACACTTTTTACAGAATGCTTCGTTTACTGGTCTAACCTACTGTCAATAAACGGATGCAAAATTGGTCTTTCTATACACTAGGAGCTCACAGATCTCAAGACTTTTCGTATTCAGTCAGACATTTTTTTTTAATCATCTCACCCCAAGCAAGGCATTCCACTGCCACTATTGCGCATGGGGCTACATAGGGGAAGGTAAAGAGAAGGAGTGGTTAGACATAGGGAATGTCAGGAGGATAAAGCAATAACTTTTGTAGATGGGCTCCTAAGTCTTAGTGTCGGCACTGGTCTTTAATTTTGTTTTAACCGCTGTCTCTTACGTTTGCTGTTGACATGCTAAACCCATTTTTCATCATCTGTAAGAACGTGATGCAAATATAAGACTGCTGCAGACGATGGGAAATTGCACTTTTGGTTCTCAAGTAAAAACACGAAGAATCCAAATTTCCTCTGGAATTTTTTACAATTCGCTTAGGATGTTTATAACAGGACATGTTAATTTTCCATGCCAAATCTTTTGAGCTTCAACGTGAGTCCAATTCAGTAGAGTCTCTTTCTAAAGTTCTTCCTTCAGAGTGGGCCGTCTTCCTGTGCGATCCTTGTCAGATATGTAAACCCTAAACCTTTTACACTACAGCTGACATATACGGACCTTCAATGCATTCTGTATACACAGCACAAATGTTGTTAAATGCCTCTAGTTTTGTGCAAACGTCTCTGGTGCTCTAACCTGGATCCACTACTCTACTTTCGGAATTCATACATTAAGCACATCGTGAGGAAAGAAGGCTTGGAAAATTTGAAACACAGGATGCGTTGGAGGTAAGATGGACAGAGGTTATCAGCAAGTAGCATCCCCAATGAGCTTCTGTAAATGGTACGCAGAACAGGAATTAGAAGTGACAGCAACTAACTAACTAAATAAATAAAAGAATTTATTAAGAGCTACAAAGGTAATTGCGGAGAGCCGTTATCACCCACGTTTTGAAGAGACACGGTACATAGAAGAAAAAGAAGAAAAAGAAGAAGTAATGGCAAATATGTTGCTTGAAAAGGAAATTAATACTGAGCATCAGGAAGAGACAGATGAAATTCCTGGAACATGCAATGAGGAAAGAGGGCTTGGAGAACCTGATACTAACAGGCAAGATATAGGAAGAAAAAAAAACAGGGGAAAGCAGCGGATAACTTATTTGAAGGACCTAATCAGGTGGATGCTGGAACGAGGGTTGCATGGTGCAACAGGAGAAGGCGTGCTAAGAGCCACCACGGATAGGGAGCCGTGGAACATAGAAGAAGAAGAATCTTCCTAAAACCAGATCTTCTGTTTCACGAAACACAAAATTTTCACCACTGGCCGAATGTGAACATCCCGAAAGTCAAGACTGAACTAACAACTTTGTCAACTGCGCATAGGCCTTGCACATAGCTTCCGTTTCACTTACACACGCAAAGAAAAATACAACCCAGAATTTTCACCAATATCACCCACACCCGCCTAAAGGTACAAAATAAAGATTGAAGCCGATCTGAGCCTAGGAAAAATTATATAAAGACCTATGAAAAGGAGTCGTCACACTAGCCATGATTCACAATGCTCGTCGGGACGCAACCTCCCATCTACAACAATACCCGCCAAAGATCATCGCTGCAGTAAGTCAAAACTCACGCCCGCTCTTTTACCGGACGCTTCCACAGATGACTTTTATGACTTACATTTTTTTTCTAATGAAAGGTATTCACACCGATTTACCACTTGTATTTTTTCGCTAATAGAATTATTTATGTCCTAAACTTCCGTCGTTTCTTTGTTCTGCCGTCATACGCTTAATATAACAAAAGATATAATCCCCAAAACGTTTTAACTTTGAAATTCATTATAAATAACACACTTTCGGATAGAATAAATTATAATCTCATTGCCCACGCAGTTTCATGTCATTAAACCATGTTTTTTCTTTGGTTGATTCTTAATTAATAGTGATGAAATCCGTTATTACTTTTCGAACACCCGATTGATAAGCATATATTGAAGGCTGCAACGGTAGGAAAGCAAACCTTCACACATTGTAATGCGTGTGAGCTGCTCTCAAAATGAAATTCAGCCTTTTCATTACGAGCTCTATGAATTAAGTCTTTCAGTTAATGTCATACAAAAAACAATGATGAATAATTACTATATAAATTTCATGTTCATACGAGCATAATCGATATCTCCCTGTAGTGGAATTAGAAGCCATAATGATTTATTCATTTCACCAAACGAAAATCAAACAAAACGACACCCCCAGTGGATTTGTTCAGTGTTGGTTAGATTCCTAAAAACGTACAATTTACAGACGGGACATATTTCATTGTCAAGATCACAAATGGAAATATGACCCCATCGTCTTATAAAAAATGTTTCCTCTCTTTACGAAGAGGAAAAACTCAGACAAATAAAAGGCAAAAAAAAAATAAATAAAAAAAATCAACATTAAAACGCTTTCTGTCAACGCCTTTTAACATATTTTCCGAACCACACTAAAACCTTTAAATTCTCTTCGAGAAGTCTGAAAGAATTTATTTATTTTTGTTGTTTCTCTGTTATTATTAGTTTCCATATCAGATATAGAGACTGTTAAACAAGTCGCATCAAATGTTCTAATTGTTACTTTAATTTCAAGTTTTTTAAACAATTTGGTAACGGTAACGTTAAAGGTAACGGTAACGGTAATGGTGAACTGCTTACGGCCAAATCACGTTAAAACAAAAATTCTCATACGATCACCGATGTGACCGCTTGGGTATATCAGGTGCTGTAAGAGACGTGCAGCTGGTGTAATGGATAATAGCCAAGAATTTGATATCAGAGAGCCGAGTTCCAATTCCAGTCACGTTCTTTAACTTACGCGCAAATACCCTTGCGGAAGATATGAATCCATCTGTTCTCCCTTCAACTATGGATTATTTATTAGAACTTGTATCATTAAGTCAGGGTTAGTTCCATAAAAACCATAGGATCTAAAACTATTTTCTGATTTTAAAAGAACAGAAATGAACTAATCTAAGCCTTTTCCATATTCATCGAGCTGTTAGCGTAACTGTCGACTGATATTTATAAAATCTTTTTCTTAAAACAGTTTTTCCAGGAAATTACACTTCTCAAATCTGTTATTTCGCTTTCTTTTCTGGCACTTCCCGCCTGTGGAATTCCCTTCCAAACGATTGCTTCCCCGACGGCTACAATCTACAGGAGTTTAAATGTAAGGTCAATACACACCTCCTAACACACTAACCTGCTCCCATTCTATCAAGCACTCTTCCCATCTGCCCGACCCTCATCCTCGCTATCCTTAATCATCTGTCACCTTTCTCCTGACATTCCCTATGTCTATCCACTCCTTCTCTTTACCTTCCCCTATGTAGCCCTATGCGCAATAGTGGCAGTGGAATGCCTTGCTTGGTGTGAGATGATTAAAAAAAAAAAAAAAAAACTAACTCGCACCCATTCTCTCCAACACTCTTCAGATGTACCTCCTTACTCGTCTATCACCCTCCTTCTGACATTTCCTATACCCAATCGCTCTATGTAACCCCCTGCGTTATAGTGGCAGTGATATGATAAAAAAAATTCTAATATTAATGAAAGTTTCTTTCCTAACCTTTTTGTTTAAAGTAGTGTAGAAAGTTAACATCTTGATTATATCATTAATATTTTTTGTTTCTTGCAACCCATTTTCTTTGTTGTTGCTGTTGGAAGTCTTCATGTGATGTGGTATTTGTTAGTTGTTAAAGCTCTTTGTAATTATGTAGCGTTAGTCTGTAGGATCTGATGAGAGGTTTTTTCTTTAAAACTTAAGAATTCATTCGCTTGGAGCTATTTTTAATCATTTGCTTGAGAAAAACGGTTGTATATAACTGATAGCTTAGACATTTCTGAACGAGTTGGATGCTATTCATGGCATCCACATGAGAGTCTTGATGCATATTAGAAATTATGGTTTCTCATGCTTTTCATTTGTTTAAGCTGCTTTCATGATGACTCTGTTTTTTTTCTGGATTCTCTTAATATATTTATTAGTATTTGTGGCCATTAGCTTTTTGCACCTGTAGCATCTGTTTAGACTTACAGAAGGATGCTGGGGATACCATAGAACAAACATGTAAGCAACGACAAGGTTTTAGAAAAGATGCAAGCAAAAAGGAAACTGATACTTAGCATCAGAAAAGACAGCTGAGGTTAATGGGACACGTAATGAGGAAGGATGGCTTAGAGAATCTAATACTCACAGGGCAGTTAGCGAGAGGGAAAGAGAAATGGTAGAAAGCAGCGCGAGACATACTTGATGGACTTGAGCAAGTTGATGGCAGAACGGGGTTTGGAAAAGATACCAAGAAGAAAAATATTAAGAGCGACAGAGGATAGGGGCAAGTGGAAGTTCATGATCGCCTACGTCCTGAAAGGACACGGTACATGAAGAAAAAGAGGTATCTGTTTCCTTTAGGACTAAATACACGTTCCGGCACGATTAAATGATTTCTTTTGTTCAAATCTCTCCACACCTACGCATGGCTTCTTTAGTAGAGCTTATTATTTTCCGAATGACTTTCTCCACATCGATAGTCCTAGGTATAACGATAAACTGCATCCGGCAGCAAGGTCTCTGATCGAAGGATTGGGGGTTTTGATGAGCGTTGAACCGCCTCTCAATTGCTGTTGTTCCCATGATCCAAGCTGGTAACATCTGTTAGGGTCCCAGCTATGGACAACTAGTGAACTCACAAACAAAAACGAAAGACTGAAAATATTAAAACACATTTTTATAGCAAATATACCATCAATACATTTTTGCATAAAAAAATAACAACAGTAACTATTTACAGCAGAATTACCAACAATATACACTACCAGCCATAATTATTAGGTCACCCCAGTTATTTTTTAAAAAATGATGTATTTCATACTATTTTAGTATTTATTGCCAAATGAAAATGGAATGGTCCTTTTGTTATTATTACTTTGCAAAATTTTACAAAGCAAGGAAGCAAAGATGAACTCATCTGAATCACCCTAAATTTTATTCATTCTTTCATTGATGAAACTGCAATATAAGTAATTATTAAATATTTATAAATTCATTTGATGCACATGTTATTGTGCATTATTAACAAAAGAACCATTCTATTTGCATTTATAATTATTTACTTGGCAATAAATACTAAAAAAGAATAGTATGAAATACATCATTTTATTAAACCCTGGGGTCGCTTAATAATTATGGCCGGTAGTGCATATTTATCTCTAGTTGAAACCATAAGATTGTGCTACAAAAATTTAGATTTGGTAAGCAGTGTTGATAATCCGTAAAAAACGATAAATAGGATACGATACGTTTTTGTTATGGTACGAGATTTTTTTTACCAAATAATTGTCACTGAGGGAGGATTATTTTGTTTCAGCCAGAAATTATCAGCTGAACGTTTATTTGAACCGGGGCCTATACGAAGTTGTTTGAAAAAGTATCGGGAATGTTGCTATGGTAACTGAGGTAAAGAACGCGGAGTAAAGCCACTTAGTTTTAGATTGACCTTGAATCCTGTCGTGCATGCACACTAAGTTATAACGTTCTCTCTAAACTCCATTATTTATCGCAGAGATTGGAAGGAGAGTGTATAGTGTGTGGTCGTCTTATCACTTCTTAGCGGTTTCCTCACTGGCTATAACTTTTTCAACAGTTTTTGCCTAAGCTCAACATTCCATACGTCCGACAACCATATTCCCTAGATCTCGCTTCTTTTGATTTTTTCCTCTTTCCAAAAACCAAATCCCATTCGAAAGGAACCAGATGTCAATACGTCAAGAGAATGCGACAAGACAGCAGCTTGCTATACTCCAGAAAGGTGTTCCAAGAATTATTGTATCAATGAAGACGATACTGGATAAAATGTGTGGCTTCAGAAGGAGTTACTTCAAAGGAGATTAAATACCGAATTGATATGTGCTGTAGATTACCTTTATAGAACCAGTCCCGATATTGTTGATCAGATCTCGTATTTTATAAATCAAAGGTTCCCACCAGCATTACTTATATTTAGCGTTAATAAATAGTACAGATGTTATACATTTCTGAAAGATCTTGTGTCAAACTCAGTTGAACCAGATAATTAAATTAAAATGCATCAACAGCAAAAACTTAGAAATAAAATTTCAAAATGTCATTTAAAAAATCCATACAAATAATCACATTTTGTTGATTTTGAATTTGTGTCACTTTTCCTCATTTTTTTTTTCAAATTTCCTTCATGTCAATTCAAAATTGAGGTCAACACAAAATTATGATGCCGTATTTGCCTTGTTTACAATTTCTACCCTTATTAGAGGTCATACTAGAATAATAATGATGGTCAAATAAAAAAAAGCATCAAAACAACAGCAGCCGACAAACCAAAGCAAATAACAGTCGCCATTTATAGAAGACGATTATAAAAGAAACATGGTTACAACACCGAAGCCATTAAGGTTTGCTGTTTTAATTTACCACGAAACAAAAATTGAAACCAAACTCTAGGTATTTAGAAATTATTTGAAAATGCATTTCCAAATAAATTTCAAAGTCTAACGCCCACTCATATATTACTTATGAACATATATAATTATAGGGTCTTTTTATACGACAAAGACCGAGAAAATACATTTTATTAGCATTTAGTATTTGCTAATGGGTCAATCTATTCGGTTCCAGAACTAATTTCAACTTGGAATTAATTTGTAATCGGAATTAATTTCAATACCACTGTTTACTATGTCGGCTTCAGGTTCTATTGATTATAGTAATTCAATTGGTAATTTTACAAATTATACTTTGGTGTGTGGATTGAGGAAATGCTCCATTTTATACATGACCGATGGCGTTTTTGTATTATAAATCAAAAGCCTCAGAGTCGACTATTAATCTCAGATGTCAGCTGCACTACAACATGAACTGCTCAGATCCTGCAAGTATAAATGTTCCTAATCAGCAATTGACGATGATCAAATCTCGCTCACGTGATCAAAATGACCACGAATTGCGAGTTGAAATTAGTTCAGAGTTGAGATTGATTCCGATATTAAATTAATTGCGAGTTGAAATTAGTTCAGAGTTGAAATTAATTGCGAGATTAAATTCATTCCTTGTTGAAATTAGTTCCGAGTTGATATCAATTCCGAGTTTAAATGAATTCTGAGTTAAAATGAATACTCAGTTAAAATTTATTCTGTATCCCAATCTATTCTACAGGTACAAGTGTTATAGTCTAATTTTCTTTTAAGCAGACAAATATTAGATTCAAATGCTTTATTCCCATTTATAATTTGAAACTATTTTTATTTCAACTAAAATTTAACTAACATTTTGAATAAACTTTAATTATAATGGTCAACAATGCTGAAACTAACACTGTTAAAAATCAGCAAATAAAAAATAAAAAATATAAAAACGTAAAATAAAGTAATTCCTCTTACCTATATTCCCAGAGCCAGGCCGTGGATCCCAGAGGCATACCATGGATCCCATAGCCAACGCCATTGTTCCTGGAACGATGGCATTTAGGCCCAACAGTTCATTTCTTTCTCTTATGAAGTGGAGATTGTATGGATTTAACATTCAGGCTTTCGATTATTCTCAAGTCGTAGTCTAAATGTGAACTGCTGACGACTAAAAAAAAATCTATAGCGAAAAACAAGGCACGCATATTGCAGATACGGAAGTATTGACAAGCGTATGCAAACTTTCATATTGCCCTCTACGTATCTGAGTTGGTTCTTAATTCCTGCATTTAATACTTTTGCGTTGCAGCGACATGTGAAATTCTATATCTTTGAACTAACATGATGGAATTACGAATGGATTTTAACATAGTTTGGGAAGTGAAACGAGCCGTGGAGTGGTATCAAAACAACAAAACTGTACACTTTCAGATATGTGAAAATTTATCTTAACTATATATTAAAACGACGAAATGTTTAAACCGATCTATGTTACAGAATGCGTGGGAGAGTCAAAAATTGTAAAGCCTACCGTACTGGCCAGGACTTTGAAGATCCGAATTGGGTGGGGATTAGGGTTAGAGCCCTGTTGGCGTGTAATCCTGACAGTGATTGTCTTTGTCTAAGCTAGATAAGAACGAAAAAACGTGTGAAAACTGGCAGTACGATTACGGCAGTAGAGAGGTCAAGAGCTCTGATATTTTCTACTTTCAGATGCCTTTACATTCCGTGATTTCAGCGATGAGACAAGCACCACGTAGAGAAAATGAGTAACTGACCAACCCGCTTTGATATCCATTCTAACTATTCACTTCTGGGCACCTCAACGTGGTGTAATGGTTAGCTTGTCTAGCTAGAAACGAGTAGTGAGTTCGATCCTCACTAGGTACACCATACTTTCGTCCTTGTGCAGCACTTAGAAAATTAACTACTTGTTCACCTCTTTCTCTCGCTTCATCCAAGAAACGATACCTAGACTGCTCTCCCACCCCCGAAAAAAAAAAAAAGGATAAATTTGAAGAAAATTGCCTAGCGGTGATTTGATCAGTTGATGCAGCGTGGCGTCCCTACTGAGGAATTACCGACAGACTATCATCTTGTTCTAGAACAACTCAAGTCGGATTATTATAATTGCAATGTCTTTAGTAGATGTTCATTTTCAGATTTCAGGCTGTTGAATGTATTCTGATTAGTGCACAATGTTTAAAACGATAGCATTCCGACCATGGAACCCAGGTTGAAATTTACCAATGATCGATTTGTTGGAGAAGTGACCTCTTAATAAGACGATTTCAGCGGGTGCATTGTCATCCTGAAAGATAGCATTTTCCTCCGGAAACAGTTCCTGAACCATAAATGACGTTGATCATTTAAAATTCATAAATAGTCCTGACTGTTGATTTTAAAAATGTCATTTAAATAATGTCTGTAAAGAACAACAATTTTAGCAATAAAAAACCAAGTAACTACTAGTATTAAATCAGTAAATATTAAAATAGACAAGCTTTTGACTGTTTAATCAAATTTTCCAAATTATGCTATTATGATACTAGGTGTTTCTAATATTTTGCCCACGCCCTGTATGTTGAATTCAGTAATCTCTAAAATTAGACTTATGTTTTAAAAAAAACAATTATTTCATGAATAAGATCGGATGCAACACAGTGACAAATGACATCATTAGAAAACAGCATATTTCGGCGTTGAACTTTTTTGGCGTTACGTTGTTTGATAAAATATTTTAGACTTGATTTTTATGTTAGTTCAATCTACGAATGCTACCAAATAGTCGGATCATTGGTAACTAAACCTTTTCTCCCAAAAACTCTTTCTGGTGATGAGACTAACTAGAGGCACGACTAGAGTTAAAAACAAGACCTGTCAAGAAGAAGATTAACGTTTTTGTTGGTTCAAATGCCATCTAGCATAATGAATATCTGGGTCCTATATCTGTGCATGCAGCTAGTGGCTGTGATAACACGATAGAGAACTTTCCAGACAAAATTTGCTACGTGTCCGTGACCAATGGGAGCATTCGATTTGGAGATTATTGGCTGT
Source organism: Ascarosepion bandense (assembly GCA_037127315.1). Lineage (NCBI taxonomy): Eukaryota > Metazoa > Mollusca > Cephalopoda > Sepiida > Sepiidae > Ascarosepion > Ascarosepion bandense. Next base: position 2,455,831 of record JBBBDQ010000436.1, read on the forward strand.
TGTTTGACTTGGAGAGGGATAATTTCCCACCCATATTTACTTGCCTAAGACACGTTCAATAGAAACGAATATCTCTCCAGCTTTCAATCCATATATGAAGAGAGAATTATTTAAGTTCTCAGCTGCTCAGTGACCCCAAAATCACACGTGGTCTATGGATCTAATGACGATGACGATGACGATGATGATGATGATGAATATTATGAGCGCGATGATGATGATGAATGCTGATTTAATGAAGGCATTGTGGTATTTCTTGTTGTTTTTTAACAAATAAAATATTGTTGCGCTGTTAACTACTGTTGTCTACATGTAGTGTGAACAGTCCTGATCTTTTGTAGTGTGGAAAAATAAAACGAAACTTAGAACAAAACAGGTTTTAATATTTCGTTTCTAAATGAATATATGTCAGTATTATTCTATTATTTCAAATATTTTGTCCTGATATTGGTTTTTATAGATGTTATTGTAGACTAAATATTTCATCCATGTACGCTCTGGTCATCAGCAGATGTTCATTGATTAGCTGATATGAGATATCTATCAATTATTGTGCTATTTTATCCTTGCCAAAATGCCAAAGGCAAGTCGGGGATACTGAAATCAAGCAGGTACAGAAATTTAAATACATGGGAAATGTTCTAACAGAGGACAGAAAGTGTGGCACTGAGATCCGAAGGCGTATTGGTATGGCTAAGGATGCATTCTAGAAGTTGAATTGAGTATTGAAATACAGAAAAATTTTACTGGTGTTTTTACAGAAGGATGCTGAGGATACCATGGACAGAACATGTGCACAACAAAGATGTTCTGGAGAGGATAGACAGGAAAAAAGGAAACTGATACTTAACATCAGGAAAAGACAGATGAAGTTTCTGGGACATGTAGTTGTGACACTATCTCTCACGGTGATACTTTCCCTTCTCCCGCGGGGATACTTTCCTTTGGTTGGTTTAAAACAACGGAGAGAGAAATTGATATTGGTGATATTATTAGTGTTTTATTGCCTCACGCGATGTGAGCTTAGGAAAAAAAAATAATTTTAGTACCATCAAGTGCTTCTAAAAATACGAGAGCATAGAGTTTGGTTATTTGAGGAAAATAATCATTTCTCACCTTTCATGACTGTAAATTTCGAATCTTTTCATGTTCATAAATTTCTCTTAGATTTGAAATGCATTCGGCTAATCTGAAAACGTGTAGACAAAACAAGTGTCAGAGTGATTTGATAAGGTCACTAGGATGCCAAGGCCAATGTTTAGCACAACAGTCCGAAGTGACCCGAGCTGGATTCGGTTCGGTGTGAGTTGGTATGATTTCATTGGTCGAGCTAAGACATGCGCAAATCGAAGGGACGGAGACCGATTTTCATTGGTCGAAGGCTGTGAGCCGGTCGGATCCCCAGAGAGGATCGAAATTGGTTATAAAAATAGATGCTCGACACGAAAAGTTCAGTTGGGAAGCAGTTTGTTCAAAGTCTGTGAGAGTTTTTCCAGTTGGGTGACAGTTTTTGAGTTAGAGCTGCTATCAGTCGAAATGTAGCGACTGGGGGTAAAATGGCCCCAGCCGGGGAGCCATGACCCACGGCTGGTCGCCCACCATAGAACTTATGGCTAAAGAGTTAATTTCAAATGAAGCCTGCCACAAATTAACTCAAAGAAGTTAATTTGGAATAATGCGCCATCGACATGAAACTCGAAAGAACGTTATTGTCATTTTTTTTTATCACGGGAAAATCGAAAATCCTGATTCTTCGTTCGTTCAACCTCGGCAAACTCCGTTAAACTCCGATAAGGACCCGAAAGAACTTTGCTGTTTTAGAAGTTACATAGGAAAATTGACAATCCTGATTATAGAGAATTAATGAAAAGACTTTTAATGAAATACAAGAGACTTTGGCGAATATTTGAAGAGATCTGTTTATTTCAACGCTAACGAAACTTAGACAAAACATTTCGTTTAACGATTAGAAGCTATGATGTTTTTGGCGAACTTTAACTCTCCGTTGTAAAAACCATTTTCGACGACTGTATATCATTTTCGACAACTGTATTCTTGGGAAAAGACAGACATTGTTTTTTCTTTACATAAAGACATTCTACGTAGCTCTCCAGGCGTGTACGACTTGTTCATTTATTTTATTAATTTTTTTTTTTGGGGGGGGGTGCCGTGTTTATTTTTTTATTCAACCCATAAGTGTACACCAGTGTCCGGACTGGCTAAAAGGGACGACTATTGAAATTACACGACGAGACTTCTGGGATCTAATCACAACGTGGGACAGTGGTCAGTTGTTGCAAAAGACGTCCTGTAATCCAGCTTTTGTGGCGACGTCATCGGACGGGATCGTCCCGATCAGCGACTGCGACCAAACCAATCGTTCGATCAGGTGGCAGTGTCACAACTGGGCTCGTTACGACCATCATCGAGAACGAGCGTCACATTAGACAGACGGCCAGCCAGGTGCCGTTTCGACCAGGATCTGGCCTGAGAGCGACAGTCCCGACCTGCAGTGTTACATAGTGAGGAAGGGAGGCTTGGAGAATCTGATGCTCACAGGTCAGATAGAAAGAAAGAGGGCGTCGCGGAAACAATATATATATATATTGGTTGGAAGCAACCACAGAAAACAATTTCAAAACAGGTTCACCAGGCAAACCAAATTCTCATTTTTCGTCTTGATCCCTAATACGTTGTTCTCACATGCACGATTAGCTTAAAAAAAAAAAAACTCCCCTCAAATGAGCATACTATGTTTTATGCACGCAACCCGGCTACCACTCAGCCAATGAGCGCCCAGCATCAGTCAATAAAAATGGCTATAAGCGACACCAATTCTTTGTCCACGAAGTGCTGTTCGATTCTCCATTCGTCCGAAGCTCGTCGATTCACCGTCTCCTCACTCCCTTGCAAAACATGCACGCGGCTCTGGTCCTTTTGGGTCGCAGAGGTAAGTCACTGCTACAGAGGACCAAGGGAAAAACATCGCGTGACATACTTGATTGGCTTGAATAGATGGATGGCGAAGCGAGGTTTGAGAGGGACAACAGGAGAAAGGTTGTTAAGAGCTACAATGGATAGGAAGATGTAGAGGGCCATGATCGCCTACGTCCTGAAGGGACACAGCACATAGAAGAATAATAATAATAAGAATGTCAGTTATTGTTCGTCCTTGCTGAATTAGCATTTAGCTACCTGATACAGAGATTGTACGCTTGACCATCAACAACAATAACACACCAATCGTGAATGTTTGTAGCCTTTATGTTCAATGTCAGATGGTTTCGTCATTTAGTTTTTAATGCTGCATTAGTATCGCTTTTAGTGTTCCATTTTAAATAATTTTTTATATTTTATTTCGGACTTTTGTTTTCATTTTGGCTGATATTGTATATATATATATATATATATATATATATATATATATATATATATATATATATTATTCTTTGCTCTCGCTAGTCGATAGAGCACTTCAGAGAAGATGATTGATTTCATGTTAAACGGTGACTGCTTATGGCTTTACGCTACCTTCTTTGATTACTGGATTGAACGCTGTTGTGTTAAGGTTCGGCTAACAAATTAAACGCTCTAAGTCATCGGGGTTTGTTTACATCCTGTGAATAATCCGCTGTAAAAAGCTGGCTATCTCTATCGTGTACGCATAGACAAGTGGTAAGATGTTCGGCTAATGACAAATTAGTCGGATTTCGATCCCAACTTGAAGCTACACAGATAATCTACCTGCACTGAGGTGCTGGGATACAACGAAACAGGCTTGTCTGCAGATGATTAAATATATACATATTGACCCCAAAGTCTCTAATAGCCCTACAAGCACATAACTAAATCCTCGACAGAAAACCAATGTAGTGTATCAATTTACATGCCCGTTCAGAGATTGTATCTCTGGTACTAATAATAAACCCACTACATATATTGGTTTTACTACAACCACACTCTTCCGTAGACTTACCTGTCACATTTCTGATCAGAGTACAATTAAACAACATATGTTAGAAAAACATAGCCATGTAGGTAATATTGGACAGATTTTAGTCAACAACACAATAATAACCACTCATACATACAATAAAAAGAACCTTCAGATATTGATAGCCATTTACATTAAATCAAAACAACCCACAATTAATAAAATCATGTTAAAATCTGGTCATAACACATTACATTCCATTTAAATATATGGTTCTGTTATCATTTCGAGCTCTCACGCGGTGTGACGTCATAGAACCGCATTACAAATTTACGAACTGCGTTTGCTATTTGGTGACTGCTGTCATTACTTAGCAAAGTTTTATGTCAACACAAGATAAAATCGTCTTTGATGCTGGATGTTTTTTATGTTTACGTCCTTGTAACCTCTCTGAAGTTGGCTCATGTGAGCCGAAAGCGTAGAACCAACTTAATAAAAAATTATCTAAATGTTGGAGAATTTATATCTTTGTTTTCACCTGGAATTAAAGCCAAAATACGATGTTTAGAACGGCTCATGATTAAACATAATAGACATTCATTGTCTGTTATATATATATATATATATATATATATATTCCAATCGAATTTGTTTAATTCACTCATAAATACCTTTGGGAAAGGCATTAATCTATCTCTTCTTTCTCTGGCTATGGGTTGAATAGCAGAACAGATTGGGTTCTATAGCTTTTGTTGGTAACCGGTCTACCGCAGAAAGTAATGGCAACCAATAGTGGAAAAATAATCTGTCTGATCAGTCATGTCTCGGAAAAAGGCGTGATCGCCCAAGCTAGTATCACGTATGGCAAGTAACTAACTGATTATGCCTACTTTCAAACGAAAACCTAGAAAGTAGGTTAAAAAACGGATTACTACATCGCCTGCGCTGTTTGTATTGAGGAACTCAGAGAATAAAAAACAGACAGAAAATCTATTAATTTTAGAATTCCAATGAATTGGAGGCAACCAAAAATCATCATAAGAATTGCTTTTTTATTCCTGCAAAAAATCAAATATCCAACAAAAAGAATCGGAAAATCTAATCTATCATCACCATGCCACAAAACTGGAATCCCATGGATCTGATCCACCAATCCCTTATTCTTAATTGTGTAGATATTCTCGCAGAAGAAAGGAATCCTATGAATAAAGATGAATTTTCCCATATCCAAGCAATGAGAAACAACAATTCTCTCAGGTTGAATCTAATTTAGTGAGATACCCTTTTCTCTCTCCAAAATGATGCGAATCTCTTGGGTTCAGAATAAAATAAAGGAATATCTATTATATCCAGAAACATCTTTCTCTCAGTACTGAAATAAAGAAAAACGTTTACCCAACAAAGATGTATCCTTGGTCTACTGCACAAATCTAAGCTGTTTGCAGGATAAATGTAGTGAATACTTTTTTAAAAAATAATTTCACCCCAAGCAAGGCATTCCACTGCCACTATTGCGCAGGGGGTTACAGAGGGGAAAGTGATGAGAAAAGTGTGGTTAGATATAGGAAATGTCAGAAGGAGGGTGATAGACGGGTAAGGATACCGAGGATGAGGGTTGGGTAGATGGGAAGAGTGTTTGAGAGAATGGATGCGAGTTAGTGTGATAAGAGGTGTCTATTGACCTTACATTTAAACTCCTGTATATTGTAGCTGTCGGGGAAGCAAGTGTGTGGAAGGGAATTCCACAGGCGAGAAGTGCGAGAAAAGAAGCTGTTGGAGTAGAAATTGCGGTTACATCTTATCTGTTTCACTGTAAAAGGGTGGGATCTAGTTGCTAATCGAGTATCTCGTGCAAATTCGTATCTAGGGGGCACCAGTGATCTAAGTTCATCGGAGCAGAAACCGTGAAAGTATTTATAGAAGAGGCACAGGGAAGCCACGTCACGCCGGTGAGAGAGTGACTGCAACCGGTCAGCCAAGTCGGTATCGATCACATTACAGATTCTCTGTTGTGTTTTGTCAAGAACCTCGAGGAGAATAGCAGGGGTACCTGACCAGATGTGGCAGTAGTATTCAATACATGGGCGGATGGTAGATTTAGGCGAAAACAATATTGTTTCATGAATGCAATAAATATGCATCGATGTCTGTTTCTGATTTTGTGCAGTTCAAAGCATCGTGCCAGGATAAGGCAAAATTTCTTAAGAAAATTAAATGCAATGAACCATTTTGCTCCTTGTATGCGTTGCAGGGAGTGGGGAGATTTAAAATATGTTACTAGGCCAGCAGTCGTGATATACAAAGTTCTGTTTTCTCTGGAAGTCGTATAGCAGATTTCAATATTTTGATTGGGTTCAGAATGGCTAAACAGAAACAATGTACAGGCCGATTCCAATAACATCAAACCCGACGTAGTAAATAAAACAAAATGTTTTGCACTGACTTCAAATAAAATTTGGATTAGTGAAGTAGTTTATTAAAGTCCCACTAAATATGCAACCTGTCTTATGTATTTTTGTTGAAAGGTTCTTGGCTTGAAAGTGGGTGTGCCTTTTGGACCTTTTATCAGGAAACTTTTGATGGTGCGAAATGTGACCTGAAATGAGAGTATTCGATATCATTCAAAATAATGAGTTTTGAGCTTATAATAATTTTTTTTATTATCATATCGCCCCAAGCAAGGCCAGGGGAGGATAGGTAGTCGACACCTGGGGACAAATTCTGCTATGTTAGACTAACAGCTCAGCTCTTCTCTCCTACGAACATCCTGCTTATCTACCATGTATAGCTGATGATATTAATGAGCGGTATCAGAACTACACGAGACAGTCAACCTCAAGCCAAAGGCAGATCAGAACTGGATTTCTCAGTCCCAAACATGATTGTGAATATAGATCTGTAACCAGAAATAATCAATATCCAGTTTGTTGTCACTTGACCTCGACTGATTTACTTCATCTATTTGTTTTCTTTTTCTTCTTTGGTCAAGTGGTTGCCAATTTGAAAACCCTATAAAAAATACTGAGACTAAGAGGAGATCACACTTTCTTTCTTTAATGTCAGTCAGTCAGTGAAGTGCCATACGTGATACACGCTTGGGCAATCATGTCTCGAAAGAGACATGACTGACTGCGCAGAAGATTATCCCGCAGGAGTTTGCCATTGCTTTCTGCGGTTGACTGGTTGCCGACCAAGGCTATAGAACCCAATCTGTCCTGCTATTTAACCCATAACTGGAAGGAAGAGACGGATTAATACCTTTCCCAAGGGTATTTGCGCGTAAGTGAATACAATGGATTCAACTGGAATTCGAAATCGGCTCCCCTTTTTCACGTTCCGAGCCGATATCCACTGTACCACAACGCTACATTTAATGTAGGTGTCCCAAAGACATTTGGCGTCTATAATCCTGTGGTGTCAGTGTGTATACTAGGAATGCCTGGTGGAAGGCATAACAATCCAGCATTGCAGTGGCAATGGCTGATCACAGGTCCTTGCTGGTTTTTGACCAAATGCATTTTTTAAAAAATAATCATATCGCTCCAAGCAAGACATTTTACTGCCACTGCTTTGCAGGGAGTTACATAGGAAGAAAGTTATGAGAAAGAGTGACAGGTTATAGGGGGTGTCAGGAAATCGTTAAGAGAAGGATTAGAATACTGATGAGAGTGGACAGAGAAAGAAGCATGAGAGAGAGGATGCAGGTTAGTGAGATAGGAGATGACTATTGACGTTACATTTAAATCCTTGGAGATTGTAGCTGTCGGGGAAGCAAGGGACTTCCACAGGCTGAAACCGCAAGAAAAGAAGCTGATGGAGTAGAATTTGCGTTTACAATTAAAATAAAGATTTCTTAATCATTTCACTCTAAGACATTTTTGCAATGTCAATACTCATCTATTAATACTCATCTATTAACCACTTGACTCTAGTTCTTTCACCACCCCGTATATCCTTTCCTTTCTCTCCACCTTTGCAACTGTCATCACACCTGTATTCCCATTCTTCTCTTGCTCCTTTCTAACTGGTTCGTCTTCCTCTTCACTCTCTTCTACTTAAACGTTTTACTCTTATGTAGCCCCCTGCACATCAGTGGCATTACCGCCTTGCTCGGGGTGATACGATTAAAAAAAAAGACATAAGAGGTTACTGAGTGTGAAAGACTATGAGGAAAATAGAAACATTATTAAGAAAATAGAAGAATAAAAGAACAGAAATTAAGATAAAAATTGATATCGCATTTACATTTTTTAAAAATCAAATTTTACTGGGAGCAAAATGTCGAAAGAAGCGAGATTTGTGAGAGAAGCCATTAGCATAGAACTTACAGTTGCATCTAGCCAGTTCATCTGTAAAATGATGTGACCTTGTTGCAAATAAGGTACCAAAGTGGAAAGCTTATGGTAACAATTGACATCTTTTTTTTTTTATAAGCGTTTCACCCCGAGCAAGGCATGTCACTGCCACTACTGCGCATGGGGCTACATAGAGTGGAGAAAGGATGATTAAATATAGGAAATGTCAGAGGGTAGGTGATAGGCGGTTAGGGATACCGAGAATGGATAAATATAGGAAAGATATGAATTTATATTTTCTCTCCTAGCTATGGGTTAAATAACAGTGTAGACTTGGCTTTACAACATTGGATGGCAATCTGACTGAACAGACTATTCTGAATGTAAAACTGTGTAGAAGGTAAAAAAAAATTGATTGATTTGGTTTTTACAACTTAACTCATTGATTATCATCTTTGTCCCTCCCCTATGCTTGTATGTGAGTGTTTTTTTTGTTTTTTTATAAGCGTTTCACCCCGAGCAAGGCATGTCACTGCCACTACTGCGCATGGGGCTACATAGAGTGGAGAAAGGATGATTAAATATAGGAAATGTCAGAGGGTGGGTGATAGGCGGGTAGGGATACCGAGAAATATATAGAGAGGAATGACTGGATGAGGTGAAAGTTATTTGTAGAAGGTGGAAGCAAGGTTACAGTTGGAAAATAACTGAAGCCTGGGTTTCCTGAAAAATTGTTTTAAGAAAAAGATTTTATGAATCTCTACCGACAGTAACGTCAACTTATCTATCAATGAATGCCGAAAATTTCTTGTATGGAAACTTATTTTCACTATCACCAAACTTAAGAATATTCTAACAAAATAATCAAGAAGTTTATAACAACTTGCTAAAAGTGAAGAAGTTTGTAGAATCAAATTGACGAAAGTTTTTTATATAACGGTGAAGAATATTTTCAAATCACACTATAGAAAGTTCCAAATTCTTTTCTTCAGAAATTTCTGTTTTTCTCTCTATACCTCTCGGAATCGTCATCGCAAAATCTACCTAAATGTATTGTAGTTTAATATAAAATCATTGCCGATGTCAGATTGTTAACAGACATTTTTATATTTCTTGCCTTAATTGCTAAAATGCAGCCGAGTGTTTAAATAACGTCAGAATATGTTTGTCTTGAATGAAATGCCTCTTAGAAACCGTTTCAGAAATTGATGGAACCTTGATGTTTATGTCTCTTTAACTGAATTTTGTCTTTATAATCTTTAAGAAATTTTCTTTGTTGTTGTTTTTTGCGCTTGTTGCTCATTTATTCTCTGGGAATATCAGGAAGATTGCTCCTCATTTCTTCTTTTCAAAAAATGTCCTCATTTCCGAAACTCTAAAATAAAGCAGTTTATGTAGTTAGGTTGCGAGTTTTATTCACACGGAAAATGTCTTAAAAAATAATTAGAAGGAAATTTGGCTTCATTCTCAACTTTTAGCGAAATAATAACCCTTCCACACACTTAACAGCTGTTCTCCATTTCGGTTTTGTCAGGCATTTTGATTACTCCGCATATAATTCGTTTTTAAATTGAGAAATCATTTTTGTTTTTTTCTAATTTTATTTTAAAGTTATAAAATTTTTCACTGTTTCTGTTGACAGAAAAATTATCCAATCAATGTTTAATATGGCTAGCAGCGCATTTAGAAAATCCAGCCAAATAAAAGGTTAAATTTGAATCGTTTTTACTGAGTTGATATAACTTTGCTTTCAGTATAGCCATTACGCCATTTTAAATTTTGTTGTTCTTTGCGTCTCTAACGAAATTGTTTATAATTATCAACATTTTCTTCCATGATATCAAGACTGACATAAAAATTTGAAAAGCGTGTGTTATTTACTCGATTCCACGCCGTTTCGGGCAATTCTTGAACTTGTATTAATATTGTCAGCTGAACTTTGTTTACAAAAACTGTAACACGTAAACACTTGTTCATATAGCAACATTCGGTATTCAACATATCATTTCTTTCTTCGCGAAATTACATTCTTTCTGTAAGCGGACGTTGATCGAAATTGGACTACAAAATGCCAGAGGACTCGAAGTGTATTGGATGCATTATGGGAAGGATTGTAGCTGACGGCTGACTCACAAGTCGATATACGATTTGTATCGACTTCTTCTCGGCAGAGAGGGGTATGATGTTGGAAGAACCGAATTTTCTAATAAACCTCGGCTAAAAATATCACTGATGACCTGCGCCAAAGCATCAGACCGATATATTTCACGAACATATATATATTTAACTTAATATAAAAATAACGCAAACGAGAAAATTGACAGGCATTTGCTGCTTTCCTGACGAGTGGACTCAGCAATTACAGAAAGGTTTGTCTACGAAACTCTGGACTAGGGGGGCTGAATATAACATCAATCAGCTAAGTGACAAATTTTATATTTGTATTAATCATATAATTTTATATTTGTATTAATCATATATATATAGAATAGTATACAGTTGTATTAAAAAGTGCTCAATACATATATAATGTAGAGCTTTTAAATATTTTCATGTGCAAGCCAGTTGATTAAGCAACCCTGGTTTAAACATTTCGGTATTTTCAGGCATTGTATATAAACTGATTTTACAGCATTTTATTTCAAACGTACAACAGGAATTTTCCGAAGGCACGATTGGATGTTTAGAATAGCTGAAATTTTCAATTTAAAATTTAAAATTTAGCATGGAAGAATGGTAGGCTTATATATCTATAAAATAGATTCTGGAGGTGAAATTCTATAACAAACCAACGTTTCTATCAGCTGATCTAGCAATGCATTCAGTATGGTCTTTCCTCCTCAAGTCATTCAAGAATATCTTTTATACATAATTACCTGCTATCTGTAGATTTATTCATATAAAATAGAACAATGGTAGACTTATAGATATATAAGACAGATTCTGGAAAGAAAAATTGTCTAGCAAAACACAACACAGTGAACCAACTTTCCTATCAGCTAATCATCTCGACTAAATCCAGTCTGCAATATAATCAATCCTGATCTGGCAGCTCGCCCTCAGTCACTTTTTATCGACGTGATGTGGCTTCCCTCTGTTTTTTCTACAAGTATTTTCATTGCAACTGCTCTGACGAGCTTTTTTTCTCTGGTTCTCCGATAACATGTACTTACTCATGCTACTAGATTGGCATCTAGGTCCCACCGTTTCACCGTCTAAATAGGTAAATGTAACTGCTTCTTCTACTCAAACATTTTCTTTTTGTTATGGTGCCCTCCTACGAGGAATGGACTCTTCTTCTATGTGATTACCTGCGTGACTCCCGGAGAGCAGTTGAGAGCAGTTAACTGCCTTGTGAATTGTCTAACTATCTGCCTTCGGGCGGAGAGTAATAACCCAGTCGAGGCTCTGCCGAAAGGTAGAGTCTCGTCTGGGGAAAATTAGACAGAATTTTTTGCTCGGGCTTTATGGCCCGGATTATCCACATTAAAAAGGTCTTGTGCCTCATTTTGTCTTAAATGGGAAGGCAATTAAATACTGCAGTTAACGAAGGCAGTTATAGGCAGTTAACGACAGCTACTAGTCAGGCAATAAGCAGCATAATAATACCTTTGGACTTACTTATTGATAGTTACTTATTATTAACACTTCCTTTGAATATCTTGTTTCTTGTTATACTAATACACTGTTTTGAACCTACTTTTCGTGTTCCGTGTCTACTTCCGGTACAAAGCGGTCACTACATTTTGCGGCGAAGTTTCGCCTCAACTCTACAACAAATTGGCGGTGAAGATTCACAACACTTTTCTTGCACTTCCCGTTTGTTGCACGTCCCGTTTTTTTTTGTTCTCCTCTCTGCGCACCAGTGTTGGTACTATCTTGCTCGGTGGGAAACTATTTAAAAAAAATAAAGCTAACCCGGTAATTGATTCAATGTAATCTTTCCACTTCACGAGAGCAGAAACATCAGATCGAGAAGGCGCAATGTGTTATTCTCTTGGAAGTTAACATCACCCATGAAAGACGAAAAAGTTGTTTTAGATGATTAAAAGAGAGCAGTTTCGCTTTAGAGGTGTGCAAATTAACAAGCCATTCGTTGCCCCAGTTAACAACAGATTGTAAATAAAATACGAAATATGTTTCCACTTAACTCAAAAAGGGTTGATAAAGCGTAAAAAAACAAATCACACAATAAATCATCCACAGAAATAGAGTAGAATGTGACACATGTTTTTCTCCTTTTTTCTACACCATTTTTTACATCTCGACAACTAATACACTGTGCTTGTATTCCATCCCTATGCCTACGTACCTACACTTTGATTATAGCAACAAGACACATATACTCTGATCGTTGACACAAGCAACGATCCCTATGTAAATAATCCCATCATTTTGACGAGTAATATGCTAGTTAATGAACAAGATCAGATGGATTAGACATGATGCGCCCGAAAAACATCCCTGAAAGAAGTTCTTATATGGTTAACTCTCGTGAGACCAGCGCTATTTTGAAGGGCAGAAAAATATTTCAAAGATTACCTGAAAGATTCGGACAACTTTTCTTATTGCTCCGGGAGCAACAGCTTTTTACTGATCGTTCTTGGCAAGTTAAATTAGTTAGGGAGGATTAGTTTGCCCAACTACCTAGTTACCCATCTTTTCGGCAATCATCGTGACATACGAGTAGCAACGACTAAGAAGGAATAAATAAATGAATTCATGCTTTTCTTATTGGTGTTAGAGGTAGGTGATTGATTGTTTTGTTTTTATGGCATATCAACCTCGGCGGGTCATTTATTGCTAACTCAATTTTTATTTATTTATTGCTTTCAATCAATTTATTGTTGTTTTTATATAATTTTTGTGTCTAGTAATACTTTTTTCTTTTCGAGTATCAAGATTCATTGGGATTTGTTTTTAAGGGCAGGGTCCCCAAATCATACCCTGTTATTTAACCCATAACTGGAGGGGAGGGACGCATTAATACCTTTCCCAAGGGTACCAGTGCTTAAATGAATGCAGGGTATTTAACTGGAATTCGAACTCGGCTCATCGATTTCTCTTTCCGAGCCGATATCCACTGCACCACATCCGTCACTAAACGCTTACAGCACCTGGTATTCCCAAGCGGTCACCCATCTAAGTCCTGACCAGGCTCAACGTTGCTTAATTTCGGTGATCATAAGAAACTGAAATTTTATCTCAACTAGACATTTCTGCTTAAATTAGTGATACAGCATGACAATATTTTCAAAAAAATCATAACAAAGAAAAGAAATCTGTGGTGATCGCCTATGTCGTGAAGGGACATTATATTTACAAATCACAGATAATAAAGAAAAGGAATCTCTGGAGAACTGTAGTCACCTATATCCTAAAGGAACATGACATTTATAATACACATATAATAAAGAAAACGAATTTGTGGAGGGCCGTGATCGCCTATCCCCTGGAGGTGTAGGACGTTAAAATCTGCTATATCAGCATGTATTTTTACAAAGTAACCAAGAAAAGAAAACATTATCGGGACTGAAAAAGAATCTTTTGTAACCCAGATAATCCTATTCTTTGAATTAATTCTAAGAGTGATTTTGCTTGCTTTTTACAGTCTAAAATATTGAGTCAGTTTACCCACCCTTTGCGGATATGCGTTCTGGTGCAGTGGATATCTGCTCGGAAAGAGAAATCTGGGAGCCGAGTTCAAATTCCAGTTGAATTCCTTGCATTCACTTACGCGCAAATATTCTTGGGAAAGGTATTAATTCGTCTCTTTCCTCCAGTTATGAGTTAAATAACTGGACATATTGCGTTCTATAGTCTTGGCTGTCAACCAGTCTACCGCAGAAAGTAATAGCAACCTGCTGCGGGATAATCTTCTGCCTATCTGAAGAGAGTACTGGATTGCTATGTGTTGTCAGTTCTTCAATATGGCAGTGAATGCTGGACAATATCATCAAAGATGAAGGAAAAACTTGAAATGTGGTTCTACAGAAGGATGCTGTGAATATCATGGATCGAGCATGTGAGCAATGATGAGATATTAAAAATGATGGAAACAAAAAGGAAATTAATACTGAGCATCAGGAAGAGAGAGCTAAAGTTCCTGGCACATGCAATGAGGAAGGGAGGCTTGGAGAACCTGATACTAACAGGCCAGATAGAGGGAAAAAGAGACAGGGGAAAGCAACGAATAACATATTTGAAGGACCTAAGCAGGTGGATGATGAAACGTGAGTTGCATGGTGTAACAGGAGAAGGCGTGCTAAGAGCCACCAGGGACAGGGAGACGTGGAAAGCCATGATCGCCTACGTCCTGAAAGGACAGGGCACATAGAAGAATAATAATCTGGAACTGTTATGCAGACAATTAACTCTGGTGTTGCGTGTAAGTAGAAATTCCGCTTCTTGAATAATTAAAAGTAGAAATATTAACACATAGAAACATTTAATTGAAGTGAGAGCATTATTCAAACTGATGATGGAATATTTCTTTTCATTTTATCGCTGAGTATGGCACTAAAATTCATCTTCAAGTTTTAATATTTTCTGAGCGAAGTGAAAGTTTTGAAGAAAGAATATTTTGGCAAAGTTTACATGTTTCTTTTTTTTTTTTTTTTTGTTCAGTTGTTATTCTCCAGTTGGCCAGAAGCTAGATTATCGAAAGAGGTGTTTATAACCAACTAGCAGTATAGCCCGGCGTTGCTCGGGTGTAATGAAAGCTTTAAAACGAATCCATGGTCCTAGAGCTTAGACTCTTTGGATGTTGGCACGAAAAACTAAAAAGCAATAGTTGTTTCCAGTTAAAGCAAAACCGTAGACTGAAAGAAAAATGAATGGATGTAAGTCAAATTTTGATGTCCTGCTATCGATATCAAATAAGTTGTTTTCGTCGCAAACTTAATTTTGAAGACTAAATAAGTCCTCTGAGTAAATGGTATAATGGCTAAGACTAAGAACTACAATTATACCTACTTAGAGCCAAACCCGAAGCAAAAACTAAAATAAAAGTGCTGAAAAAAATACAGACATACAGGCAGATAAACAGACACACACACAAGCAATTTGCCTTTTATATATATGTATTATCGAGTTTCTGCACTATTGTAAGAACTGCAACCTTGAAGCTTCTGAATATTGTTTCCTATGTCTTTGTCTAAGAGTGTATCGACTTTTTCGATTATCGATTTTCGATATTTATCGGGCGTACCTTGACACAAAACTTATCTAAGAACACTCGCAGACGCTTATAGTACAACTGTGTAAACTTTCGAGAAAATCGGTTCAGCCGTTTCGGAGTCTATAGGTAACGGACACACGCACACACACAGACACACACACAGACAAAGTTCCATTTATAAATAAGTTTATATATATATTGACGAGAGAGAGAGAGAGAGAGAGAGAGAGAGAGAGAGAGAGAGAAAGTGAAGAGAGACTACACTGAGTGAGAAATATCCCTAGAAGCCACATCACGTCGGTGAGAAAGTGACTGAAGTCGAGATGTCAATCCTAGAATTTTGACTCCTGATCATTCTTCAAGTTGATGAAAATAAATATACTTCAGTTTTCCCATAAAGTCATTCTTCAGAACTTTCTCTAATTTATCAGTGGATTATTTATCAATTTAATTTATTTATTTATTTATTTATTTATTTATGTTTCAGTTTGAGATCATTCAGTCTTACATGAGGAGTTTCTTCTTTTTTATGTTGGAACCGTATCAGTTCCATCTTAGATCCTTTCACAGGTGTGTATCAGAGATTTAATCTGCTTAAATGCAATAGAATTCTTCAGTTTCGTTATTTAGACATTCATTCATATTAAAACATTCTTCTGTTTGATATTTCCACCTTTTTCTTTTCCATAGAACCGAATTTCGCATATAATAAGGTCTTGTATCCCGGAGGGTGGGGATAAACAGAAAAAGAATCGAGCCAGAAATAACTCTTAACACTGAGTATATATAAATAGAGATTTATTATACGTTAGTACAATAAACCAAATACAAGTACACCAACGAACAGTTAACACGAATAACATTTATGAAGGCAATGTCTCTGTATAGGACGTATGCGTCCGTCTTGAGAATAAAGCTTCCGTCACTGCCATGAAATGACGTAGACTCAAGTATAGTCACGAACGCACATACACTCTGTCTGTCTGTCTGTCTGTCTGTCTCTCTCTCTCTCTCTCTCTCTCACTCTGTCTGTCTGTCTGTCTGTCTTTCTGTCTGTCTGTAGTTCATTCCCGTTGCCGTCTTTTATGACCCGGGCCATACCCATTGCGGGGTAGGACCAGGATATTCCTCTACAACAATATCTCTCCAGAACATAAGGTTATAACAATCTTGAATTTTATGTTAGAATTAGTCTTCAGTTGTAGAAGAAAACATTGTCCATTTTATTGTTAGATCATTTCTCAATGAAAAAGTAAAAAGGAGCCGAAAAAACAAACAAAGAATAACCTATACATAAGATTTGAATTCGCTTCTGTTTATTTTGAGAAGCCTAACAAATCATATCAGTTGTTTTACCGATTGGGCCATTGCCAAATAATGTTAGTCTTTATTTTGTTTTGACGCCATATTTGTAATTGTTTTTATGTTCAGTCATATTAATATTACTAGTAATATTGTTATAAGTTTTATTTCTTATCAGTTATTATTGATTTTTGTTATGGAAACACAAGGCAGTTTTGTTTATTGGTATCAAGTAATACCTGCTATTACCATAACAACTGAATATATCATTAAAATTATTACGAATGCATATCAGTATCGCAGTGATGATGATGTCATATGTGTTGTTGATGACTGTTTAGTCAACAGAATAAAAGTTTCTTCATTTATGGTACCCGAGTACTGCAACACAAAGTGCGTGAACCGCAAGGGTTGGCTATTTTACAAAATAAATCTCATTTTGTCAAATTCAATGAGATAATCTTTGTCAGCCTGTGAACATGTCAGTCAAGATTCTTATAAAGTATATAGTTTTATATTGCTGAATAGATTAAAAACAATGTACAGACCTGAGGAACAGAGGCTTTTCAATTCATCATTGAAAAAAACATTTTTCTTTTTACTGTCAGAAGTGAAACCGATAAAATGCAGCCGTAACTTCTACACCAACAGTTTCTCTCCTCGCACTTCTCGACTGTGGAATTCTCTTCCAAACGATGCTTCCCCGACGGCTACAATCTCCAGGAGTTTAAATGTAAGGTCAGTAGATACCTCTTAACACACTAACCTTCTCCCATTCTATCAAGCACTCTTCCCATCTGCCCAACCCTCATCCTCGCTATCCTTACTCATCTGTCACCTTCCTCCTGACATTCCCTATGTCTAACCACTCCTTCTCTTTACCTTCCCCTATGTAGCCCCATGCGCAATAGTGGCAGTGGAATGCTTTGTTTGGGGTGAGATGATAAAAAAAAAAAAAAAAGAAGTTGCCAATAATTTTCAATGGGATACGTATATAATAGCTTAAAAGTGTGTCTTGACAATCAGCCTACAAGGTAAGGTAACTGACACATAAGACGATTTAACTGGCAAAGTGATCGTTAAACATCCAGGGAATTTTTTCCCAATCTTTGTGCTTATACCTTTGAGTATTTATGCAGTCGAATGAAGCTGATTTTTTGTGTTAGATTTATTGATGAGTGTACGTTTGAATCTCACTGGAATTCACCTGTTTGCTTAGTTCCTTGGTTTTTCTGACGTACAGGAATCAGAAATACGCGATATTACGTTTCTGCAAAAAATATTGATCGTTAATATACGTTTATTCAAAATGTAACTCTCCATATTCGTTATAATCAAAATTTAAGTAAACATACATACGTAAATATATATATATATATATATATATATATATATATATATATATTTCGCCGCTGGTGACCTTGCGGCTCGTCAGACCCAAATGATACAACAGTTAATCTTCAAAATATTCCCGAAAAATCATTAAACACAGACGCTCACGTGTCCGTATTGAGAGTAGACATTTGTAACGGTAATTTGCAAAAAACAATTCCTCGCTCATTCAGCGGCGAAATACGTATTACCCATGAAATTGTAGAATATCTAAATTTTTTCTAAATTCTATTAGTCTGTTAAATTAAATAAATGAATTTAACATTGAGTTCTTCTCTGTCGGAATTTACCTGATTAATATACCAAGTATTCCACGTTATATATATATATATAGGAAAGAATATTAAAAGGTTTCGAATTTAAAAATGTATTTTTGGACAGTATTTGTTTATTTTTATTATTCTAATAGCATAATAAAAATAAACAAATACATTTTTAAATTCAAAACTTTTTAATATTCTTTCTTATACATATTAAGACAGTATACGTGGATCATCTCTATGTTATATATATATATAATTGAAGTAGTTGGAGGATTTTGAATAATTATTAAGTAATTCATCGAGCTTTATATTCGTCCTCAACAGAATGCAGAAAGCACTGGACGGCCGTTTCGTCCTCTATTTGGGGGCTTTTCAGCCGTGTGCATCCACTACCAGAAATCGAAACCCAGACAGTTTGGTTATTAAGCTGATGTCATGCCAACTGTACCACAGGCCCTGGTGACGAAGCGGTAACGCATTAAACTCGATGAAGCGCCGCTCGCTCACAAATTCCGTTGTGGAACTCATCCGAGCTTCTTTACCCGTAAGATGGTGTCTCACCGAGCCATGACTTCTCCAACCAAGCCACTATACCCATGGCGAATTACGAGGTTGAAGCACAGAGATATGATTGAAGTAAGGGGAATTTTTGAATAATTATTAAGTAATTCATCGAGCTTTATATTCGGCCTCAACAGAATGCAGAAAGCACAATCATATCTCTTTAATGAAAGATGGTTGAAAAAAAGATTGCTGTCATAATTTGCATTATATTGTAGCGGATAAGAAATTAATTAAAATCAACCTTCTTCTTCACTTTTACAAAAATTCGCAATGACCTGTAAAATCCTGGTTTTCCCAAATAGAAAAAGAATTGACTATGTGCTTAACGAAAAATTCGAAACCAGATTTCGCAAGTAGGTGTTAAACCAATGGGAGCGACTTGCAAGACCAAAAAGGACTTCGCGAGTAAGTGCGAAAAATCTAGATTACAATAAAAGGCCTTCATCAGCGTCAGCCAGTCAGAGAGTCAGATGGGAGCCGCGGGACGAATCAACATCAAATCGACCCGGAGATAAGGTCAGGTTGCACCTTGTTCTCTTTCTCCTTTTCTCTTTCAACAATTACTACTACGAACATTTTAGGTAGGCATTTCTTTTACATAATCCGCAACAGGTTGCCACTATCTGTTCTAGTAGACTGGTTGCTACCCAATGCTATAAAACCCAAACACTATATATATATATATATATATATATATGATAGAAAAAGAAATAGGGTTTTTCCAACGAGAGAAATTGGTATAGAATAAAAAGTATGAGAGGCCGTGAACGTTTTGTTTAAAGTTTATATTTATTGTTGTTGTTATTATACATGTTATGATAATTTAAGTGTCCATAATGATATTTGTGACGCTACACGTGTTCCGAGTCTAAGATTGACTCTCTTCAGGCAAATAAATTTGTGGCTTTATAGGAACTCGATACGTAAAGCCACATATTCTACTGAAGAGAGCCAATCTTAGAGCCAATCTTCTTTTCTCACATCTCCTGCCTGTGGAATTCCCTTCCGTATAGAGAATAAATTACTAATTATTATAAATTAGAGAATAATAGAGAATAAATTAGAGAATAATAGAGAATAAATTAGAGAATAATAGAGAATAAATTACTAATTTAAAAGAGAATTTCATTCTCTTTTAAATTAGTAATTTGTGTCAACAAAGGCATCTTGTCAACAGTGTTATTTCACTAATTTTTATTAATTTATTTTTTAATAATCATTTCACCCCAAGCAAGGCAGTACTGCCACTGGTGTGCAGTGGGTTACTTAAAAGGAAAGTGATGAGAATGAGGAACAAGTTATAGGGTGTGTCAGAGAATGGGTAAAAGAAGGATGAATACACTGGCGTGAAGAGATCTGCATGAGAGTAGAGTGGAAAGGAAGAAGAGCATAGTACAATGATTGTTAGGGAAAGGATGCGAGTCTAGGCGATAAGAGATGGCAATTGACATTGCATTTAAATTCTTCGAGATTGTAGCTGTCAGAAAAGCACAGTTACGAAAGAGAAATCGCCAGGTAGGAAGTGCGAGAGGACAGCTGATAGAGTAGAAATTGCAGTTACATTTAATTGGTTTCACTGTAAAATGGTGAGACCTAGTTGCTAGTCGAGTAGCTCGAGGGCCACCTGGGAGCTAAGCTAATCGGAACAGAAGCCGTGAAACACATTACATCGGTGAGAAAGTGACTGGAGTTACCAGATCGGGATCGATTACATTTCAGATTTTTCGGTGGATGTTGTCAAGAAAGCCTTGATGAATAGCAGTGGCCCTCGACCAGATGCGACAGCAGTATGAAGTGCACGGGTGGATGGCAGATTTATATATGTGCAAAAAGGATTCAGACGGTAAAAAGAACTTCCATTTCCTACACAGTGAACCGACATTCCTAGAAGCAGATTTACCTAAGGATTCTATGTAGTAATTCCACTGTAGGTCGGATGAGAGAGTTAAGTCGAGGTAGTGCATTGTTTTGGTTTCAGGGAGACTAGTTTGATTCATGCTTATAAGGGTTAGAGCGATTGTCTATAGTGGTTAAGGTATAGCAGCCACGTTTTGGAAACATTAGAATTTACGGGCCATTTCTTACCCAAATTCACCACAGATTGGAGGTACTTTTCAAGAACAGCAGTGAGGTTTCCTTTGTCAGCATCGAGAGATTTCTTTTCGAGGCGGGAGGAAATGGTGTTGTTGTCAGCGTAGATGCCTACTTGGGATGTGATTACATCAGGGAGGTTGTTGATGAAGATCGGAAAAAGCTTAGGACCTAGAATAGAGCCTTGAAGGGCACTCGCGTTCGTATAATAATATCTGAAAACATGCCCGTTCAATACTACCTCCATTACGGGATTTGAAAGGAACGACTGGATAAGATCAAACAAGCGTCCGGTTATACTATAGCCCTGTAGCTTAAGTAGAAAGCCAGTATGCCAAACGCTATCAAATGCTTTTGAGAGGTCTAGGGCAACAGCTCAAGCTTCGCTGTCTGGTGTATATATTCTGTGATGGTCGTTAGCATATCAACAATAGACCGGGTGAAGCGAAAACCATACTGTTTATCGGAGAAGAGGCAGGGGGCTGAGATTTTAAACCACTTCAGCATTGATAATAGCCTCAAACATTTTGCAAGGCGATAATTAAAGGGTCATTAGAAAATGATTGGGATTCGGTCAGCTTATGGGATTTTATATATATATATATATATATATATATATATATATATATATATATATATATTGTCATCCGCAGACAGATCTGTTTCGCCGTATCACAGCTCATCAGTACGGTTAGACTCCGATTGCTTTTTTACCCAGGATTGGAACCCGACTGAAATGGCGTCAGTCGCCCACTCTACTCCTGGGCTATGGGCGTTCGAAGTAGGCAGACTTTTTAGCGCATATCATTATACGCGCCCAATAGCTAGAGCGCTCTAATTAATTTATTTATATATATATATATATCCTCAGACAGTCCCTTTTCGCAGCTCATCCAAGTAATAGAAGAGACAGAGAGAAGCCACATTACGTCGGTGAGAAAGTGACCAGGTCGGGATCGATTACATTTCAGATTCTCCGGTGGATTTTGTCAAGAACCCCTACATAAATGATGATTTTTCCGCTGAGCTATATATATATATAATACATTTATATTTATTCACATATACATTATACATTAATAAATATACATATCATTCTACGTTTATGGCACAATTCGGAGTTTCATGCGTTATGCAATCATCAGGTGCATATTTCAAATTGACAGTTTCATAGATCTGAATTTAAATTCACTCGATGTTCATGTGAATTAAATCTTATAAAGTTAAGTTTGTTGCTTTTTTTTTTAAATAACAAGATTTAAAAATTAAATATTATAAGGTTACATGAAGATAAAAATTTGAAATTCAAATTTAGAACTTAAAATTAAGATAAAAATAAAAAATAGAAAATATTAAAAATAAAAAAATGCCGAGAAAATAAATTAAAGGGGCGTAAGTTATAGCGTGCGAAAGAGCATACATATGCGCTCTCGCACGCCGATTGAGCACTATGGAGAAATGGTAGACTTTGAACAACAGTATAATTACGCATTTACGCATCGTTTGTTCAATAAAGAATTTGAACACTTTTGGGGTGTGTCTACGTAGTATATAAGCCAGCCTTCCTCTACTGAGCGCCCATAGCTCAGCGGAAAAATCATCGACTGATGTCAAGTTAGTAGGGGTTTCAATCCTGGTTATGTCAGGTGCCACTGCTATTTATGTAGGGGTTCTTGACAAAATCCACCGGAGAATCTTAAATGTAATCGATCCCGACCTGGTCACTTTCTCACCGACGTAATGTGGCTTCTCTCTGTCTCTTCTATTACTTGGATGAGCTGCGAAAAGGGACTGTCTGAGGATATATATATAGAGAGACAAGGTTATCAAATTACTGTTTTTAATCCTGCCACTCTTCGGGTAAATATTTGACTCAGTGATTTAATGTGATAAAGAGATAAAGTTCAGAAAATAGAGTTCGGGGGGTGGGTTTTCGAATGACCAGGTCAAAGGCTGTTTTTACTGTATCTTGACCCCACATTAAGAATTTTCCGGCGGAAGCTTTATTAAGATTTAAAAAAAAGATAACTGAAATTTCGGACTTACAGTCGCCAATGTTTATCACCGGTGGTCTAAAGCATTTCCGGATTTCCGGATTTCCGGATCAATTTTAAATAAATTCTGGTAATTTTTCCGAGTCAGATCAGTAGAGTAGAGTAGAGTCTTGTTTCGGTCGGTTCGGATTTGTTGATCTCCATTAATTAGAGTTAGAGCTGTGTGTCACATTCGCCTGTCCCAACCGAAAAGGCTAACTCTAAACGAAATAAAGCATCGTTTCAACTCATCCAAGTTGTAGAACTTCGTTCCTTATAGTTCAATCTTGTAGCCCCAGCTTGAGGCTCCGACATTTTCAACAAACTCCCGGCAAAGATCACAGCGTGGAGAACGGCCACCGGGGAAATTGTTCGGACCGTCCGTTGGGGTGTTACAAGAACATGTACAATTTTTTTTTATCCACTACACAGTGTACATTTTGTTTCGACATTGGACTTACAATGTCTCATCAGGTGCTGTGGAAAGGAATGGAAAGCCTGTTTTCTTATATTTGGCGAGTTGTGTGTGGGATGTTGGTGGGGGTTAGCTATAAGGGAATAAATCTTGTAAATTGTCCGTTTGAATTTTGAAAGAAGTTGGGTGGTTAGGGAATATAGTTGATTTATGAAAGTGTCGGGAATTTTGTAGACAGATTTAACATTAGAAGGTTGGCATAGGTTTATCGTCTCATGGATAGGCTTTATTTTTTGGAGTTTATTAAAGGGGGAGAGTAAGGAAGTGTAAAGGGTGGGGAGAGATGGAATTGGACCTATCTTTAATGTTTATTGGTACAACTATAGAATATCTTAGTATTTAAACACATTTTTTATAATTAATCGAATTTTGTATATTTAAACTTAATTTTGAATGAAGGAAATCACTTTTCTTTATTAAACTTTAAATTAGATCACAGTTTTTGTAATTAATAAAAATTACATCACAGTTTTTATAATTAATCTAATTTTGTATATTTAACCTTAATTTTGAATTTAGGAAATCACTTTTCTTTATTAAACTTTAAATTAGATCATAGTTTGTGGTGTGTAAATAGGTAGAATTTGATGTAAGTGTGTTGTTAATACTATAAAGGTTTATCGTCTCTATCGTCTTATATATATAGTGGACACTGAGGTCAAAGCCAAAATGCGACAATGTTTCATGCCTAAGTGAAATATTCAGACCATGAAAATTGCAAATGCCAGACGTATGTTCAGGGAATAGGTTATAGCATTGCCCATTTTTGCATGATGAAGATGAGTACATTAGTCAAACTGTAAATAATGTAAGTAATGAAAACTCCTCTTCCCAGAAATTCAAACAGAAATGTTCAATGAGTCTTTTTTTATTCTTATCAACCCGAGCAAGGCGGTAACGCCACTGATGTGCAGGGGGCTACATAAGAGTAAAAAGATTAGATAGAAGAGAGTGAAGAGAAGGACGAACCAGTTAGAAAGGAGCAAGAGAAGGATGGGAATACAGGTGTGATGACAGTTGCAAAGGTGGAGAGAAAGGAAAGGATATACAGGGCGGTGTAGAAAGAACTAGGGTCAAGTAGTTAAGAGATGAGTATTGACCTTGCATTTAAATTCCTGAAGGTTGTAGCCGCCAGGAAAGCAAGAATAAGGAAGCGAGTTCCACGCAGAGCGTGAGTGTTAATATTTGGAAGTCAGACAAGAGATGCTGGTACCAGCTTCGTGTCACCTGTACACTATGGGGTGTTCCGTTCGCTTCCTGGGTCAAACCACTCGGAAAAATAGCGAGCAAATCGAATAAATGATCTGCAGCAGGACAGGATCTAGTTTTTCTAGTTATCTTTACTAACTCCAAAAGAATCTTCGATTGTTTGCGCAAGAGTTTGCTAACAGTCTTATAGCCTCACACACAAAGTCGACCATATGTCTGGAAGATCCGGAAATGAGATACATCTACTGATACAACACGTGGATAATCTTTAATAGTACAATGATCATGTTTTAGCACAATACTCAACAAATAAGATATCCTAAATAAGCAAAAAAAAAAAAAAAAAAAAAAAAACTACATCTCTGGAGATGGCCGAATGTACTTTACCGAAACGTCATGTCTATAATGACTATAATAATCATAGACTAGATTGAATAAGTCAAAACTATATTGTGATATGATGGCATTTTCTCTTTCATTGAGTAGTTATCATAATTATCAGTCACTGGTGGTCTTGTTCTTGCTGAACTTGTGAGCATGATGCGTGTCCAGAATATGCATATTCTTGGTATACCCTTACTACTGATGCTTGAGAACTACCTAAATCAGTTGCCACCTCGAAATAGAGATTCTCCTCTTTCTGGTTCTAAGAATAATTCTGGAGTCAATAGACGTTAAATCCTGTCTGCGTCCTCCGGGTTCTACGGCTTCACTATAACAATAACACCAAATCTTTACTATTACATTACACATACATCGTTTGACGGAGTCGATTTCTACGTGTGGGAAGGAGCGATGCAGTGCTATGTACTGCTATCTCTAATTTTGTTATATAACATCGATAAATCTATACCCCAAGATTATATTAGATAAATACATTCCCAACAAAGACAACGTTGTTTTAAAAATAAATGCAACTGCCGAAAAAATATGATCTGTCCATTAAATAATAAATGTAAGAATAATAACATTATATACCGAGCTACCATACATTATCATAAAGATTTTAAGTTTCTGGTTTATGAAAAACACGAAAAATTTACCAAGTGAAGATTTTTTTTTTAAATGCAAATCCTAATATGTATTTGAATATTTTATTTTTACAATCATAATATATATATATATAATGTTGTAAGACAAGGATATGTCTTCTCACCAGATCTATTCAACATCATGTATAGTGAAATAATTCTGAGAGCTCTAAAAGTCTTGCAAGGATTCGTCATTGGTGGATGCAATCTGAACAATATAAGATACGCAGATAATACAGTGCTGATATCAGACAAGGAAAGGAAACTACAAGACGACTTACAGGAAGTAGTTAAAGAAAGTAGAAAGAAAATACTATATATACTACAAGAAAACTGAATGTATGGTAATCACAAAAAAAAGAAAAGAAAAAAAAAGAGCCCCAAATGCCAACTACAACTCGGAAATATAAAAATCAAGCAGATACAGAAATTCAAACACCTGAAAATTGTTCTAATAGATAACGGAAAGTGCAACACAGATGCGAAGGCGAATTGGCATGGCCAAACCTGTATTCCAGAAGCTAAGTACAGTATTAATAGACAGGAAAATTCCGTTGAAAACAAAGAAGAAAGTGCTGGGTTGCTGTTATGGTGAAACAAACCTATTCCTCAGATAATGGACTCTCCCTCTTATATAATAAAGAGTTAACAGGAAGTTAACTCGAGAAGTTCTTGGGAAGTTCATAGGAGTTCTTAGAAGTTCTAGAGAGTTCTTTAGAGTTCTAATGGAGTTCAGTAGAACTACTAGGCAATTGATATTAGTCGGCAGTTAGCCGAATGCTAAGGAGTCAGCTTACTGTGGAAGATTACCAAGTTTCTAACATTTTGGGTGCGTTAAGTCGATTAGCAACCGACCTAGCACGATTATAACCTTCAGTACGAAAACTACTCCACAACAGTTGCTATGTGATGTCTGTCGCTAAACATGACAGCAAATGCTGGACAATCTCGTCACAGATGAAGTAAGGAGTTGAAACAACCGAAATGTGGTTCTACAGAAGGATGCTGAGGATACCATAAGCCGACCGTATGAGCAACAACAAATATTTTGAGAGGATCCAAACGAAAAAGAAACTTATACTTGGCATCAAAAAGAGACAGCTGAAGTTTGTGGGAGATGTAATGAGGAAGGAGAGCTTAGAAAATTGGAAACTCACAGGACGGATAGAGGGAAAGAGAGTCAGGGGAAACAACTTGATATATACTTGATGGGTTTGAGTAAGTGAATAAAGGAGCGGTGTTTGGGAGAGATACCAAAAGGGAAACATTTTAAGAGCGACAATGGTTTAGGGACGAGTGGAAATCCACAATCGCCCACGAACATGGCACATAAAGAAGAAGATAGTCATACGGGCACATGACCGAGATGGTTATGACGTTTTCCGACCACGAGGCCAATTTATGGATCTCACCATAGTCGAGGTGTCAGAGAGGTGTAGAACACCGCTGGGAAGTCCAGCAAGCTGGGGTCACTTCACCAAGTCGATAATATCAGGGTGTCACCTCCCTGACAAATCTAATATGATGTGAATCGAACCCGAGTTTCATTGTCAGAGAGCGAAAGTTCTGATCGTCCCTCAGCATGCATCCCTATATATATATTTTTTTTTCTAATATAATTTTCGAAACATATACTGTTGAATATAAGAGACAATGAATGTTTATTACGTTTAATCATGAGCCGTTCTAAACATCGTATTTTGACTTTAATTTCAGATGAAAATAAAGAAAAATTCTCCAAAATTTGGATAATTTTTTATCAAGTTGGTTCTAAGCTTTCGGCTCACATGAGCCATCTTCAGAGAGGTTACAAGGACGTTAACATAAAAATACGATGTTTATTACGGCTCATAATTAAACATAATAGATATTCACTGTCTCTTATATTTAACAGTATATGTTTCGAAAATTATCTGCTGCCTCGATATACTAAACTATATATATATGTATAGATTGATTGATTGATTGATTGATTGATTGATTGATTACTTAGTTTCTGGTCATAATAAGGTTAGACCAGTGCACATTTGTATTAAAAAGTGTTCAATTATATTGTAGAACTTTTGAATATTTTCCATTTGTAAACGAGTTATTACATAACCTAGGTTTCTACGGTGAGTGGTGTTTTCAGGCAATTTTCAATAACTGATTTTACTGTTTACCGTGTTGCGCATTCAAAAATTCCCTGTCACGTGAGCGTTAAAAAAACACCGTTACGTGAGCGTTCTCAAAAAAAGAAAAAAAAACAGTCAACGGTTAAATCAGTTATTGAAAATCGCCTGAAACACCACTCATGGTAGAAACCAAGGTCGCGTAATAACTCGTTTACAAATTATAAACACACACACACACACACACACACACACACACACACACATATATATATTGACTGCTATCAAGACATCCATCGAAATCGACAAAGGTCTAATTATATATATATATATATATTACCTGCTATCAAGATTGTTTCATATTTTCTTAAGATTTCTCGATTATTCAGGCAAGTAGATATAAATAAATACAATGCTTAATTATAAAACAAAACAAACAAAAGAAAAGGGTATCTACTCAAATACGGGTAGCCATTAAAAGTAATGTGTAAACAAATAAAATAAAAATATGTCGGAGTTCATCTATTTCGTAAAATTTCATATATATATACAGCCTTTGAGATTTTAAAAAGAAATCACTCGACTGGCGGTGAAGAGCAAGAGAAAATTTTATTAGCCCCAAAATCATTTTCCTCGACCGACTCCATTTTCTTAACAGTCGCCTTACGTAAACATACCGCGAATCGCTGACAGAAAACAAAAAATTAAATTTTAATTAAAATTTTGAACGTGTTAGAAAGGATTTTAAAAACATTAAAAGTAATAACAAAAAATTTTGATCTTTCCTTTTAATAATAGCATAAACATTTTGATGATAAAACTTTGTTTTTATTAAGTTTGAACCCTTTTAACCATGATATGCTATTTCTTTTCGTTTTTTTGTTTGTTTTGGCAATTAAGTGGAGGTACCTAAATTCGTAGTTTCTTTCTTCTGTTTGACTACAACCTCCATCACATTGATGATAAATAGATAAATCTGATTTTATCAACGATTTTCTATCAAAAATTACTTGTATTATACAAGTAAGTAATTTTTAGACAAATCGTATAATTTGTTATTTAGTGAATAGTTGAAAGAAGTATGCGTATTTTGTTTTCTTTCTTTCAAATGTTCGTTTTTACTTTTCGTAAGCAGGGAGGAAATATAGGATAATATTTTTCCAAATGAGTTTCTAAAAATCTGTGAGGAATCTGGGCGACAGAGACATTTTGGCTCCATTCTGGAAGCGTTAATTAAACGAATGTTTACACTGACCGGAACGATAAAAGCCAAGAGTTCAATAATGTCATTGTAGGTCATTCTAAGTAACTTGTGAATCTTCAATGGCATACTTTTGGGTTGTAAAAGGAATCAGATTTATTTTTATTTTTAATCGACCGCAGATGAGTAAAGCAATAAACTATTACCATTATAATTAACTATCTGATGAGACATTGTTTTTTCAATGTCGAAACAAAATGTACAATTTTGTAATAGTTTGTAGTTCGTACAAGTTCTAAAGTAATAATATATATATATATATTGTCATCCGCAGACAGATCTGTTTCGCTGTATCACAGCTCATCAGTACGGTTAGACTCCGATTGCTTTTTAATCCAGGATTGAAACCCGACCGAATTGGCGTCAGTCGGCGATTCTACCTCTGGGCTATGGGCGTTCGGTGGAAGAAGGCAGACTTTTTAGCGCATATATTATCATTATACGCGTCCAATAGCCAGAGTGCTCTATTTCATTTTACTGAATGAGCGATGCGTACATGCCAGAATAGCTACTACTTTTCAAAGTCTACCATTCTTTTAGAGTGCTCAATATTAATAATCGAGAAATGTTAAGAAAATTTGAGATAGTCTTGATAGCAGTCAGAAAAAAATTGCTGGAACTTATAGACAAGGTAGTAAAAGAAAGAGAGAGAAAAAAAAGAATAAGTATCAGTTGTATAAAGAGAGAACGTGTACCATAGCAAGATGTAAGTTTTGAATTGTGGAGGTCAGAATCAAGTGGTTTAATAGATGTTGGAAAATGTGACACCAAAATCCGAAGGCACATTGGAATAGCGAAAGATAACTTCTAGAAGCTAAACAAAGTACTAAAACATTAGAAAACTTCGTTAGAAACAAAGGCAAAGATGACTTAATAGCTATCTATTATCACTCTTTCTATATGGCAAGAAATAAAAATTGACTTCTACATAACATCAGAAAGAGATAGATGAAATCTATGGGAGACACGATGAAAAAGAAAGGCCTAGAAAATTTAACACTTACAAGACATGTCGGAGGCAAAACGGACAGAGGGAGACACAGAGTAAGCTACCTAACAAATTTGTGTAAATAGATAGCAGAACATGTACTGGAAGAGATAGTAAGGAACAAACATGGCTGATAGCTATGAAGAATAGGAAGTTGTGGAGAGTCATGATCACCCAGCCATAGAAAAAAGAACCTAAGATAATAATAATAATAATAATAATAATAATAATTTTGTTTGTTTAAATATATTTTCATAATCATATCGCCCCAAGCAAGGCATTTTACTGCTATTGTTTTGCAGGGGGTTACATAGAAGGAAAGTTATAAGAAAGAGTGACATGCTATAGGGGGGTGTCAGGAAGTGGGTAAGAGAAGGATGAGAATACTGATGAAAGTGGAGTGGACTGAGAAAGAAGCATGAGAGAGGGATGCAGGTTAGTGAGATAGGAGATCACTATTGACTTTACATTTAAATTCTTGGAGATTGTAGTTGTCGGGGAAGCAAGTAAATGGAAGGGAATTCTACAGGCGAGAAGTGCGAGAGAAGAAGCTGATGGAGTAGAATTGGCGTTTATATTTTATTGGTTTCACAGTAAAAGGGTAGGACCTAGTTGCTAATCGTGTGGCTCGACTAAATTCATATATAGGGATTACTTGTGAGCTAAATTCATTGGAGCAGAAGCCGTGAAAGTATTTGTAGAAGAGACACAGGGAAGCCACATTGCGCTGGTGAGAAAGTGAATGTATTCGACCTGCCAAGTCGGGATCGATAACATTACAGATTTTTCGTTGGATTTTGTCAAGGACACTTAGGTGGATAGCAGGAGCACCCGGCCAGATATGGTAGTAGTATTCAATGCACAGGTGGATGGTAGATTTATATATGTGCAGGATTTTGCCAAAATCTTGCAACGAACCAGAGCGAAAGAGAAAATTTGAAAACGAAGTTTATTTATTTCATTAAATAAGAGTTTCGTTTTCAAAATTAACATTTTTTAAGTAGAAGAAATTAACTGGATGAAAAATGCCTAACAAAAATAAAAACGAACTAAGACTTTTGTCTGGTTATTAATTAGTTTTGTATGTTCTTTTTTTCACCATTACTTGACTAATTGAATCATTGAAAGGACGTTGTATTCAGGAAAATCGAATCAATATTTTCGAAAGTAACATACATTAAAAAAGAAGTATTTCTAATCTATAATTGGCCCTCATCAAAAGTGTTTTGTCTGGCAACCAATGGCAGCTATTCGTATTCGGGTGTCATTCTCGAGAACGAGGTTGTTTTAATTATGCCCTCGCCATCGCTTCCACCACCCTATTAATAATGAGTAAAGTGTCATGAATAATTTTAAACTGATTTGTAATCAGCTTTAGTATTTTTAAGAATGGCGAAATAAATAATGAAATATAAAAGTAATAGTTATACGACCGGATGAATTGAATTCATTATTTTAGAAGTTTACGAGTGTTTTTAAGTCTAGTTTTCGTGTTTATTTGCTAGTATTTTCATGTTTAGAAATGTCTTCTCCAAGTCAAAAATATCGCCAAATTACATGTAAGACCTCTCTTTTTGTACTTCCTTATACTTTGCTTTGCTGTGCAGCTATATGTGGTATATAGTTATCCACTTGGGACACTTGTATCTATGTATGTGC
The DNA here is from genome assembly GCA_037127315.1 of Ascarosepion bandense. Taxonomy (NCBI): domain Eukaryota; kingdom Metazoa; phylum Mollusca; class Cephalopoda; order Sepiida; family Sepiidae; genus Ascarosepion; species Ascarosepion bandense. The sequence goes on from JBBBDQ010000436.1 coordinate 2,487,619, forward strand.
ATAGTTTTGTGTCTGGCGTAGTATATAAAAGTTTCTTTGAGAATAAAGCATGATTTTCATTCTTTTTCCTATCAGCGATTCTGTCCCGTCCTGTCCGGGAGGTACGGAGTTGTTACATCACAGATCTATCTATCTATCTATCTATCTATCTATCTATCTATCTATCTATCTATCTATCTATCTCTATAAATTAACGGTTCATTATCTATCTATCTATCTATCTATCTATCTATCTATCTATCTATCTATATATATATATATATATATATATATATATAATAAATTATATTTTAGAACATGTACATAATTTTTCTATATATATTCACGACAAAGGTACACTTGTTTGGATATTGAAACTTCAATATCTCATCAGGCCGTGTGTAAAGTAATGGAAAGCTTCTTTCCTTATATTTGTTTAGTTTTGTTAGAGGTGTTGTGGGGGTTAGTGATAGGGGAATAAGTCTCTGACCGTTGGAATTTTTGGAGAGGATGTTTTTTTAAAGTGATTGATTAATGAGATTCTTTGATTTCTAGACAGATTTAACCCTGTAAGTTTTTATTATCTAGTCACCAGATTATATCCTTTGGATACCGGTAGTGGGTGGCGCCGGATATTTTTATTTTAGCAGAGTTTTTATAATTAATGTAAGTTTGTTTATTTAATCATAACTTTGGATTTAGGGAATATATTTTTTCTATTAAATTTTTAATTTTTAATTATTAATTAGATCATAGTTTGGAAAACGTTTTTTTCTATTAAATTTTAAATTTTAAATTTCTATTCTTATATCTAGTCAATTGTATATATATATATATATATATATATATATATATATATATATATATATATCCGTAACGGGAGAAAAAGTAAATAGGAGAATAAATCTTTCTTCCTTTACTCTGATCTCATTATAGTGTTCCGTTGTGACAATGTTCAGCGTCAAGATTGTTGTTTTTTTCAGTAGTTTTACTGATAAAATGTATTTTGGTAATCAGCTTGTATTTTTTATCGTAAAGTGCTCGAAATCGGAGTAGAGATAAAGTGATATCAGGTTTAATGCAAAGAATTTGCCACTTTAACTAAGCAGGTTCATGCCGACCTCGAAATCTCGTGCGGATACTATTATAATGCCTTCGCTCACAACAAACATCCTGCCCTGATGAGTGGAGACATCGTAACGATGTTCTCAGGAAACTTCGAAGTCGGCACGAACCAAGTGACAAGTTGAAGTGACAATGTTTTTGCAATGAACCTATATATATATATATATATATATATATATATATATATACACACAAGCCTGTTTCGCTGTATCACAGCTCATCAGTGTGGCTGGACACATTCACTTGCTTCTGGCCGGAATCGAAACTCGACCGATTTGGTGTCAGCCGGAGTGGCTACCTCCTAAGCCACATATATAATGTGCTCTCTCGTCGATATCGATGTATGAAGGTTCAATTCATTTGGTACATACAACATCGTGTTTCATGTTTGTGTCTTATATGCGCCATCAAACCTGCCTAGGATTTGCATAACAGGCCGAAAAGGGACCATTTGAAACTGAAACCGTCTGTTTGGGAACCAGAAACCTTCGATGCAGACCTGGATTCTGGGTTTTTATAGTGAGTGTGAGTCCTCAAACAAGTCTTGGATTAGTAGAACAAATGACAAATTGGTCACTTAAACGTCACCACAAATGGAGAAAATGGCATGAAAGATCGAGTTTTAGTTCCCAAACGAAATGCATCCAGATGTTGGAGGCGATTCTGCTCAAAACTTGCAATGCCATTATGACAAGTTGACCTCCACTTCATTCAATTCGAAGGAGTCAAATGTTAGCTGCCCTAGGATTGTACTTTATTTCGTTGAAGGGTATGTTGTCAAGTTATCTTCTGTCGGAACTGGTAAGATATCTACTCCGAGATTGTGCTTCAGTTCGTTGGACGGCCTCTACTTCATTATAAAGGTAAACTCAGAGCAGCTAACACACACACACACACACACACACACACACACACACACACACACACACACACACACACATATATATATATATGTACATATATATATATATATATATATATATATATATATATATATAGTCAGTCAAAAGTCGAGCACTAGAATGGTCTTACTGAAAAAAATCCAAAACTGTCTAAATTAATTAATCCCTACAGTGTGCGACTTTCGCTTCACCCTTTACATAAGTATACGAATGGAGAGAGAGAAAAAAGATAAACTGAGTAGACCGTAGACCACGGGATCAGCACTGAATTGTGGCGATCATTTTCATGCTTAAATGTGGTTTTTAGACAAGCAGTGTTGATCCTTATGTCCACACTAATTATGTATATAAAAGGTCTATCTCTCATGTAAAGAACCCTCCGTCTATTAACATAGAAAATTTTAACAATATCATTACTCTTGAAATTTACTGATATTTTCAATTTTAACTCATTCGTTAAAATGTCAAATGACACTTCAATTTTTATAACACTTTACTTGAAAAATCTAATAATAAAATACTTGTCTGGAGTGAATTATATATATATATATATACTAGCAGTATAGCCCGGCGTTGTTCGGGTGTAATAAAAGTTTTTAAACTAATCCATGGTCCTGGAGCTCAGACTCAGCCTAAAGAATATTTGTGTGAAATTTGGTGAGAATCGGATAAAAATTGTAGATTTGTATAAAGGACATACAGACAGATAAACAGACACACACACAAACATCTTGCCTTATATATATATATATATATATATATATATATATATATATATATATATATTATCGATTTTCTGCACTATTATAAGAACTGCAACCTTGAAACTTCTGAATATCGTTTCTTATGTCTTTGTCTAGAGTGTATCAAATTTGATTAAAATCGGACCACTCCTTCTATAACTCGATTTTTTCGATGATCGATTTTTGATATTTATCAGGGGTACCTCGACACAAAACCTCGCTAAGAACACTCGCAGACGTTTATAGTACAACTGTGTAAATTTTCAAGAAAATCGGTTCAGCCGTTTCGGAGTCTATAGGTAACGGACACACACAGACACACACAGACACACACACAGACAAAGTTCCATTTATAAATAAGTTTAGATTAGTCAGATGTGCAATAATTTTTTTTTAAATGCATGTGCGTAGAATATTTTGGATGGTAAAATGTATAATAGTGTATGTGTATGTTTAACAAAAACGCTTGTTTGTTTAGGTGTATGTTGGACGGTAATATATTTCTTACTACTTCTAACGTTAATTTTCATATCCAAACTTGAGTGAACGCTTTGTTTGTGCTCGATGCAATTTACACTGTGCACAGTGTAAGTATGCAATTTTCCAATTCCTCTTTTCTTATAATTTGTCTATTCCTGATGTTAAATATAAATGTTCCTTTTGTTTCCAAACTTTTGCCGGTGGACGTAATTTACTCTGTTTTCCTGTTTCTTAATATTTTGCATAGCTTTTCTGAGGGCACCTTTCGTCCTCCCAATATGCTTCGGATTTCAGTGTCACAGTTTCCGTTCTCTGTTCACTTTCCCGATAGTTAAACTGTTGTGCATGTTTATTTTAGGTAGCGGCAATTTGTAATATGCATGTTTCTGTTACTGACAACCACGCATACTATCTTCTTGCAGTTGATATTACTTTCATTGATTACCTATAGTTTCTTTTCTGTGCCTGCTGTCAACATTGTGTGTTCTGCATATCTTATGTTGTTAAGATTGTGACTACCATTAATGAATCTTTGTAGAACTTTTAATTATCTTAGAATCGCCTCCCTACACAAATTTATTAACAAATTCAACAGTGATATCTGATTTCACTTTAGACAGAAAATATGATTTTTACTCTATTTATGCAAAAGATTTTGTTTGCATTACGAAGATATTATTGCCAAAATGTTATATTGTAAAATCCTCAAATTGTATCTTGACTTTTTAACATCGAAATCATATTGCTTCATATCTGCTGTATGTGGTCTTTTAAATTGGAAACGGTGCTGTCAAATCATTAGAGATTTAATAAGCTTTCTGTACTTTGTTGCTCAAATTAAACATCAGGTATAATCATCGGTACACCCTGCAAGCAGGAGGGATCTTGTTTTTCATCATCTGTTAATTGTACACACCCTAACTCTAGTGTTGTCCAACTGATTTAATCTTCAGGATACAAATTTTTTGCGTAAATTAATTACTTTTCTCTGCTTGGCTAACAGTTTAACCATTTATTCCTACAACTAGCAGTATAGCCCGGCGTTGCTCGAGTGTAATGAAAGCTTTAAAACTAATCCATGGTCCTGGAGCTCAGACTCTTTGGACGTTGACACGAAAGACTAAAAAGCAATAGTTGTTTCCAGTTAAAGCGAAACCGTAGACTGAAAGGAAAATGAATGGATGTAAGTCAAATTTTGATTTTCTGGTATCGATTTATATATGTATATATATTATCGATTTTCTGCACTATTATAAGAACTGCAACCTTGAAACTTCTGAATATCGTTTCTTATGTCTTTGTCTATGATTGTATGAAATTTGATTAAAATCGGACCACTCCTTCTATAACCCGATTTTTTCGATAATCGATTTTCGATATGTATCGGGGTACCTCGACACAAAACCTAGCTAAGAACACTCACAGAGGCTTATAGTACAACTGTGTAAGTTTTCAAGAAAATCGGTTCAGCCATTTCGGAGTCTATAGGTAACGGATACACACACAGACACACACAAAGTTCCATTCATAAATAAGTTTAGATATGATTTCAGTTTTTCTTTATGTTTTATTGATTGTGATTAGCGTTCCAATCTCATCTCATTTCGAAGATATTTTGCGTTGTTGATCAGACGAGAACTGCTGCTTTCAGCGAAACTTAATTGTAAGCTTTTCCATGTCTATGGTTAGCACCGCCAGTAGGTATTGCTTTTGGGAAATAACACATTTTTCTTCTTCTTCTTCGTCTATGGCCTTTTCCCCTCAGGACGTAGGCGATCATGGCTTTCTACGTCTACCCATCCCTGGTGGCTCCTAACACGCTCTCTCCTGTTACGCCACGCAATCCCCGTTCTGTCATCCACCTGCTCATGCCCCTCAAATATATTATCCGCTGCTCTCTTTTTCCCTTAATCTCGCCTGTTAGTATCAGGTTCTCCAAGCCCTCTTTTCTCACTGCATGTCCCAGGAACATTTAATGTGTCTTCCTGGTGCTCAGTATTAATTTCCTTTTCGTTTCGATCCTTTCCAAAACCTTAGAAATAGTATTCTTTAAAACAGAGCAGCTTTAAGAGAAGAACGAAAAGAGCGGCTTTGAAAGCGCAACGGCGCAAATTGTCTACAAGAACACAATGAAGAAATTACCTATAAAATGACTGCGGAGGAAATATTTCTAAGAGCAAAATGAAAACACTGGCCATAATAATAATATAGCGAATTGAGGGGCTAGAAAAAAGATAATAGAATAATGGTAACAAAAATACAGTGACGAAGTTGCTTTGTTATAAAAAAATGAATGCAATGGCCAAAGGATGAGGAGTTGAGAGCGGCTATAAGATCACAAGTGTCTTTAAGATAACCGTCATAGATGGGACTATAAAATTAGGGCAGAAGAAGCGGGTATAAGAGCAAAATAAAAGTGATACTTGTAAGAATGAAATGAAAGAAATGGCTATATAATCTCAATAGAATGACTATAAAAACAAGTAAAACAATCCCTATAAAAATGAAGTGATGGCAGTGGCTATAACCACAGTAGAAAGAGTGGCTATATATACCAAATGAAAGCAATGTATATTGGAATGAAATGATGGATGTAGCTATAAAGTTACAATGTGAAAATGTGGCTATAAAATGCTCAAATTGCAGGCTGATTTTGAACGCTAATAAGTAAACACGTTCAACACTATTGCAAAATGCATTTAAGTAAACACGTTCAATAGTGACACTATTGCAAAATGCATTTAAGTAACACGAAATTAACTGACAGAATTTACTGTGATAAAAACATCAAGATGGAATAGGTTAAAAATTCTAAAACCTGGCAGATGTTGAGCAGAGGTTATTTTTAAATACACATCCTAAAATACAACAAAAAGAACGCTCATCTGCATTTGGCTCAGTAGTTTTTGTACAGAAAAGAATATACAGTCTTCTGCAAGAATATACAGTCATGCATTGCTAAATTCTTAAAGAGAATCTTTTGAAGTCAATTCGTAAGTCATCACAGAGATGCCACTTTTGATTTCTAACCGTACAGTGAGTGAAAGGGTACTGCTGAAGTGACGAAAGAACGGTCCGGGTTAAAGACAATCAAATGTTTGAACTGGTAGGATCAAAGATTCTATTTGAACCTCAAGTGAAGGTCAGTAACGAAGGCTTGGACTGGTTTCTTGTCGTAGATTACCATCAAATTTGATTGAACTAAAATAGATTTGCTAAGAAGAAGAATACAAATATAAATATATATCAGGTTACTTTGAGAAACTGCAAGCAGTCATTTACAAGCAAGTAGATTCGATTAAATATTGGGTCAGAATTTACAAAATATGTATAGATATTGTATCCACAGTGTGGTAACACATTTCATAGAAATATTTCGAAAATATTTAGAGTTTTATTTCTTCTGGGAATTCTGATGATATGAGGTGCATTAATATTCGCTACAAAACCTTTACCCATGTAAAAAAAAAAGACCCTTGAATAATTCTGACAGAAATGTATAGCACTTGTTAGCGAGGTGTAAATAATGAACAGCCAGACAAAAACAAAACAGAACACTATGAAAGTATAGAAATGCATTTTTAGAGTTAAAATACTAGTAACATTTATTCATAGGAATATGACCAATAATACATTTTAAAGAAAAATTACCATTTATATTATAATGACCAACAATACATTTTATATCAAAATGATCAACAATACATTTTCTCTGTAGTTGAAGGCATGCAATTGCGTTCAAAATAGTAGTAGTCGTAGTAGTAGTAGGCGGCCTCCGTCGGTCAGGGTTGACCATGGGTAGCATCCTAGTTGTATGCTTTACTAGAGCATGGGCGTCTGTGACTATAGAAACCGATGCGGGAGTGACAGTCTTTGTTGCAGAGGTTGCATTTATACTTTGTTTCTGGTCTGTCGGAGCTGTCATTTTGCTTTCTGCGAACCCGCTTCTCCGTGGCGACTTGGGTCAGTAGCTCTTCCCTTGATTTGAGTTGTTGGACCAGGGTTCCTCTCCATTTAGTCCGGTTGGCTGCTACGCTCTCTCCTGACTCCGTGTTGATGCCCACAGCTTTCAAATTGCGTTTTATGATGTCACGATACCACAATTGTGACCTCCCAGTGGGTCTTCTTCCAGAGGCCAGCTCTCCATACAGGAGGTCTTTTGGAATGCGACTGTCTGGCATGCAGTGGACATGGACAAACTAGCGGAGTCTGCAGTGTTTAAGGCTCTACCATCACTGGCAACGCCTCCCTGGACATAAAGCTCGACAAGAGAATTGGGAAGGCAGCCACAACCCTTGTGCGCCTCACAACACTTATTTGGACGAACTCCAAGCTGGCAGTGAAGATATAGGTGGCAGTGAAAAACGCCTGTGTCATCAGTATACTGCTATACGGCAGTGAGACATGGACCACCTACGCCAGGTAAAAGAGGTGTCTGAACACCTTTCACGTGAGAAGGCGAGATAGAGGGAAAAGGAGACAGAGGAAAGCAACGGATAACATATTTGAAGGGCCTGAGCAGGTGGATGACAGAACGGGGATTGCGTGATATAACAGGAGAAATCGTGCTAAGAGGCACCAGGGATGGGTATATTGGGAATCTCATGGCAAGACAAAGTGCCCAATACTGTGGTTCTGTGTCGCGCAGATCTGCCTACCATGTTCACAAACAGCGTTCAGAATATACGTCACATGAAACCAAAAAATTGTGTTCAAAATATTTACATTTTGGTATTAAATAATCAAACAGTATATATGTTTATAAATTTTGTTACGAATATGTGTAATTTTCTTAACAAAATTTATCATAAATAATATATATATATATTATACATTAGACTTTAGAACATGTACAAACTACAATCTACTACAAAATTGTACATTTTGTTTCGATATTGAAAGAACAATGTCTTATCAATAATGATAGTAATAAAGTTATTTTTAAAAGAAAATTTATGAAAATTTTCTTTTAAAAAATAATGATTATTATTAATAATGTCTATTATTATTATTATTATTTTTTTTTTTTTTTCGTTCCTTATATATATATATATAACCCCCGGCGCGCACTAGTGGCAGTTCCACCTTGCTTGGCGACATATATATATATATATTTTTTTTAATCATATCACCCCGAGCAAGGCGGTAACGCTAATGATGTGCAGGGGGCTATGTAAGAGTGAAAAGATTGGAAAAGAGAAAGCCGGAAACCACATCCTAAACAGGGAACAAGGGATGAGCCTCTTCACCTGTTAAATAGACGTGGGTGGAGTGTGAACCGAACGATAGTTTAGTCTATCTACTCCAATTTATATATATATATATATATATATATATATATATATATATATGTGTGTGTGTGTGTGTGTGTGTGTGTGTGTGTGTATGTGTGCGCGCTTTATATATATATATATATATATATATATATATATATATATAAATTGAGATAGACAGAATGTAAGGTAAAGAAAAAGAAAAGAACATGAATGCAGAGAAATTTATTTTCATACGATAAAAAAAGCAGATTTATATAGAACCAAGTAACATGATACCGCAAAGGAAATTTAGTACCTTCAAAGTTAAACTTTAACCTGAGCTGTCAATAGTGACAGTTTCAAAAAACACGTCACGAAATTTCCATGGTCAGAATTACCAATATCTACTTACGAATACTTCTTTTCTATAAAAAAAAAAAAAAAAATTTGAATGTTACAAGCCATTTCTTAATGACTAAGTTATACCAAAAAGTTCATATTTGAGTGTAATTACTTGCACAAAAACTTTGTTTTACATTTTCTTCGATCTGAACCAGTTTCACAAAGTGTCTACCATTAGCCATTACGTAGTAATCCTTCATGGCGATTCAATGTTTTATTTTTATTATTGGCGTAGTGCAGTGGATATCGGCTCAGAAAGAGAAATCGGTGAGCTGAGTTCAAATTCCAGTTGAATACCCTGCATTCACTTAAGCACTGGTACCCTTGGGAAAGGTATTAATCCGTCCCTTCCCTCCAGTTATAGGTTAAATAACAGGGTAGGACTTGGGGACCCTGCCCTTAAAAACAAATCCCAATGAATCTTGATACTCGAAAAGAAAAAAGTATTACTAGACACAAAACCTATATAAAAACAACAATAAATTGTTGAAAGAAAAAGGTATTGCAGGCAATAAATAAATAACATTTAGTTGGCAATAAATGACCCGCTGATATTGATATGCCACAAAAACAATCAACAAATTAGAACGATAAATCGGAGAGCTGAGTTCAAATTCCAGTTGCATTCATTTAGGCGCAAATACTTTTGGAAAAAGTATTAATCCATCGCTTATCCCTCCAGCTAGGGGTTAAATAGTAAAACAGATCGGGTTATATAGTTTTGGTTGGCAACCAGTATACCAGAGAAAGTAATGGAAACCTACTGTGGGAAAATCTTCTACCCAGTCAGTCATGTCTCTTTCGAGACATGATCGCCTAAGTGTGTATCATGTATGGTACTTAACTGACTAAATGTTTAAAAACCTCTTGTGATCCAATCCAAAGAATAGACATATCTCTGCAAAGTATAATTTTGTATTGAGTTCCAAGCTATTTCACCCGGCTCTTTAACAATCAGGCTATTATCAATTCAACTGGAAGCTGAGTTCAAATTCCAGTTGAATTCCTTACATTCACTTACGTGCAAATACTCTTGGGAAAGGTATTAATCCGTCTCTTCCCTCCATTGATGGGTTAAATAACAGGACGGATTGAGTTCTGTAACCTTGGTTGGCAACCAGTCTACCGTAGAAAGTAATGGCAACCTACCACGTATGGCACTTAACTGACTGACTGACTGACTATCAATGACCAAAAAGCGTCTAAAAGACAACCTCTTTCCCACACTACGCAAGCCTATCGCTACTCGGTCACATTTTTCCATAGTCAATTTGCAGGTGAGCTTACTTCTTCAGTCTCACCAGTTCTCACCATTAAAGCAAAAATAAATCCTGCTTCATTTTCACCGTATTCCAAATATAAGAAAGTTGTAACCAAGCAGTATTTTCCACAAGGATTGCTAATTTATCGAGCAGACTCCCGAGTGGATGTTTCCCTGAACACTACAATCTTAATTTCTTCAATTTTTAAATATTAAAACAGTTTACGAAAGAATATTCGAAATGCATCATTTAAAATAACTTTAAAATAATAACCATACTAATTGCTGGAATGATAAAAATATTTGTTTTCTCATATCAAATTTTTGCATAATTTTTATACTACTATAAAAGAAGGGATTATTCTCTGTCCATCATAGTCGATAAAGGAGGTATAGTGGAGTAATGGATAGTGGTTCGGATTAAGGATTCGGAGAGCCGATTTCGAGTTCCAGTCAAATTCATTACATTGGCAACTTAGCGAAATCTTCACACCACATGCTGTAAGGAACCGTTTATGGAGAGAAAAAGTTCCATAAAATCTTTAGGGAAGAATTCGGATTAAACGGCCCATGATCAATGCCGCCATAAGTACATCACACACTGTCTATGATTTTGCATGGACCTATGTAATGTACATATGTATGTCTGTGTTGTGAGTGAGTGACTTATATGTCCTTGTGCCATTTAATGTATACGCAAGCACACACACTTACACACGATGTGACTGAACTTGGACTAACACACTGAAATATATTCTCCTCCTGCTCAGTCTGAACAATCCCTATCCTGGGATAATCAATCATATTATTTGAGACAAAAAAATTGTGAATCTTAAAAATGTAAATAATTATAAGATTTTATTGAACTTATGGTAAATTATTCGGTAGAGAAATTTATTTTTTAATTTTAACTTTTTAGATCTCCATTGGTTAATTTTTTCTGAACTCTAAATATTTTGTACGTAATTCTATTTTCTTTCGAAGCAATAATCGTTTTTAGTGATACAAGTCTTACTAATTAACCCATAGTTGCGGAAAGAAGAGGTGGATTCATACCTTTTCCGATGATGTTTGCACGTAAAGAAATATAACGAACCTGTCCAGAATTGGAAATTGGAATTACACCACCCGTACATCGATGCTTAAAAGCACCTGATATTTCCAAGTGGTCACCCATCTAGGTACTAATATTTTTAGGTATGTCATTGAATTAAAATACATATTCACGTACATGTATGTATATGCACATTAAAACGTACGTATAGGCAAAAGTTGAATGAAACTGAAATGACGATTTGTATTACACAGTTACTAAATTCCCTTTTTGTCTTGTAACAACCCCAGAACGGGTGTAAGCCGAAATTTGCGGCACTTTTAGGTCATTTTAACTACTTTCTAAAAATAATATTTCAAACGGACAAATAATTTAGATTTTAAATTTGATTTTCTTACTATCGAAACGATATTTGTCAAATCAATCGTTACTATTAGGTTGTTACAAAAACAATTGCCGCTAGAAGTGTTGTATTTTGAAAAGCCATTTTAACAGAGTATTTACGGTATATATTAGGTTGTTACAAAAACAATTGCCGTTAGAAGTGTTGTATTTTGAAAAGCCATTTTAACATACTATTCACGGTATATATTAGGTTGTTACAAAAACAATTGCTGCTCGAAGTGTTGTATTTTGAAAAGCCATTTTAACGGTATATATTACCGTTAAAATATAACATTTTAACATTTTAAATTTAAATATAACATTTTAAGTTTAAATATAACATTTTAACATTTTAATATTACATTTTAAAATATTTAACATTTTAACGGTATATATTACCGTTAAAATATAACATTTTAACGGTATATATTACCGTTGTATTTTGAAAAGCCATTTTAACGGTATATATTAGGTTGTTACAAAAACAATTGCCGCTAGAAGTGTTGTATTTTGAAAAGCTATTTTAACATAGTATTCAAAGTATATATTAAGTGAATTTTGGTATACATAATAATTAATGTTTACTCTTTAATAATTTTTAACTTATTTTCAAGCAGAAATACTCTTGAAGCATTGAAGCACTTAATTATGAACATGACAAAACATGATCTTCCTTTACTTTTCTTGTATGAGTTGAAAATTGGATACAGTGCTTCCCAAACTTCTGCCAATATCAGCAGAGCTGGGGAGATGTGTCTACAAGTGATCGGACGTTACGAAGATGGTTCCAGAAATTCCATAATGATGATTAGAATCTTGAAGATGAAGAAGGTAGAGAACGGTCGTGCAGTCTTGACAACAAACAATCGCAAACAGTTGTTAAAGAAAGCCCACATCAAAGTGTTAGAGAAATGTCTCAGACGCTTGGTGTTAATACTGTAACAGTCTTACGTCACTTGAAGAGTATTGGCACCGGTGAAAAATGGGTTCCCCATTATCTCAATGAAAATCAAAATTTAGGCGTTTTGAAGTGTGCTCGATACTCTTTCTGCGTAACACTAATGCTCCCTTTCTTGACCGAATAGTCACTTGTGATGAAAAGTGGATCCTTTATCTAACCGTAAACGATCAGGTCAATGGCTTGATCATGAGGTCCCCCACCCAAACATTTCTCAAAGCCAAAGCTGCATCATCAAAAGTTTGTGGTGATTGTCGATGGTCTACAGCTTTCTGGAAGTCAATCAGAGAATTACTTATATATATCAATGATATAATAAATAATAATAATAATAATAATAATAATAATAATAATAATAATAATAATAATAATAATAAATATATATATATATATATATATATATATATATATATATATAGATAGATAGATAGATAGATAGAAAAAACTACTAAAACGTTGTAAGTTTAAAAATGTATTTTTTGACAGTATTTGTTTATTTCTATTATTATATTGATATTTCAGACTGTCCTCGGTCCTTCATCAGAAACAAATGATTTTAAAATTTAAATTGGAAACGTATTTCAACTTACAACTTTTTAGTAGTTTTTCCTATATATATTAAGACAGTATACGTGGATCATCACTATGTTATATATATATATATATATATCTATATATATATCTATATATATATATATATATATATATATATATATATATATATATATAGTCAATGAATGTCTATTATGTTCAAAATATAGACAAAAAATTGTCTAACATTTGGATATTTTTTATTATGCTGGTTCTAAGCTTTCGGCTCACATAGGCCATCTTCAGAGCGGTTAAAAGCATGTTAACATAAAGACAAACACGATCAAATATGATTTTATCTTGTGTTGACATAAAACATTGCTATGCAACGATAACAGTCACCGAATTTAGGTCTCTCACGCAGACATAGAAACACATTACAAATTTACGAACTGCGTCTGCTATATATATATATATATATATATATATAGATAGATAGATAGAGAAAGAGAGAGAGAGAGACTCTCTCTCTCTCTCTCTCTCTCTCTCTCTCTGTGTGTGTGTGTGTGTGTGTGTGTTAAGTGATGCTATATTTTGTTATCCGGAATAGAGCAGATGTAAACATAATCAGTGTGTATACGAAGATCAACATTATATGTGACAATCTGTTTCTTCAGCATGAAGCTAATTGTCGTGAACTCTGCAAGTATATATATATATATATATATATATATATATATATATATATATATATATACGCTAAAAAGTCTGCCTCATTCTACAGAGGTAGAATCGCCGACTGACGCCGCCAATTCGTTCGTATTTCAATCCTAGGTAAAAAGCAATCAGCTGTCGAACCGTACCGATGAGCTGTGATATAGCGAAACAGATCTGTCTGCGGATGACTATATATATATATATATTGTAATTTTGTTATTACAGTGGTTTATAAAAGCATTATATCATCTACACAAAAATTTTCATGTTTCGAAACAATATTGTTCTTTTTTTAGGTGATATTTTAAAAATAAATGGTGAAAATGATTAATTTAGAAAATATAAGAAATATTTAGAAAATTAAGTAGTAATGATTATTGACACACCTCGAATCATATAGTTTAACTTTCTTCAACTATCACGCCTTAATTATTTAAATAACCATGAATTCATCTATATTTTCTTATATTGTTCGGAGTATTGTACTACATCTTTACTGCCATGTTTACATGACAGTATGTATGTATGTATGTATGTATGTATGTATGTATGTATATATGTATGTATGTATGTATGTATGTATGTATGTATTACAAAACTCAACATCGATTAGTATTGAACATTTGTCGTTTTAAGAACCGTAGGTGATAAGCCCATGGGAAAATGGTCCAAAATCAGAGAGGTTCACGGTACCTTGCCATGTCCCAGTCCTGTGTTTGTTCAAACCATTTTACTAACCCCAAAGGTGTTCATTATTTTCTGTCACAGCTCAAAGCAGGGGGCATCTCTCTTCTCCCAGACGACATACGTTGTAGATTTATTTTTGAAGTTACCTTCTAGCATTTTTTTTTCTTAAAGAGGCAGGAACTACTAAGCATATGTTACATTCCCACTTCGACGGGTATTAAATCTGCAATCCAAAATCATATTTGTTGTATACTCTGTCGACATGGGAACAAACTTCAACCGAAATTTTATATTTGTTGTATACCCCGGAAACTAATTCGACTGAGATTAAATGGAAACAAATTTTCATGAAAATTATAATCTGTGACTCAAATATTACCATCTTCTTCCTTGGTAAAAATAAGCTCGAATCGAAACTTGAGTATCTTCTTCATATTGGCAAATTGTTTTTCACTCTGCAAAATGACAAACATGAACACGTATATATGAAATATACAATTATATTTTATTGGCGAAGAGTAGGAGTTGGTCTGATCGGAGCACACAAGCATACGAGGCAGTGTTCTCAACTCAACTGCTGCCTGCAAACAGCTAAACTCAACTCCGACTCTGTGAGAACTGACGTCACTTAAACAGTTATCATCATTTTGACACCTGACATGTGGCACTTCCGGTGTATTCTGTCCCACCTCAAGCACTGACTCTTTTTGACCTCTGTCCGCCAAAACAAAATCTGCTCACCACCTGCATTCTATCAGTGACCTCACTCTGCGTTGCCTAGAGCAAAATACACTTCTTGGCAAAATTCCAAGATATTATATAACAATTCGACAAAATCCTGTCATTTTTCACTGGCAATCATAAATGACTTTTAGTATTATTCTTCACAGATCATGATATTATAAAAAAACAAAATTTTCTTTGTCTTAGACTGGTTTTAGCACGTAAGTGAATGCAGTGAACTTGACTGGAATTTGAAATCGGCTGTCTAATAATAATAATAATAATAATAATATTAATGATCAGAAATCATAAGTCAAGCTTGAGAGTCAGAAAAAGGCTAGTGTACGCATTATAATTAAAAAGGATTATCTATGGTCATGAAATTAGGCAAGTATCAACGACAAAACATGCATTGAAAAATAAATATTCTGTAAAAGTAGATTCAAAATGTGACATGGCAGCCTTATCACCGGAGCATCTGAAAACCTGATTAAATTTTTCATATTTTTTTTATCGTTCTTGCCGTTTTTACATTTGTTCTTCTTTTGTTAATTTCTTTGGTTTTACTCTCCTTCTTCAAAGCTATCAATAGAACAAAAACATTTTTTCTCACCTTCCTGTGTACAATAATTCGAAGATCTTAATCTTTTCTTATAATTCTCAAAAACTTCACTTCACTGTTACAAGTTACAATCGCTTGATCAAGCGATTCTGTTGTGCAAAAGACTCCTGTTTTATTTTTGACAAGTTTTTTATTCCTATAATTTCACATTATTCAATCATCCAAATCTCTCTTACTATCTTTAACTTAACAACACATTTAATTTAAATTGTATATTCTATCCTAAAAGAACGACTTCGCTTATAATTTGATTAGATTTTTTAAATCTCTAACTTATCGGGACTAACTTATCTGACTAGACAAAGATTATGGGTTGAAACGAAACAAGAGATAATTTTAATATTACACGTCTTGAAAATACTATCGCAGTACTCTTCAAAGAATTCCGGATGTTTTCTATAATGCTGTCTTCTGAATGGTTACGGTACTTCCTCTGGTTTCAATTTTTTTTTTTAGCTATTTTCATAGGCTTTTCGCGACTTTTCCTAGTATCCCGATAACGATTGATATGACCGGTATCCTTATGTTCTCCCGGAAGAGCAAAATCTGCAATCTGACAAATATTCTTTAGGTTGACGATTATAAAATCTAGCTTTCTGGCTTGGATTGAGAGATCCATTTAGATCTCAAAGACCCAGAGAATCTAATACATTTTCTTTTATAGAATACATTATGGTCTATACATATACCATTGGTTTGTATAGCCAAAATGCAAACTCTAGCACAGTTCCAAGTGGATTGTCTTCTCCACACAAATACGTATATTTTTGTCTTATCATTACCGTTATTTATACTAGAATTGCATTGTAAGATAAATGAAATATATATGCACACTCATATATGCACGCACATATATGCACACTCATATATGCACACTCATATATGCACGCACATATATCTAACCGTACTGATGAGCTGTGATACAGCAAAACATGACTGTCTGCGGATGACTATTTGCGCTCTCGCCAGCCGATTGAGCTCTATGGAGAAATGATGGACTTTAACAACAGTAGCTACTACCCGCTATTTACGCATCGTTCATTCAGTAATGAATTTGGACCTCTCGGCCACTGGCGTGTGTTTACATTGTGTATATAACATGCTAAAATCTACCTTTCTCCACCGAGCTTAAAGGTAGAATCGTTGACTGGTGTAATTTCGGTCGGGTTTCAATCCTGGCTAGAAGCAATCGTACTGATAAGCTGTGATACAGCGAAACAGGTCTGTTTGCGGATGATTATATTTATATATATAAGAAATATGGGTGTCACAGAACGGCCGCTTCAAGGTAGCAGCAATAAAAGTGCTCAATACAAAAATCGATTAAGAGAATGTAAAGCAAAATACATAAAATAAGGCAAAAATTATTAGTCCAATATACTACCCTGATTTCC
This sequence comes from Ascarosepion bandense, assembly GCA_037127315.1. Classification (NCBI taxonomy): domain Eukaryota; kingdom Metazoa; phylum Mollusca; class Cephalopoda; order Sepiida; family Sepiidae; genus Ascarosepion; species Ascarosepion bandense. The sequence goes on from JBBBDQ010000436.1 coordinate 2,504,836, forward strand.
ACCATTAGGTATCGTCATGTAACAACTCTGACCTGATCATATCTAACGGTGACTTATTGCATATATATATATATATATATATATATATAGAGAGAGAGAGAGAGAGAGAGAGAGCGTACAATATATATATATATATATATATATATATATATATATATTAGAGAAAATTTTTAAAATTCAAAGAAGTCGGATGTACATTTCGACATAGGATCTCTAACAGAGATTCTACGTCACGTCAGCGACATTGTTTTATTCAAAATGGCGAAGGTCCTGGGGTAGAGTGTGGAGGGTTTTTTGGTTAACAACGGTCACAAAGTAGAACAGGACAGAGCTGGTAGTCGCGGGGTTACAGGGTGTTGAAACGGTATATTTAGGAAGGGGGGAATAGGAGCTCATATTTTATAAAGATAGACAACTAAATGAGTTAAATTACTTTTTTTAAGATTAAGATTTTGGGCTGTTTGAAGAGGTGTATTTAGTCGAGAAGGAATGGGTTTCAATATAAGATTTTAAAATTTTTTATTTAAGTTTATTTGATTAAACTTTTTAGGTAGAAGCGAGCTAAATGCCAATTACAGGAAGTTATCAGTTTAAAAATTATTAGAAAAAAATTATTAGAGAAAAATATATTAGGGTTAACGTTAGGGTAAAATTAAGATTAAAACTTAAATTGAATCCTTTTAATTTATATTCTACCATCTAGTCAACGGGGATTTAAATTATAAATTTAAGTATTCGAAAAATTTGCCTTGTGGCGGCACTTACTGATGAATTCCCTCCTAAGATTCAGTAGCCGGTGTTGGTGGGGGTATTTTAATATTGAAATTTTTTCTAGTAAACATAAACAGCACCTATCACAAAAATTCCTCGGAATACGGGCTGAACCTAACAGTTTCCAGCTAATTTCAGGATCCAGACCTTTCTCTTTCATTTTCCAGAATGCCCTATGCCGAAATGTACATCCGACACCTTTGTATTTTGAAAATTTTCTCTAATTTATATTGGCTCTGTATTCTTAATACATTGAGCTCTCTGCCTGCCTCACGTTTTAATGTTAAAATTTCTTTAATATTGATTAGGATCCGGTTCTTGAAATTTACCTTCCTACTCTTTTTGTGGCGCAGTGGATATCGGTTGGAACGAGAACTCGGGGAACCGAGTTCAAATTCCAGTTGAAAACCTTGCATACACTTACGCGCAAATACCCTTGGGAAAGGTATTAATCCATCTCTTCCCTCTAGTTATGGGTTAAATAATAGGACAGATTGGGTTCTATAGCCTTGGTCGGCAACCAGTCTACCGCAGAAAGCAATGGCAACCTACTGCGGGATAATCTTCTGCCCAGTCAGTCATGTCTCTTTCGAGACATGATCGCCCAAGCGTGTATCGCGCATGGCACTTAACTGACTGACTCTTCCACTTCGGATTAAAGAAAAAAACACACACACACACACACACACACACACACATATATATATATATATATATATATATATATATATATATATATATATAATGTTAATCAGTGTTCCTGTCATAATTGTACACGGTTTTATTAGAAAGTGCTCAGTACATATTGTAAAGCTTTTGAATATTTTTCATTTGGAAACGAGTTATTTTCGCAACCTAGGTTTCAATCTTTTGGTATCTTCAGGTGATTTATAATCACTAATTTTCAAACGTTTTCAAAATTACAACAGGGACTTTTACGAAAGCGCGACTGGAATTTTCAAACAACCGACAAATTTTTAAATTAAGGAAGATTTTCTTAAGGATCTTAAACTCATTCATCCAAGTTTGTATGACCATTGGATATATTTTCCGGCGTGATTAAATCTGGACATTATTTCTGACTTTTCATTTAGTAATTTTTGTTTGTTTTGGAAACGATATTATGGCCAGCTTTTCTTCCTGGCACAATCTGCATACATCAACATGGTTGTAAGGTTTGTCCCTTTTAATGATACTCCAGGTTATATCAAGGTCTTTTTCATTTTTGTTTTTGTTTTATTTGAACCAAACTAGCTAACCACGTGAGGAAAAGTATAAGAAGTCGATCAAAAACACAAAGCATATCGCCTGACAATTGCGTTTAGCATGAAATAGATTGTCGCCTCTGGTTGTTGTCCACTTTCCATATATATATATATATATATATATATATATATATATATATATATATATTAGAGAAAACTTTCAAAATTCAAAGGTGTCGGATGCACATTTCAACATGAGATCTCTAATAGAGATTCCACATCACCTCAGCGACATCGTTCCATTCCAAATGAAGAAAAACCTGGGACACAGAGGGAGGGGCAAAATAAACAACGGTCAAAAGTTGAGAATTCTTTTAAGGTCAGGGAGATGGAATGTTGTTAAGTTTAGGATTGGGTTAAACAAAACAGAACAGGACAGAACTGGGAGTGGCGGAGATTAGAGGGTGTATAGAGTCAAGATAAGAGAGAGACGGAGTATCAAATATCAAATGGAAGACGCTCGTTCGGCTCGATACGTGAATGTTTAAAGGGGTTTGGGCTGTTTGAAAATATATATTTAGGGGGGAAGGAATAGATTTAAATATAAGATCTTAAAAATTTTAATTAAGTTTATCTATTACAGGAAGTCATATAAATTTATGACTTCCTGTAACAGATAAACTTAATTAAAATTATTAAAGAAATATATATGTCTGTGTGTGTGTGTGTGTGTGTGTGTGTGTGTGTGTGTGTGTGTGTGTTAACCGAGGAAAAAGGGGTTTAGTAAAGGAATCCATATTCGCTGAGGTGATGTGGAATCTCTATTAGCGATCTCATGTCGAAATGTGCATCAGACACCTTTGAATTTTGAATATTTTCTCTAACTCATATTGGCTCTGTAATCTTAAGTATATTGAGCTCTCCTCCTGCATCATTTTTTAATATTAAAAAAAATTTAATATTTTAATATTAATTAGGATCAGATTCTTAGAATTTATCTTCCTACTTTTCCACTTCGGATTAAAGAAAAAGAAAAAAAAAATATATATATACTATAGTCATCCGCAGACAGATCTGTCTCGCTGTATCACAGCTCATCAGTACGGTTAGACTCCGATCGCTTCCTAAATATATATATATATATATATATATATATATATATATATATATATATATTTCTGAGATGTATTATTTATAGTATTTACATTATTCGAACTCATCTTGCCATTTGTACGTCGTTTCAGCCATTATACGCTCCAGCCTTCTTCGGGTGCTAGAAATTTCTAAAGAATATATTTCTAAGTATATATATATATATATATATATATATATATATATATATATATGTATGTGTGTGTGTGTGTGTGTGTGTGTGTGTGTGTGTGTGTGTGTATTGTTGAATACTTGATATATTTATACAAGAACGTGTACTCAGTATAAGAACAAGAGCGGTTATAGATGAAAAGAAATCAGCACTGCATGACAGTCAGTAATGCACAATAATGAATAAATGCATAAATAAATAAAAAAGCAAGCAGTCTGAAGGCCTTGATCATATAACGTATTTGCAATATCTAGCTGCTTAACTATCATAATAAGCAATCTAGAGAGAAAACTGCACAAGGAAATAAAGAGCAAATACAGGCAGGCTAAAAAAGGATTAAATGCAGACTGTCTAAAATGGAGCAAATGCAGACAGGTTAAAGAAGAAGCAAAGGCAGAAAGACTAAAAAAAGGAGCAAATGCAAACAGGATAAAGGAGGAGCAATTGCAGACAGGTTAAAAAAGGTGCAAAAGCAGACAGGCTAAGAAAGGAGCAAATGCACACGGGCTAAAGAAGGAGCAAATGCAGACAGGCAAAAAAGGATCAAATGCAGACAGACAAAAGAAGGAGCAAATGCAGACAGGCAAAAAAAGGACCAGATGCAGACAGGCTAAAGAAGGAGCAAATGCAGACAGGCAAAAAAAGGAGCTAATGCAGATAGGATAAAGAATGAGCAAATGCAGACAGACGCAACAGCAAATTTGCAGAAATAAAAAGATTGAGCACAACTAATAAGAGACATGCATAAAAAAATAAGGGAACTAACAAGACAAAAAACACTCACTTCAACAGGATGTTTAAAATCCAAGGATGAAACATTTATATTAGAGAAAGAGGAAGTACTTCAGCGATTGGAAGAATATATGAGACTTCTTTCACGACAAGAGAGAGCAACCGACTATACACAGAAATACCGAGGGAACGGAAACCCCAAACGGAAGCTGCACTGGACAAACTGAATAGAAACAAAGAAACTGAAACAGATGGCTTTGTAATAAAGATACTGACGGCCTTAGACGATTTCGGCGTAGACACAATTACAGAAAAATAAACGAAATTTACGACAGTGGTGAAATACCGGAAGACCTAAGCAGATCGATTTTTCTAGCACTGTCTAAATAGCCAAGCGCACAGGAATATGAACTCCACTGAACAGTCAGCTTAATGAGTCACATAACAAATCTCATCATTCGAATCCTAATGAATAGAGGGCGCAGCAGAATCAGACCAGCGATAGGACAAAAACACTGCGGTTTCGTTAAGAACACTATAACAAGGAACGCTATATTTACGCTTAGAATGTTATCAGAAAGAGCAATACAAATGCAGAAAGACGTGTACCTGTGCTTCGTAGGTATTCGACAAAGTACGACTCAAAAACTTGATAAAGATGCTCAGCTACCTAGATGTTGTGGATGCCGGAAATGGGGTCCGCACAAATAAATGAACAACGACCAGTAATTGAGATAGAAAATAAAGGTAATTAACGTAAGGTAAGGATCTTCTTGAATGAAGATTAGTAGTCCAGGAATACGGGTTAGTAAAATGTATATCTACAAGTCTCTGGAGGTAGTATATTGAGTAAGTCCGCGTCGGAAGCTGACGGGTACTGCGTAATAATCTTCTCGATGAGTGGAGCACATTGCTATTATGAGCTATTGCGTACTGACTGCTAATCTCTCTCTAAACTCTTGTATTCTCCGGTTAACTGTGAAAACGCGGTATTCGGTATTTATTCCCTTCCCCACTAGGGAAAAATGTGGCACAAGCCCTTTTTAACGTGGGTTCTTCGAGCCATATAACCCAGCCAAAAATATCTGTCTAATTTTGTTCAGTCATGACTCTACCTTCCAGCAGAGCCACGATTGGTTTTATGCTCTCCGCCCTAGAGATTGACAGTGTCAAAGGACTTACCACGAGAAAACGCAGTATTCTCCCGTCTCGCTTCTTTAGCAGTAGTATAAGTATACTCTGGACGAGTCCATCTTTATGAAAAGGGAGAAGCCCACGACACTAGACATATTCGGGAAAGATCTTATAGTAATCAATGACCTGTATTGGCAGCAAATCACCTGCATACGGACGGAAAACGAGTTCAACAGATATACAAACGTAGAAAGTGCCATAGGACAAGGATGTATATTCTCACTAAATCTATTCAACTTATACAGCGAGACAATTCTGTGAGCCTTAGAAGTCATGACAGGGTTTGTCATTGGCGGCCACAATCTGAACTTTATATGATACGTGGGTGATACAGCGCTAATAGCAAACCCGAAAAGGAAAAAACAAGACCTTCTACAGAAGGTAGCCAAACCAGAAGCAAAAACTAAAATAAAAGGGCTGAAAAAAATACAGACATACAGGTAGATAAACAGACACACATACAAACATCTTGCCTTTTATATATAATATATATATATATATATATATATATATATATTATCGATTTTCTGAACTATTGTAAGAACTGCAACTTTGAAACTTCTGAATATCGTTTCTCATGTCTTTGTCTATTAGTGTATCAAATTTGATTAAAATCGGACCACTCCTTCTATAACCCGATTTTTTCGATTATCGATTTTTCATATTTATCGGGAGTACCTCAACACAAAACCCAGCTAAGAACACTCGCAGGCGCTTATAGTACATCTGTGTAAATTTTCAAGAAAATCGGTTCAGTCGTTTCGAGGTCTATAGGTAACGGACACACACACACAGACACACACACACACACAGAGTTCTATTTATTAATAAGTTTAGATAGATGTATCCCTCTATCTCAGTATATTTATATCTATTTGTCGGGTACGGATTATCATCTCTCAGTTGAGTCTCTGTCTTCGGGTAGAGAGCGGCCTCGTTGTGTTGCTTTTCGTGTACGCATCTGATAAAGATAAAATGCTGAGAGATATTCGGTCCAAGGGAACAGCTACCATAGGTTGAACTATCCCATTGCACTAGAGGGGTGGATCGGTAGTTACCACCAAAGCCAGTGCAATCGACAGTTGCGCGGAATGGCCAATTTTAAACTCTGGCCCGAGCGTACGCGCTTATGTTCTCTACTTGAAACTCGACCTTGTGTCACGTCACGTCTCAGTGAAAAGACGAGGTAAAAACTCATCTATCTATCTATCTATCTATCTATCTATCTATCTATCTATCTATCTATCTATCTCAGACTGTTTATATCTATGTGTTTATGTATCAATTTATCTTAGTATATTCCCATCCATATCAATCTGTTCATATCCATCTATCGATGTCATATTAAGCGTCTGGGAACAGAACAAAGAAGAAACGGAGGTTTAGGAAATAAATAACTGTATTAGCGAAAACATACAAGTGGTAAATCGGTGTGAATGTCTCTCGTTAAAAGAAAGAGATAAGCAGTCATAAAGGTCGTCCGCTTTGGCGTATCTAGGAGAGGAAGAGCGTGATTTGAATTACTGCAGCGACGGTCTTTGGCGGGTATCATTTCGAGATGCGAGATCCCGCCTCGACAAGCTTTGATTCGTGGCTAGTGTGCCGACCAAATGCCGAAGAAGCTCTTTTGATGGAGTTTTATATAATTTTCTTAGGCTCAGATCGGCTTCAATTTTTATTTTGTTTCTTTAGGCGGGAGTGGATTTAATTTTTTTTTTTTTTTTTGAGTGTGTAAGTGAAACATTCATGTGCCGGGCCGATGCAATTTGACGAATGTTTTAGTTCAGTCTTGGGTTTCGAAATGTTCACACCCGGCCAGTGGTGGAAATTTGTGTCATATGAATCTGGTTTTAGGAAAATTATAACATCGAGTTAACTGTTTGTATCTATCAGTATGTTCACACTAGTCTGCTCATATCCACTCAAATATTTTTTACATCCATGCACTTGTAAAATTACAATACTTACATAATATAAATCTCTCTATATCCATTCCCTTCTCTCTCTCTCTCTCTCTCTCTCTCTCTCTCTATCTCTCTCTCTCTATATCTATCTATCTATCTATCTATCTATCTATCTATCTATCTATCTATGTATGGGTGGTGCTGCGTAATAGTTCTGTGTGGGCACAGCTTCCCCGCGCTAGGTGTGTTGGTGTAGTTTCTATAGCAAAGAAGATGTTACAGCTGTTATTAATATAATTTCCAATCAATTTTGAATTCAGTGATGGCTTCTTACCTTTTACAAAGGTGGTTGTGCAAAAGTGAACATAACCGGCACCGGCGAAATTTGTAATAATCAGTTTCCAACTACGATCTTCGGACCACGTATATCTCTTCCTATATATATATATATATATATATATATATATATATATATATATATATATATTAATCATTTCACCCCAAGCAAGGCAGTTTTACTGCCACTGTTGCGCAGGGGGAAAGTGATGAGAAAGAGGGGCAGGTTATAGGGGGTGTCAGGAAGATGGTAATAGAAGGATGAGAAAACTGGTGTGATGGACGTGGAGTGGATGGAGAAAAAAGCTTGAGAGAAAGGATGCGAGTCAGTGAGATAGGAGATTACGATTGACCTTACATTTAAATTCTTGGAGATTGTAGCTGTCTGGTAAGCAACTATACAGAGGGAAATTCTACAGGCGAAAAGTGCGAGAAAAGAAGCTGGTAGAGTAGAAATTGCGGTTACATTTTAGCTGTTTCACTGTAAAATGGTGGGACCTAGTTGCTAGTCTAGTAGCTCGAGTAAATTCATACATACAGGGCACCAGTGAGCTAAGTTCATTGGAGCAGAAGTCGTGAAAGTATTTGTAGAAGAGACACAGGGAAGTATCATCACGCCGGTGAGAGAGCGAATGCAGCCGAGCTGCCAAGTTGGGATCGATTAAAATAAGTGAGGAAGAAGGAAAATGATTCCTCCCACTTTTTCTTTTTTTTTTTTTTTGTTTAAAGCTACTACGCTATCTACAATCACATCATGACCAATACATACATATATGCATACATGTATATACTAATTTATATTTGGGTAGTCAGTTAAGTGCCATACGTGAATACACGCTTTGGGTGGTCATGTCTCGAAAGTGGCATGGCTGACTGGGCAGAAGATTATTCAGCAATAGGATGCCATTGCTTTCTGTGGTAGACTGGTTGCCAAATCTGTTCTATTATTTAACCCATAACTGGTAGGAAGAAACGGATTAATACCTTTCCCAAGAGTATTTGCGCGTAAGTGAATGTAAGGAATTCAAGTGGAATTCGAACTCGGCTCCCCAATTTCTCGTTCCGAGTCGATATCCATTGCAACACAAAGTACGTTCTTTAAAACATGTTTCGTTAAAAACAACCGACAAGAGAGATTTTAATAATGTTTATTTAATTCTTTAAGTATTCTTAAATGCTTCCTTTTTACTGGAGATAAGGAATGTAAAACTGTTCTATAACTTTTTACTTTCTAAGCGCTTTCATTCACTTCAGTGGCCATTTTCAAGTATGTTATTTTTCCAATGTTGAAATTTTATCCTGATGTTTTGACTATAAAGTAATTTTTGTGTCTTTGAAAAGGAGCGTTTGTTAAAGCTACCACATGACAACGCGAGTGGGTGTGGCGTGAGCGGCTGTCTATTTAAAAAAGACTTTCAAAACTCCATTTCCATTATTAAATAATGTAAGGTTGGTAGTAGGAGAAAATTATTGAATATATAGTGCCTCTCTTATAGCGAGATGCCTTTGATATTGTGATTTAAATAGTATTTTTGTGTTTTCAACCATAAAGATTCTTAAGGGTTCTTGTAAATTACGGGTCAATAATTTTTTTTTATTCCACTATTATTATTACATAGGTGGCATGTAAGGCGTCTATTCAAAGAAGTGGTAGTATAGCCAATAAAGTAATTAATTTATGACAAGAAACACAATCTTGTACAGAGCACTGAAATTCATACACTATATTAGTTTAGATTTGATGGGTTTATTTTGATTAGAAACAAGTTTTGCAGTCTTCCATTTTCTATAATATATTAATAATTTGACATGTTTTTGAGGAATTACAGCAGAAATATGTTGTTTAATAACTTTCTGTATAGCAAACTCGTCTTGTTTATAATTATTGTGCATTTAGTTGCAATAAAATATGTTGATGTGTTTGTGTTATTTTTAGATAGATAGATATAAACATAGGCACCTTCACTAAATTTTCGATACCTAAGTTTTTAAGAATGAAAAAGGCATTTTTGAAGCTTTTTCTTTTAGCTAAAAGCTAAACCAATTAAAAGCTAAACAATTAAATTTACTATTTCCAGTAAACAAAATACACTGGTGTATTTAAAATATAAATTGTATTGATTGAAATTGAATTTTTTTGGAGTCACATTCAACTGAAATCAACCATTTTTACAGATTTTGACACGTTTGTAAACAAAATTTAAATTTTGGGTTTAAAAACCATCCAAAAATAAAATATGATTTTCTGAAACTTTATTTGAGGATTATTAACTGATGCAAATATAATAAATCTTATTTGAGAAAATATTGTTTACTTTAAGTTAGAAAAAAAAAACAGAGTAATATATTTTTAAAACAAACGGTGATTATGTATTTCTTGTTATTTTATTACTCGTCAGTCATGTAGCAAGTACTGAAAGTGTGGTGGATACGAAATAAAAATGACTCTCTCTTCTTTACTGTTTTCAAATTCGTAAGTCAGTGTAAAATCTATATTTTTACCAATAGAAAAAAAAGGATTGGCTTTGTTGCTGAAGAAAAGACCAAAGTAAATTTCGTGAGCCTGTGTGACATTTTTATTAACCAATGAAAAGAGAGCGATTTACAAATTCAAAGAAAATAACAAATTGAATGACTGGTGTCATTTTTTTTTTTTACCGCCCAAAAATAAGTTTGCGTTCGGAGACGATCACGTAATTGAGTTGGCTTATTCACATATGAGAGAGAGATAGATAGATAGAGAGAGAGAGAGAGAGAGAGAGAGAGAGAAAGAAAGAAAGAGAGAGAGAGGGGGGATTTGAGAACAGCTACGATGTAACAAGAAATTTTTCAAACCGCTGATCAGGCACAACTGACAAATGTCTAAGCGAGACACACTCGCACTCCCTCACCTTCTCGCGAGCGGTTTCTTTATCTCTCCTTCTTCCTCTTTACCTCCTCGCCGTCCACAGCAGAAAGAGAGGAACAAGGACTTTACTACTACTTTGTTGATACACACAGCAAAACATAGACTTATCTTTTTCTACACAAATCACATTTCGCGAAAACAAAGGAACTCTTAATTCTTCAAACTCTTTACTACTCCTTCTCTTCGAACATTTTCACAGTTTAATAATTTCATTCATACAAATTATGTTATGCTGCTCGATAAATAAATTTTCATTTCTTTTTACAAACGAGGCAATTTTATTCTTTCTAATCTTCTAATAATCTTAAATTCTGAGATCTTCAGTTGTGTTTGGCACAGGCTAATTTGATAAACATAATCGGAAGGGAAAGATGTTGACAGATTTCTATGAAGCCTTTATCTGCTAAAATATAATTTAAGAAAATGACAAGTGAACTTTTTTAATATATTTTTTAAGTACTCAGTAATCTTTAAAATGTTGAAAAATATTCTCCATAATCTAATTTTAGGAATGTTGACTTTAAATTTTCTAATTAACATAATGTGCATGACCGACAATATTTTTTTGAAAAAAAAAGCTGACGTTATATAATATTTTATATACATAAACGGAACTTAAAGAATTTTGAGCGCATATCGAATGACATCAAATGCAAACGTCACCAGCAAAATGTAATCTGTAGAGCTCATGTTTGATAGGAAAGTGAGAGCCACTTTCGTCAAGTTGCTGCCTTGAAATAAAAAAATCGAAAATTTTAAACTACCAGATTGTTTAAGATCGACGTTTTCTTTAAAGTCGGAAAGGAAAGTTGGCAGTAAGGAAAATTATTCAACGCATTGGCAGATGATGTACATTGTTGAAGGTGGACGATTTCGACATAGAAGACATAAATCAATTGAGGTATAGATAAGCACGAAATAAGAAACCAGTATAAAGTAATTCTCATATGGACATATTTTATGGTGGCGTTTCTATAGAAATGCACTCTTTCTCAGTCAATAAATACTAACCTGCGTGACTTCCGGGAACGCAGCTGTGAGGCAGTCGTGTGACAGTCTAGAGACAGTCGAGACGCAGCGTAACTATACCGTTCGGAGTTACACTTCTATTTTGCTGATTACTAACACTCTACTTTGTATATATGTTCTGTTATTCTAATACACTGTTAGATCCTAACTTCTTGTTTCCGTGTCTTTCTTCCTGGTTCAAACAGGCCACAACAACTTGGCGACAAAGATTCGCCCCAACAACATAGTTCACGATACCTTTGAATTACGTATTCCTAGAACTAGCACTACAATACAACTCAATAGTAAGCGAAAGCGTAATCCGATTGAAACATTGGAAATAGAACCATTTCGGAAAGATTATTAACCAAAGAAAGTGCATATTGGTGGGGTGTTGTGGCGACGAACACCCCTCTCCAGAAGATGAATTGGACTCGTCCAAATAGTATAAGTACTGATGTCGAGGGCGTTAGAATAACTAGAAAATAACACCGATAAATCGTATTTATTGAACATTTATTTATTTATGCATAAAAATAAATAAAAGAGTATCTTGGCGCGAAATGATTTGTATTAAGCTTTTCAAGTTTTGATTAGTAAATATAATGTTCACTTAACAACAATATCACTTAACCGGATGAAAGTAATGCAGAATTTTAAAAGATTTAAAACTTAATAAATTTTTGAAAGCGAAATAAAATAAATGAAAACAATTCTTGTAAAAATTCATTATTCATTGAAATTCTTTTTTATGAAGTCAGTAGTATCCTCAATTAATCTTATTTATAAATGCAAGTGAAAACTTTTCTAATAAAATGTCATAGTTCATTGCATGTTTATTTCATGATTCCAAGCAAATTTTCCAGAAAAATGATTGGTAGTTAAAAAAAGAACAAAAAGATGATGATTTACCTTATCCAATGAGTCTTGCCTTTAACTAATATTAAAATTTTCGGATGAAGTTTTCAGTTCCCGAAATTAATTATATATATATATATATATATATATATATATATATATATATATATATATATATATATATATATATATAAAAACTTATTTTATAAATGGAACTTAGTCTGTGTGTGCATGTGTGTGTGTGTGTCCGTTACCTATAGATTCCGAAACGGCCGAACCGATTTTCTTGAAAATTTACACAGTTGTACTATAAACGTCTGCGAGTGTTCTTAGCTAGGTCTTGTGTCGAGGTACTCCCAATAAATATCAAAAATCGATAATCAAAAAAATCGGGTTATAGAAGGAGTGGTCCGATTTTAATCAAATTTGATACACTCATAGACAAATACATAAAGGATATTCAGAAGTTTCAAGGTTGCAGTTCTTACAATAGTGTAGAAAATCGATATATATATATATATATATATATATATATATATATATATATATATATATATATATATAGGTAAAAGGAAGTTGTTTGTGTGTGTGTCTGTTTATCTGTCTGTATGTCCTTTATGCAGATCCACAATTTTTATCCGATTCTCACCAAACTTCAAAATTTGACTTACGTCTATTCATTTTTCTTTCAGTCTACGGTTTAGCTTTAACTGGAAACAACTATTGCTTTTCAGTCTTTCGTGCCAACGTCCAAAGAGTCTAAACACCAGGACCAAAGATTAGTTTTAAAGCTTTCATTACATCCTAGAAACGCCGGGCTATACTGCTAGTATATATATATAAGGTTTTCTAAAAAGAATAACTTAAATAATTTCATTTATTTTTAATAAGTTCTGAAAGCTTCCTTAAAATCGGACGATTATTTGATTTTTGCCAGAATTTCTAAATGAGCGTCTTTCACCTAGCAAAAGCGCAAAAACACTAATCATAAATGTTGCGTAGAACATTGACGCCAAAATAAACAAGACCAAAATTTCTTCCCTACTAGAAAGGTTTCAAAAAGTTAATAAAATAATAAAAATAAAATTATTCTTAAATATTCTGTTTTTCAGCGAAAAATCGGAGGTACCTTTAAAAAACAGATCCAATTAGATAGATAGATAGATATATATATATATAGATAGATAGATAGATAGATAGATAGATAGATAGATAGATAGATGTAAATGGAGTGAGATAGATAGATAGATAGATAGATAGAAAGATAAAGATAGATAGATAGATAGATAGATAGATAGATAGATAGATATGAACAGACTGGGATAGATAGATAGATAGATAGATAGATAGATAGATAGATAGATATGAACAGACTGGGATAGATAGATAGATAGATAGATAGATAGATAGATAGATAGTAGAACAGACTGAGATAGATAGATAGATAGATAGATAGATAGATAGATAGATAGATAGATAGATATGAACAGACTGGGATAGATAGATAGATAGATAGATAGATAGATAGATAGATAGATAGATAGATAGATAGATAGATAGATAGATAGATATGATAGACAGACTAGGGATAGATAGATAGATAGATAGATAGATAGATAGATAGATAGATAGATAGATAGATAGATAGATAGATATGAACAGACTGATAGGGATAGATAGATAGATAGATAGATAGATAGATAGATAGATAGATAGATAGATAGATATGAACAGATTGGGATAGATAGATAGATAGATAGATAGATAGATAGATAGATAGATAGATACGAACAGACTGGGATAGATAGATAGATAGATAGATAGATAGATAGATAGATAGATAGATAGATAGATATGAACAGACTGGGATAGATAGATAGATAGATAGATAGATAGATAGATAGATAGATAGATATGAACAGACTGGGATAGATAGATAGATAGATAGATAGATAGATAGATAGATATGAACAGACTGGGATAGATAGATAGATAGATAGATAGATAGATAGATAGATAGATAGATAGATAGATATGAACAGACTGGGATAGATAGATAGATAGATAGATAGATAGATAGATAGATAGATAGATAGATAGATAGATAGATAGATATGAACAGACTGGGATAGATAGATAGATAGATAGATAGATAGATAGATAGATAGATAGATAGATAGATAGATATGAACAGACGGGATGGGATAGATAGATAGATAGATAGATAGATAGATAGATAGATAGATAGATAGATAGATATTTGCTTGTGCATATAGTAATTAATTATTGTCATTGTACGCTTTCTTTCGGTCATTACGAACAAAATTTCCGCGTCCATTTTTTCTCGTATTTCACGGGTTTTAATGAATCCTTATTCACCGCGTAAACATTTTATACTTTACTTCCTCGAACAAGCAAGTCAAGGCCATGAATCTAGCAGACTGAATGGAGACGTTTATCTGATTCAGAGAAATAAGGAGTTTGGGAATCAGAATCAGTAACGGGAAAATCGAAATAAAAAAAAACGAGAGAAAGAATAAAAAAAATGCAGATATAAGGAAAAGGAGAGAAAGAAAGATAAATAAATCGAGAGAAACAGAGAGGCAGAAGAAAGAACGAATGAGAGAAGAACGGGTAATGCTATTGAAGAAAGGGTAAAGAAAATGAGAGAGAGAGAGAGAGAGATAGAGAGAGAGAGATAGAGAGAGAGACGTGTAAAGAAAGAGAGGATAAAAAGAAGGATTAATTAAAGTAAAAAGAGACAGAGCAGCAAGAATAAGAAAAAATATGAAAGGAGATGGTTGTCGGCCATTTATCAATTTGATAAGTCCGATCGTACTGAGGGGATATTATACAAATCCTCAGATAAAATATCACCGGGCTGTTGATTTATTTAAATAACGCATCCACAGACAACACTCTTTTATTAATACAAGACTGGTTAAAGGCCATCTTTTGTTGCTTTCTCTTATTCTGTTTCACGTACGAATGGAGGTTGGATAGCGTCTCTAGTGTATGCAAGAACTGCTACAAAGTTTAGATTAAACGCTTTTGGTGATTGGGTTCTTTTTATTTGTGAGAAATAAAAGATACCGGCGATTAACTCTCCCTACAGGGACGAAAGTACCGGTGTTAGTTGCTCGGTAGATTTGACTGAAATCTTCTTGTTTTCTCGCGCATAATAAAAAATTAATTGTACTTGGGGGCTTAGAAGCAGTCCTGTTAATAGACGAAGCGGCTACTATTGTTAACCACTCATCTTTTCTGTTTCGTCGTGAAGAAAATCTTTTTTCGCTACTTTGCCAATTGTTATCTGAACATTCTATGCCTTGCCTATAAGTACCTCCACTAATTTTCGATAGCTAAGTTTTAAATTGAATTTTTAAAAACAAAAATAATCTTCTTGACACTTTGATTTTAGCTTAATTGAAATCGAAATCATTAAATTTACTATTTCAAGTAAGCAAAATGCGCTAGTGTATTTCAGACAGAAACTATATTGACTAGAATCTAAAATTTCAAAGTTTTTGAATCTTCTCAATTTTTCGGCCATTTTTGAGCGATCAACACATTTGTAAACCACAGTTAACTCTCGGGTTCAAAAATCTTGCAAAACTAAAATATACATCAGTAACACGTTATTTTTGGAATATTAGCAAAATTTAAAGTTAAATTAATCTGATTTGCAAGAAATATTACTTGCTTCTGGCATGGAATTTAAAATAAAAGTATTTCTTCATCGCGGAGGTCTTAGCTTGTTGGACAGGTTGATTAAAACTCACTGTTCAAGCATAAAGAGTGCTCGATACAAAGTAGGACTTAATATATATATGTGGTGGGGTGAGCATTTGTGCTGAAAAGTTTCTAGCCAGATCAATAAGAGAAATTTTAAAATTCTGATGCTTGGCCATATAACCATTGGGTTATTTTAATAATACGATTATTCAAGATTATTACTGAATTAATTAAAATTATGTTTACTGACAATACCCTGAATCGAAGTGTATACGCCTCTTCTATCGGCATGTTTCAACTGTCTATGGCCTGTTATAATTTTCGCCACGTTGTCTTTTTGAATTTTGTTTTTTGGGGAAATCCGCGTTATTTTCTCGCATAAGATTGCTTAGCAAAAAAACCGAACCGTATCTCCAACTCGCATATATTAAGAGTTAATTTGGATGGCGGACCTTGAGAAATGAAGACTTCTTTTTCAAGTCATCGACAGATTTGGAGGTTGCAAAATGAAGTGGCTGAATATATTTTAACCAGCTCATCCACATTAATACCAAGTCGCATTTAAAAATATAGTTTAAGTTATTCTATGAAAATAACCTAAAAACACACACAAAAACAACACGCACACACAAACACATTAATTTATCATTAAAAATATAAGAATCTTTCTAAATTCGGAGTTTTGTGATTATGAAATCTATTACTTAAATAGCTTACCATTTCTTTCACGTCTACTGAACAGTATTAGAGGTTTATTCCTTATTTCGAGTTTAGGATTGAGTTTCCCGTTCTTCCTTTCTTTCCATTTATTTTTTTTTACTCCTAGTAAACCCTTCCGTCGTAAAGGCATTAGCACATTGCTTGGGGTAAAATTATCAAATTAAATTTCAAATATTATGCTTAAAAAAGGTTTGTAAAGTCTTTCATCAAATCGTGAAACGGGAAAAAATTGGGGACATTTTGTTCAGTCACTTTCCCACTACTACAATATAGCTTCCATGTATCTTTTCTATAAATAGTTTCGTAGTAATTATTCCTACGATCTTTCCTATTTGGTACCTAGACTTTACGAACTGAAGCGCATTTTTAGATTGGTGAAAGGTTTGATCAATTTGCAGTTCATCGTAGTTTTAACGATTAAATGATCATACTTGTCAGTGAAATGTTGATATTATTATTCTCATTTTTTTTTAGAAGTATCTGTGGATGATGCATGGATTAAGTAATTCAGTTAAAATGATCTCGAGCACGAAATGTGGTATCACCCAACAAAAATGCATTGGGCAATTTTGAGAATCGGGTAATGGCGGATGAGTTTTTGAAGAGCGGAAGTTTGGTCAATCTATCTATCTATCTATCTATCTATCTATCTATCTATCTATCTATCTATCTCATTCTGTTCACATCTATCTATCTATCTATCTATCTATCTATCTATCTCAGTCCGTTCACATCTATCTATCTATCTATCTATCTATCTATCTATCTATCTATCTATCTATCTATCTATCTATCTATGTCCATTCACATCTATCTATCTATCTATCTATCTATCTATCTATCTATCTATCTATCTATCTGATAACTTTACGAAATGAACAGTTAAGCTAATGTATGTGAAGATAAATAACGACCCATGAAAACAAGATCGGCTGATAACTAAAAATAGCACATCATGCGTATGGGGTCACGTGATCCCATTCGAAGGACTGCGCGCAAGAAATACGTTTAATCAGTTGGACTACAGATCTCATAGGATAAAGACTCCTTCTTGTATGATCGTCAAGAGATTGCTTAACGAAGAGATCGAGGCATATATCCAACTCACATATATTAATAGTTAAGTTAGATTGCGGACCTTGAGAAATAAAGACTTCTTTTTCAGGTCACCGACAGATTTAGAGGTTGCAAAATGAAGGGGCCGAATATATCTTATCCAGCTCATCCATATTAATCCCATGCCGCATTTGAATATTTTGTTGATTGACTCAATAGTCAAAACCCAAAAAGCAAATCTGAATCAGCACTTGTGTTAATCACCGAATATAAAGGGATGTACTATTGTTCCAATTAGGAAAAACCTAGAAAACTTCAGTCAACTCAATGTTGAATTTTTACAACAAAATGATAACTTTTATACTGTCAAAAACCGGGAAGGGTAATGAACGTCACTTGACAACAGAAGATTGCAACTTTAAAAAGTAAAAGCTTGTACCGCGACAAAGAAAGAAAACAACTGAATTGAAGAAAAAGAAGGAAAAAGAGAAATATAAAACATAAGAGATAGATAGATAGATAGATAGATAGATAGATAGATAGATAGAAAGAGAGAGAGAGAGAAAGAGAGAGAGAGAGAGAGAGAGTATATTTGTGATTTCTGACAACGGATCAAAGTTAAATACTTTTTTTTTCGATTCTCATATTGCATACATCGCATACACCTTTCCACAAAGACTAGTTTCCTTGTGTTATTAAATCGTATTAAAATTAAATACCGGTGTTTGTAGTTCGTCTCTATTGGTTATTTTCACTAACCGTGAATGTGACTCTGCAAAAGAAACCATCCACTATATTGAAAATATACAAAATATTTTAGAGTTATACAATTACACTTCACTGTCGTCCACTCAATGGCATTAATAATTGCAAGAGTGTTCGAATAATAATATCACATTTAAAATATTCCTTTTTGAAACCAACCAGTTGATATTAAATTAAGAATAATTACAACAAGACCTTGAACTTTTCCATCGTATTCTCTGCTAGATTCTGCATTGTTTATAATATGGAGCAAAGTTTAATCCTACAAGATATATATATATATATATATATATATATATATATGTGTGTGTGTGTGTGTATATATATATATATATATATATATATATATATATATAGTGAGTGAGAGAGAGTGAGAGAGAGAGAAGTTTTTGTTTTGCATACTAGATCCACTTCATAAAACCATTAATACAAAAATCCTTAATACAAAAGAGAATATAAGACATTAATAAAAACGACAAAATAAGTATTATTTGAACTGTGTGTCAGCTTCGAAAAATGATGTCAATGTTTTAAATATGAAAAGGGATGACTATGATTATACTGATTAGCCTCGTTTTGGAAAACAAACTGTTTAAGATAATAGCCTTTTGAAGACATTTATAGGAGC
Source organism: Ascarosepion bandense (assembly GCA_037127315.1). NCBI lineage: Eukaryota > Metazoa > Mollusca > Cephalopoda > Sepiida > Sepiidae > Ascarosepion > Ascarosepion bandense. The sequence continues at coordinate 2,523,980 of JBBBDQ010000436.1, forward strand.
AGAGTCTCGTCAGTGTAGCAAAGATGAGCAAATGAAAAACTCAATGTTAGTCCTTTAATACCCAACATGAAATCCGTATTAATTACAAAAATTAAGATAAAGATCTTGTTCTAATCGTGAGATTTCCCAATTTCGAAGGTTTTCTTTGTTGAGTTCATAGAATGTATCACCATGTCTGTTGAATTCAATCATGGACTAGATAGACTAAACGATCGCCTGGTTCACACTCCACCTACGTCTTTTGAACGGGTGAAGAGGCTCATCCCTTGTTTCCTGTTTAGGATGTGGTCTCCGGCTTTCTTTCTCTTTTCCAATCTTTTCACTCTTACGTAGCCCCCGCACATCAGTGGCGTTACCGCCTTGCTCGGGGTGATATGATAAAAAAAAATCTCTATTAGTTTTTTTTTTAATATTTGTTATTAATTATAAGCTTATAAAAAGTCTGGTATTATTCATTCATAAAAAGGCAGTTTTAATTGTATTTGTCTACCTTAGTATCTAAACTGTCAGCTGTATACAATCGCTTCCTAGGATGAAAAAAAAAATTGAGCGACTAAATTCTGAGGGTCCTGGCAAAGATTAACCTTCTTTGTGCATTGTGAACTGGCGTTACAGAATCAGAAACAAAGAACTGTACCAAATAACAGAAACCACATTACTTTAAAACTGCCAAGAACAGTAACAACTAAAATGGATAGCATACATAAGGCAAAAAAAAAAAAAAAGTAATGACATACTGAAGATTTTCACATTCCAGGTAGAAGATTTGAAAGGAAATCAACATTAAAGTTGGAAAGAGCAACAACAGCTACTGGATTTGAGAAACTTGTTTTCCTAAAAAAAAAAGTGAAAAGAGAAAGGCTTTACTAATTTCAGCCGAAAACAGTACTAGTTGTTCAGTCAAGGAATGTCAAATGTTTCCTTATAGGGAAACGGCTAATTCCCATCACTGCTATCATTGCCATGTTTGCTATGCAAAGGTACATACGGTAGGGGACGGTTTTTGAATTCGGTACTGCTTTTATACTAATATGACTCACATGATTACTAAAGTGTCACGTGGCTACATATGTAAGGGGGAAAATAACATTCCAATTTTGCCACGTTTGTGGAGTAAAGAAGAAACCCCTAGTAAAACCAATGAACTAGGGAAGACGCCTTAAATAATGAGCTCAAAGAAGGATCAGCGAAAGAATTCCGAGAGAGTTCTGATAAAGTACTCGTTAAAGTATCATTAGAGTCAGGTGCAAAATGATATTCTAACAGCGAGTTATAACAATGGCGACGAGGAATCGAAACTTAAACGGAGAAGAAAAGAAATGTTTATTGTTGCAGGGCACATAATAATATTTCCAACGAGAAATAAGAACCACGTTGAAGTATTTTTTTTCTTTGCTAAGCGTAAAGAAAAAACAGATATTCTTATACCTGGAAGAATTATTATCCCAAATGGTAAAAATGCTGCAATGGCAGCAACAGCCACAACGGCAACAGCAACAGCAACAACAGCAGTTGTTGGAACTCCAAAAACAACAACACACGTTAATATAGATAATTCAGTCAAAAAACGGAAAATTCTCCAGTTTCTTACACTCCGGACGCGATGGCAAATGCTATAGCTGAATTCGCATAAAAATCAGACGATGGAATTCCTTTTTTTGATTATTTCAGAAGATACGACCAAATTTAAAAAGAAGAATACAGTGCTTGAAAAGAATAGAAAAAACAAACAAATAAAATATTCCTTGAGAAAATTAGTACCATTAGAATATGAAAAATACTGTAATTTTGTACTGTTGAGAAAAACATGATAAATTTGTTTTGGAGAAACGGTAAATATTCTGACTATTGTTTTAGTATGAAAAGTTCGTTATTCAGTACTCACTGGAAGTGAATAGATTTCACAAAAACGAAGACGAAGATTTGGTCACATATGCTGTTAACATTTGTTAAAAAGGAGTGTAAAGGATTCAAATGAAAAAAGATGACTCCGGATATGATTAAAGAATTAATTTTCGTTCAAAGTATAATGGCGAAAAAAGACGCAAAAATACATGCTGGATTCCGAGCGAAACTGGAACAGAATAACACTATTCAGCTAAGCAACAAAATGTAATTTTTCTGCTGGTGCTGTCAATTTTGAATGGTCAATGTTTTCAATTACAGCCATTTTTTCAAGTTTGACTAAGTTTTCGTTGATATATATATATATATATATATATATATATATATATATATATATATATGCAGATTTCAATGAAAATGACTGATATGGTAATATCATTAATATTTTTACATAATTGTCATCTGTCTCTTTCGAGACATGATCGCCCAAGCGTATATCACGTATGGCACTTAAATTTTTTTTCAAAACTCTAATTATCCGTGACATACTTGTTGACAACACATACATGATAGCAGTATACACATGTAAAAGAAGGTTGAAAATAATGGAGGCATTACTAATAAAAAAGAAAAGTCCTAAACTTAATAATATCAATTATGAACACGCTAACAATGTGCTTACTGTGTTCGGAACATGACATGGACATGACCCTATATACATAAACTTATAAATTTAATTACAAGTAAAACAAAATTCATTTTCGATAATGACTAAAAGTATAGCCGAATGTGGTCAAAAATAAAAAAAGACCTTTGAATAATTCTTATATAATTTGAGTTCTGAAAAGACAAATATAAGAACACATGAAAAGTTATAATAACTGTTTGTCAATGAAACCGGCATAAAAGAGAGATTGTTTCCTCAAATACACAATATATATATATATATATATATATATATTAAAAAAGGATTAATTCAAAGATGTTGAATGGCCATTTCGATATGAAGATCCCCACGGGGGACGACACACCACCCAGCAACAGAAAAAACCTTTCAGAAACTGGAGAAAAATTAGTCAACTTTTCCTTTTTAAATAGATTGCAAAGAAATTAAAAAATAAATAATAAAATAAAATAAAATAAAAATAAAAATAAAGGGAAAGAAAAAGAAAAAGAAAACGAAAAAGAAAAAGAAAAAGAAAACGAAAACGAAAACGAAAAAGAAAAAGAAAAAGAAAAAGATAGAATAAAATCAAATAAATAAGAAAAGAAAAAAATTGACATCGTCTGGGTTCGCAAAAAAAAGGGAGAATGTAACTAAAAATTAACAGACAGCCGTGTTAAATCGACGCAAGTTTAAGCAACACGGAAAAAAGGTGGTAAGAGAGATAAAAGAAGGAAGGGAGGGAAAAAGAAAGAAACTAAAGAAAAAATTTTTTAAATATTACAGACGCTGGACAAATTCAAAAACCTAATTTCCCCAAAACGTTGAAGTATTAGAAAAAGGCCTTTACTTAAAAAGGCATAATTATTAATAAAAGGGAATAAAAAGATACAGGATTTAAAATAAAATTATTTTTAAAAAAATTAGGTCATTTGAAATTAAACTAAATAAAGACAACACTAGGTAAAAAAAAAAAAAAAATTATAATTATTATATACATACCTATAGAAGTACACACATACATACATATATATACACACACAATTTTACGAATAAGAATACATACACACACACACACACACACACACACACACACACACACACACATACATTCAATCCACCACACACTTACACACATATACATGCGCATACACACATATATATATATGTGTGTACACACCTATATACAAAAAATTCATATGCACACAATATACATGTGTACACATACATGCACACACATACACACACACACACACGCACACATATATATATATACACACATACACATATTCCATATGCACTCACACACATACATATTAATGAATATTTTTTTTTTATGTATATGTGTATGTTTGTGTGTGGATGTGCATATTTGTATATATATGTATATATATGTATATATGTATTTATGTATGTGGGCTATATGTAATTTTGAAAAAATTTTTTTAGCTATTTAAATGCTCCTTTTCATAATATTCATTAATATGTATGTGTGTGAGTGCATATGGAATATGTGTATGTGTGTATATATATATATGTGTGCGTGTGTGTGTGTGTGTGTATGTGTGTGCATGTATGTGTACACATGTATATTGTATGCATATGAATTTTTTGTATATAGGTGTGTACACACATATATATATATATGTGTGTATGCGCATGTATATGTGTGTAAGTGTGTGGTGGATTGAATGTATGTGTGTGTGTGTGTGTGTGTGTGTGTATATGTATTCTTATTCGTAAAATTGTGTGTGTATATATATGTATGTGTGTACTTCTATAGGTATGTATATAATAATTATAATTTTTTTTTTTTTTTTACCTAGTGTTGTCTTTATTTAGTTTAATTTCAAATGACCTAATTTTTTTAAAAATAATTTTATTTTAAATCCTATATCTTTTTATTCCCTTTTATTAATAATTATGCCTTTTTAAGTAAAGGCCTTTTTCTAATACTTCAACGTTTTGGGGAAATTAGGTTTTTGAATTTGTCCAGCGTCTGTAATATTTAAATTTTTTTTCTTTAGTTTCTTTCTTTTTCCCTCCCTTCCTTCTTTTATCTCTCTTACCACCTTTTTCCCGTGTTGCTTAAACTTGCGTCGATTTAACACGGCTGTCTGTTAATTTTTAGTTACATTCTCCCTTTTTTTTGCGAACCCAGACGATGTCAATTTTTTTCTTTTCTTATTTATTTGATTTTATTCTATCTTTTTCTTTTTCTTTTTCGTTTTCGTTTTCTTTTTCTTTTTCGTTTTCTTTTTCTTTTTCTTTTCCTTTATTTTTATTTTTATTTTATTTTATTTTATTATTTATTTTTTAATTTCTTTGCAATCTATTTAAAAAGGAAAAGTTGACTAATTTTTCTCCAGTTGCTGAAAGGTTTTTTTTGTTGCTGAGGTGATGTGTCGTCCCCCGTGGGGATTTTCATATCGAAATGGCCATTCAACATCTTTGAATTAATCCTTTTTTAATATATATTTGCTCTGTAATATTTTATTACATGGAGCTCTCTTCCTGTATCATTTTTTAATATTAAAATAAATTTTTAATATTAATTAGGATCGGGTTTTTTGGAATTTACCTTCCTGCTTTTTTCCCTTGGATTGAAGTATCTGAATTAATATATATATATATATATATATATATATATATATATATATATATATAATCATTTCACCCCAAGCAGGGCATTCCACTGCCACTATTGTTTAGGGGTTTACATAGGAAAAAGTGATGAGATAGAGTGGTTAGATATAGGAAATATCAGAAACAGGGTGACAGACGGGTAAAGATACCGATGATGAGGGTTGGGTAGATGGGAAGAGTGTTTGAGAGAATGGATGTGAGTTAATGTGTTAGGAGGTGTCTATTGACCTTACATTTAAACTCCTGGAGGTTGTAGCTGTCGGGGAAGCAATCATGTGTAAGGGAATTCCACAGGCGGGAAGTGAGAGAAAAGAAGCTGTTGGAGTAGAAATTGCGGTTACATTTTATCGGTTTCACTGTAAAAGAGTGGAACTTAGTTGCTAATTTAGTATCTCGTGCAAATTCGTACCTAGGGGGCACTAGTGATCTAAGTTCATCGGAGCAGAAGCCATGAAAGTATTTGTAGAAGATGCACAGGGAAGCCACATCACGCCGGTGAGAGAGTGACTGCAGCAGGTCTGCCAAGTCGGTATCGATCACATTACAGACTCTCCGTTGTATTTTGTCAAGAACCCCGAGGAGAATAGCAGGGGTACCCGACCAGATGTGGCAGCAGTATTCGATACACGGGCGGATGGTAGATTTATATATGTGCAGGATAGATTCAGACGGAAAAAACTTCCAGGCCCTGCACAGAGAACCGACTTTCATATGTATATAGTGACGACAAACGGGCGTCGTCACTACATATATATATAAATTTAGCTAAATACGCTTTTTTCTATACGCAAGTGGGCGTCGTCAGTAATATATTTTTTTGAGTATCATGGTGATATTCGGCTCGTTGAAAGAGTCTTTTATGCGTTGATACATTCACGGCTGATTAGACCCCCAAATAAATACGAACTCATACATTTATATTTCAATTATTTTTGATTGATTGATTGATGGATGGGTCCGGATTTTATATGGTTGGTGTCATCACTATCAACCATTTCAAACATCTGTCAACCGATCTTTCTTTAATTTTATGATCTTTCTTTAATTTTATTTTGCACTGGCAATTTCATCGGAATGTTTTGATGATGGTCCTTGTACGTGTATATGTGGGAGTACTAATTATTTACTAATCCATCATTTTTGTCAGTAACAATAGGGAAAAAACAAAAACATTTATATATATATATATATATATATATATATATAGTAGTCATCCACATACAAGCCTGTTTCGCTGTATCACAGTTCATCAGTGTGGCTAGACATATCCATTTGCTTCTGCCTGGGATCGAAACTCAACTGATTTGGTGTCAGTCGGGTCGCTACCCCCTAAGCCATAGGCGCATGGAATCAGAGAAGGGAAATTTTGATGTGTTAGATATAAGCAGTGTATACACACGCCAGTCACCGAACTCGCAAAATTGGAAAAAGTTCTGAAAAATTTTTTTCCAGAGAGCTCAGTCGTAATGAGAGCAGAATATATTAGTCATCCACATACAAGCCTGTTTCGCTGTATCACAGCTCATCAGTGTAGCTAGACACATTCACTTGCTTCTGGCCGGGATCGAAAGTCGACTGATTTGGTTTCATTAAACTTATATAATAAACGGAACTTTGTCTGTGTGGTGTGTCCGTTACCTATAGACTCCAAAACGGCTGAACCGATTTTCTTGAAAATTTACACAGTTGTACTGTAAGCGTCTCCGAGTGTTCTTAGCTAGGTTTTGTGTCGAGGTACCTCCGATAAATATCGAAAATCGATAATCAAAAAATCGAGTTATAGAAGGAGCGGTCTGATTTTAATCAAATTTCATATACTCATAGACAAAGACATAAGAAACGATATTCAGAAGTTTCAAGCTTGCAGTTCTTACAATAGTGCAGAAAATCGATATATATATATATATATATATATATATATATATATATATATATATATATAAGGCAAGATGTTTGTGTGTGTGTCTGTTTATCTGCCTGTACGTCTGTAATTTTTTCAGTCCTTTTATTTTAGTTTTTGCTTCGGGTTTGGCTCTAAGTAGGTATAATTGTAATTCTTAGTCTCAGCCATGATATCATTTACTCAGAGGACTTATTTAACCTTCAAAATTCAGTTTACGATGAAAAAACTTATTTGATATCGACACCAGGAAATCAAAATTTGAGTTACATCCATTCATTTTTCTTTCTGTCTATGGTTTCGCTTTAACTGGAAACAACTATTGCTTTTTAGTCTTTCGTATCCAAAGAGTCTGAGCTCCAGGGCCATGGATTAGTTTTAAAGATTTCATTACACCCGAGCAATGCCGGACTATACTGCTATATATATATATATATATATATATATATATATATATATATATATATATATATAAACGTTTTGTTTTTCCCTATTGTTACTGACAAAAATGATGGATTATATATATATATATATATATATAAATATTTTGTTTTTCCCTATTATTAAACTTTTGACCCAAAAATGATGGATTAAAAATGATATATATATATATATATATATATATATATATATATATATATACAGAGTAGAGAAACATATCATTATATTTTTATTATAAGTGATTATATTAAAAGCAGTTTACATCGCCACACAAAAGCTTTCTTGTTTCAGTAGAATTCAATGATACGCACTGTGGATTTTTACTCTATTTGTTCTTACTCATATATATTTCCTCTCTCGGCCGTGCGCCGATAGGTTAGGGGTAAGCTCTCTGAGTGACGTCAAATCGGTCGATTTTGGAAGCAATCAGATGTCTAGCAACAATGAGGAATTGTGATACAGTGAAACAGGCTTGTATGTAAATGACTATATATTTAAAAACGTCTTTGTTTTTTACCTGTTGCTACCGACAAGAATAGTGGAAAATCAATAAAATTAGATCTCCCTCATACGAACGAATAATAATAGAAAGGGCAATCATAAGGTGCATATATCTATCTATCTATCTATCTATCTATCTATCTATCTATCTATCTATCTATATATATATATATATGTATTTATATGTGTGTGTGTGTGTGTATGTATAACATAACAATGTGTGTGTGTGTGTGTATAACAAAAATAACAGGTATTTAACAATAATATTTAATAATAAACCGTCTTTGTCTATGAGTGTATCAAATTTGATTAAAATCGGACCACTCCTTCTATAACCCGATTTTTTCGATTATCGATTTTCGATATTTATCGGGGGTAATTTTCAAGAAAATCGGTTCAGCCGTTTCGGTGTCTATAGGTAACGGACACACACACACAGACACACACACACACAGAGACAAAGTTCCATTCATAAATAAGTTTAGATATATTACAAAAATAATAGGTATTTAACGACGATCATTTAAACTATAATATAACGTATTTCAATCGTGAATGAATAGACCACTTCGAAGATTCAAATTCAGTTTTGTAAGAAAGATTTGTTTGTCAAGGAAATGAGATTTCTTCACAAACACTAAAATAATGTGTGGTTCCAGATGCTGGAAAAATCAATTGTTTGCTCAAGCTTTTGTGCCTAATGAGTTAACAAATTTCACGTTGAGGTTGGAGGCGAGGCAAGATGACGACAGAATCATTCCAACCGCTTTAGCGTCTATTATGTCTCCGTCTCTTTACAAATAGATGGGAGCATCTTGACCATTGTAATGACGGTCTTATTGATCAGCAGGACAGGCGGAAATAATGGGCAAACAGCCGCAGGTGTGAGCCTTGGGTAGCATTAATGATTCCGTAAATCAGATAGAAAAAAAGACTCATAGCAGTGTTAGGGCGGGACAGATATTAATCTGGTCGTTATTGCTTTCGTCTCCACTGTGTGGGGAGTCATTGTCGAGAAGTGATTACTGAATAAGAGAAACAAGTAATTACAGAATAAGAGAAAAGGAAATAGTTTGTTACTTTTTGTTCATGTAACAAGTTTTAAAGAATTTAAGAATATATAAATACCTACTATATACAAGAGGATGTGCGTTGTGGTACAGTGGATATCGGCTCGGAACGAGAAACCGGGGAGCCGAGTTCGAATTCCAGTTGAATCCATTGTATTCACTTACGCGCAAATACCCTTGGGAAAGGTATTAATCCGTCTCTTCCTTCAGTTATGGGTTAAATAGCAGGACAGATTTTGTTCTATAGCCTTGGTCGGTAACCAATCTACCGCAGAAAGCAATGGCAACCTACTGCGGGATAATCTTCTACCCAGTCAGTCATGTCTCTTTCGAGACATGATCGCCCAAGCGTGTATCACGTATGGCACTTAACTGACTGACTATATACAAGAATTACTAACAATACCATTGGGCAAGGTATTAATCCGTCTCTTCCCTACAGTTATGGGTTAAATAGTAGGACAGAGTGGGTTCTATAGTCTACCGCAGAAAGCAATGGCAACCTACTGCGGGATAATTTTCTACCCAGTCAGTCATGTCTCTTTCGAGACATGATCGCCCAAACGTGTATCACGTATGCCACTTAACTGACTGAATGACTGTTAAATTGAAGAGAAGTATTCGTAACAGTCGGAATTTTTTCACTCTTAGGTGTCAGACACATTCAGGAACTTTAAAAGGAATCCTCTATTTTTTCCTAACTCCATTGTAATTTTCCAATTATTCATTGAACAATATCCTACCGGCGTCAGTTTGAACGAATGTCTTTATTCCATAATAAACTGTGACCATTCTTTCCATTTTTAAAATTTATGAATATAGTTTAGATATATGAACGTTTCTTTAGGACTTTTGTAGACATGCATTTCTAGGTGGGAAAAATAAAATAAAATCAACGAATAAAATAATAATAATGAATAACAAAGAAAAGACCTTTCCCATGGATTCGTCAAACGCCTATCAGGTGACGCTGCTTGAGCTTATGAAATATTTAAAAAATTCTCTTGCTTTTTTTCTCCCCCAGGATTTAGTAGCAGCCAGACAAGGACGTCGCTGCTGAAACATGTTCATTTCCCCTGTCAACTGAACTCTCTTTCCACTTTCCAACGTATAGCCTTCCAGTATGTCTTCCAACACCTCCGCCTATGAAGTAAATTAACATTTTCTTTTGTCGTTCCAACTTAGTGCAAGGCTGTTAAGAGAAAGACAAATATAATTATCATGACTTGAATGCTAATCTATATCAATGATCTCCCCGATGCCATAAGATCACAAGTAGGCATGTACGACGATGATACCACAGTTTACTCTCGCCTCGATCAAAAATCTGGTGTTGGTGACAAGGCGAACCTCGCTGCCGAGCTTGAGAAGGACCTCCAATCCGTGGTGGATTGGGGGTAAGAAATGGCTCGTAAAATTGAATTCTTCCAAAACGAAGCTGCTGTCAACCGCACCTCCCTCCCATTAGCATGGAACAGGCTTGCCTCCCAGAGAGTAAATCACTACGCCTGCTTGGCCTGACACTCTCAGCGAACCTCAAGTGGAATGACTACGTCGAATCCATTGCTAAATCCGCAGCTATGAAAGTCGGCTCTCTGTGCAGGGCCCAGAAATTCTTTCCGCCTGAATCTATCCTGCAATTATATAAATCCACCATCCGCCCGTGTATTGAGTACTGCTGCCACATCTGGTCGGGTGCCCATTCTATTCTCCTCGGAGTTCTTGACAAAATACAGCGAAGAATCTGTAATGTGATTGATACCAACTTGGCTGACCGCCTACAGTGTCTCTCTCACCGGCGTGACGTGGCTTCCCTGTGCATCTTCTATAAATACTTTCATGGCTTCTGCTCTGACGAACTTAAATCACTGGTGCCCCCTAGATGTGAATTTGCACAAGATACTAGATTGGCAACTAGGTCCCACTCCTTTACAGTGAAACCGATTAAATATAACCGCAATTTCTACTCCAACACCTTCTTTTCTCTCACTTCCCGCCTGTGGAATTCCCTACCGCATGCTTGCTTCCCCGACGGCTACAACTTCCAGGAGTTTAAATGTAGGGTCAATAGACACCTCCTAACACACTAACTCACACCCGCTCTCTCCAACTCTCTCCATATCTACATCCTAAGTCGTCTATCACCCTCCTGACATTTCCTATACCCAATCCCTCTATGTAACCCCCTGCGCTATAATGGCAGTGGAATGCCTTGCTTGGGGTGACACGATTAAAAAAAAAAACTTACTTCTGGAGCATAAAAGTTTCTCTTCTACATTTCAACGCATAACATTTGCATGTGTTTTGCTGAAACTTCACCGATGATGTAAAACAAGTTTTACTTTGGACGTTCCCACACAGCGAAAGAATGATTTATGTCCGGTCATTATAACCAACCTACCCTCCAACGAAGAAATAAATAGAAACTTATCAAGGATGCCTTGAGCTTGATCATTATAACAATGCGTACCAAATTGCTATGCGATGTCAGTTCTTCAATATGGCAGTAAATGCTGGACAATATCATCAAAGATGAAGGAAAAAAATATTAAGCAACTGAAATGTGGTTCTACAGAAGGATGCTGCGGATATCATGGACCGAGTATGGGATCAATGATGAGGTGTTGGAAAGAATGGAAACGAAACGGAAATTAATATTGAGCATCAGAAAGAGACAACTAAAGTTCCAGGGACATGCAATAAGGAAGTGGGGTTTGGAGAACCTGATACTGACAGGTCAGATAAAGGGAAAAAGAGACAGAAGAAAGCAGCAGATAACTGAGCGGGTGAATGACAGAACGGGGGCTACGAGATGTCAATGGAGAAAGTGTGCTAAGAGCCACCAGGGATAGGGAGACGTGAAAGGCCATGATAGCCTACGTCCGGAAAGACAAGGCACGTAGAAGAAGAAGATAATTTATCACCCTAACTTCTGGGGCAGAAATATTAAACGGACATACCCAAGAGACATTGAGAACCTTGTAGCCCTACAATTACTACAAAAAGAAAATCATTGTCCCGTATAAGAAATCCAAGTTTTTTATGCTTTTTTTTTTTTAATTGTTTACATGTGAAAACGCACACCACTTTTAACATTTGGTGACTTCACTGCCCATCATTTCAAGTAACTGGAAAACTCTATCAGTGATCTTGCTGAAATCCAAACGCTGAATTTCTTAATCAGTCAGTCTCTCATGCAAGTGGTGGATTTTCGCACGCGTTTCCCAAGTAACAACACTGGACACACTTCTCTTCTAGATTTGTCCTTATTTCTATCTCTGTCTCTTGCCACGTTATGCAGCTCAGCCCTCTTGGTAAGTCTGGTCATTCTGTTGTGTTTGTAAATGTCTCTTTCCTTCATCCAGGAATCTTATTACCAGCAGAATGTCTTACTGCCAGTAACAAGCAGACTGGAACGCGTTTCGTAATTTCCTTTGCGATGTCCCTTGGAACAAAGTTTTTTAGCCGCCATGTTCAAGACTGTGCCTCTGAAGTATCCTTCTGGGGGAAAGCCAGCATTGATGGTTTCATTCCTGCTAGGAAATTCCAACTTAAACCTCGTTCATCTTCTTGGTTCTCTCTTGCTTGCTCGGCTGCCATCCCACACAGCAATCGCTTCTTCCGGCTTTACCGGAGCGACACGTCTGATCACAATAAGGGCTTTTTTGTCTCTTTGTCCAAAAGTTTAAATGCAACGTCAGTTTCCATTTTCTGTCTACTTGATTCTAATCATCCAATTAATCTCTTACCTTTTTTACCTTGTTTTTTCTCTCACTGTAACTCCATACATACCAGCGACTGTCCTACATTGCTTGAGGTGAAATCATGATATATATATATATATATATATATATATATATATACGTGTGTGTGTGTGTGTGTGTGTGTGTGTGTGTGTGTGTGTGTGTTACAAGCAAGTTAAAATATCCAAAATCAAAAATGGCCAAAGACAAAAAGGTCTATAGCCTACTCGGTGTCGCTCATATCATATGTCAAACTTAAGTTTATTTACAGTAAACATTTTTTGAAAGGGGAGAAATGTCGCTCAGATGTTTATGGCCCTTGGTGTGAAATGATGCCATAAAACGATAAAAGCGAGATTTTCTGTGATCTTATTAAATTTTTTTTTCTGCCAACTACTTAAAATGCGTTTGCCACTCATTGGATGGCATTTCCAGGAAAACTTTATAAACAATTCCGGGCCACAACAAATGATACATTTGCTCGAACGGCACTATCACGAAATCTCCGTTTGAATAATCAAATTAATGTGGCTTCAATCCAAAAAACTCATAGATGAAAAGGTTTGCTTGTTTTTGAAAGGGTTTACTTATTCTAAACATTCCACGAGCAGCGACAACCAACGGATTTATTGGAGATACTCAAAAAGACAAATCTGCAATGCCCGGATGATAACATGAGGCGACTTGAATGATATAACTCTGTTAACAAATGGAGGTAACGATCATCTTCATCAACCTGTGCAGCTATTGTGAGAAGTTATTTTTAATGTAGAAGACGAAGAGGTGCTAGCAAGGCTGCCGGAGATAAATGATCTCGTCCGCTTGTTGAATAGACACCAGAATAGAGATAGACCACACCACCACCAAAACATTGAGAGACATTAGAATTCGGGCTCCATACAATTTAACTATTGCTGAAGAGGAATTTCTAAAGTATGACTCGGGTAGAGACGACGAAGAAAGGTTACTTATCTTCACAACTACGCAAAATTTGCATTATCTTGCTGCAAGTAAGATAATTCTTTGCGATGGTACATTTAGAACTGTGCCTTCACAGTTTTTACAACTGTATTCCATACACGACAAAGTTGTGGATCACGTATTTCCATTGATATTTTGCCTCATGACTAAAAGAATCGAACTATGCTATCGGACGATAAAACAGAATATCGTGCGGTTAATAACAGAAATTGGAGCACACTTGAACCCTGATGTTATCATGGTTGACCTCGAGCCATGATGAATGCGCGCAGGGATATCCTACCGAATTCTGCAGTGAAAGGCTATCTCTTCCATTTTAATCAATCGTTGTGGAGAAGAGTGGTAAACGAAGGGTTACAGGCAGCCTATCGAAGCAATGATGAAAACGATGAAATGGTGCGCCGCGATATCATGGCTTTAGCATTTGTGTCCATTGATGATGTCGAAAATGTATTCGACAGTAAATGTTTATGGAAGCAGTAAATGAACGCACTTTGAATTTCGGCACGTACATCGAAACTACCTATGTACGTGGTCACCCAAGATGCGGATAACGACGAGCAATTGCTGCAAGATTTCCTAAGGAAATTTGGAACGTTTATGACCAGGTAATTGCGGATACATTTCGTCCTAGCAATGTCGTTGAAGGATTTCATTTGAAATTCCAAAAGTTACTGAAAACGCATCATGAAAAACTAAAAAGCAATAGTTGTTTCCAGTTAAAGCGAAACCGTGGATTAAAAGAAAAATGAATGGATGCAAGTCAAATTTTGATTTCCTGGTATCGATATCAAATAAGTTTTTTTCGTCGTAAACTGAATTTTGAAGGCTAAATAAGTCCTCTGAGTAAATGGTATCATGGCTGAGACTAAGAACTACAATTATATCTACTTAGAGCCAAACCCGAAGCAAAACCTAAAAAAAAGGGCTGAAAAAAATACAGACATACAGACAGATAAACAGACACACACACAAACATCTTGCCTTTTATTTATATATATATATTATCGATTTTCTGCACTATTGTAAGAACTGCAAACTTGAAACTTCTGAATATCGTTTCTTATGTCTTTGTCTATGAGTGTATTAAATTTGATTAAAATCGGACCACTCCTTCTACAACCCGATTTTTTTGATTTTCGATTATCGATATTTATCAGGGGTACCTCGACATAAAACCTAGCTAAGAGCACTCGCAGACGCTTATAGTACAACTGTGTAAATTTTCAAGAAAACACACACACGCACACACAAAGTTACATTTATAAATATGTTTAGATTTATTGAACAGTTGAAAGCAGAAGAAAATGGCGCAAAGAACATTATATTGCAACTACATGCAGGCCATACGCGTGTAAAACAACCAGTGAACAAGGGATATTTTACAAACCAACAGAAAATACGAGAGATCGTAATGAGGTATGAATAATTCAAAGCCGAAAATGATATTCAAAGATGTTTACGCTGCATTTCATATAATTTAAAAATTCACGTGGTAGTAGATGGAAATGCATAATTTGTAAAATATGCATGTTCACAAATAAATATGTTTAAACACAAACAGTATTATACTCAATATGCATGTGATTTCATCAACGACATAAAATGCACACATTTTTACCATGAGGATATTTATTCTTATTATTTTATCTCTTCTAATTATTGTGTGATTTGTTTTATTTTCAACTTCTCTTTAGTAACTATATTTATATTTCTAGCATTTCAACACATGGAGGATTAAGGTAAAATTATATTTGTATCATTTGAACGTTTAATATTTGTTTTCAACGTGTGAAATGTCACTTTGATTAGTGAGTGTTATTTTTTTCCCAAGATATCATCTAATAATATGTTCTCTAATATGAAATTGCGGATGTGCGTTGTGGTGCATTGGATATCGGCTCGGAACGAGAAATCGGAGAGCCGAGTTCGAATTCCAGCCGAATTCATTGCATTCACTTACGCGCAGATACCCTTAATGGCATGTTCTCACAAAAACCAAGTAATACCTTTTTTCCACGAGATCAAAATGAAATAGTCCATTATTTTTCTTGTTTTCTTTCTTTCTTTCCTTATTTATTTACTTATTTATTTATTTATTTTTAATCATCTCACCCCAAGCAAGGCATTCCACTGCCACTATTGCGCATGGGGCTACATAGGGGAAGGTAAAGAGAAGGAGATTTATTTATTTATTTATTTCAATGAAATCAAACAGTGTCTTCTCCCTCTTTCCACGCAATCTATCACCTCTAAACACATATCACCTCTTCTTTCTTTCTTTCTTTCTTTCTTTCTTTCGTTCGTTCATGTTCTCACAAAAACCAAGTAATATCTTTTTTCCACGAGATCAAAATGAAATAGTCCATTATTTTTCTTTCTTTCTTTCTTTCTTTATTTATTTATTTATTTCACTGAAATCAAACAGTGTCTTCTCCCTCTTTCCACGCAATCTAAACGGAATAGTCTATTATTTACGATGTATTGGCAGGGCGTAATTGATGTGCGAACAATCGAAGTTATGGGCGAGTACAATTATAATAGCATGTCTAGGTATTTGTACACGAGGCACTCATACACATGTATAACTTTTCAATGCAGTCCATATATATATATATATATCGATTTCGTGTCTTTGCCAAACTACACTAACTGGAACCTCGGCCGACCCAAAGGTTAGCAATACGGGAAATGGAAAAGTTAAGATGGCTTCAAGTTCCGGGCAAAGTAATTTTGCGTTCACTTTACGCTAATGCTTTAGAAATGGTGGAGATTTATCTCTTCTACCCACACCCCCAACTTTGGTTAAAATAACAGTACAGACTGGTCTTTTAAAATCTTGTTTAGCAACCAGTCCATAAAGATAGTTTTAAGTCTAACATCAGAAAAGTAATTTCTTTCTGGTAAAAGAAGCAACAATTGGTATTCTGCACTATAAAACAAATCGTACTTTCGAAAGATGTTCGGCGCTCAAGCTGATTCATCAATGGTCATATATATATATATATATATATACTTATTTATAAATGGAATTGTGTGTGTGTGTGTGTGTGTGTCCGTTACCGAAACAGCTGAACCGATTTTCTTGAAATTTTACACAGTTGTACTATAAGCATCTGCGAGTGCTCTTAGCTAGGTTTTGTGTCGAGGTACCCCCAATAAATATCGAAAATCGATAATTGAAAAAATCGGGTTATAGAAAGAGTGGTCCGATTTTAATCAAATTTGATACACTCATAGACAAAGACATAAAAAACGATATTCAGAAGTTTCAAGGTTGCAGTTCGTACACTAGTGCATAAAATCGATAATATATATATATATATATATATATATATATATATATATATATATATGTATATATATATGTGTGTGTGTGTGTGTGTGTGTGTGTGTGTGTGTGTGTGTGTGTGTGTGTGTGTTTGTAAAAGGCAAGATGTTTGTGTGTGTGTCTGTTTATCTGTCTGTATGTCTGTATTTTTTTTTCAGCACTTTTTTTAGGTTTTGCTTCGGGTTTGGCTCTAAGTAGGTATAATTGTAGTTCTTAGTCTCAGCCATGATACCATTTACTCAGAGGACTGATTTAGCCTTCAAAATTCAGTTTACGACGAAAAAACTTATTTGATATCGATATCAAGAAATCAAAATTTGACTTCCATCCATCAATATTTCTTTCAGTCTACAGTTTCGCTTTAACTGGAAACAACTATTGCTTTTTAGTCTTTCATACCAACGTCCAAAGAGTCTGAGCTCCAGGACCATATATTAGTTTTAAAGCTTTCATTATATATATATATATATATATATATATATATATATATATATATAATTTATATTTTTATTATTAGAAAGTAAAAGAACAGACACATTAAAACTCACTGTTCATGCATTTACATTTATAAAGAGTGTTCAATACAAAGTAGAGCTCATTGTAATTTTGTTATTACAATGGTGTACAAGCATTATATCACTACGCAAA
Organism: Ascarosepion bandense; assembly: GCA_037127315.1. Classification (NCBI taxonomy): domain Eukaryota; kingdom Metazoa; phylum Mollusca; class Cephalopoda; order Sepiida; family Sepiidae; genus Ascarosepion; species Ascarosepion bandense. The sequence goes on from JBBBDQ010000436.1 coordinate 2,541,750, forward strand.
AATTTTCATATTTCAGAACAATATTGTTCTTTTTCGGGTGATATTTTAAAAATGTATGGTGAAAATGATTTATTTAGAAAATATAAAATGAATTCATAGTTATTTAAAGAATTAAGGAGTGATAGTTGGAGAAACTTAAACTATATGATTGTAGGTGTGTTGATAAACATTACTACTTAATTTTCTAAATAACCACAATTTATTTTATATTTTCTAAATGAATCGTTTTCACCATTTATTTTTCAAATATCACCTACAAAAGAACAATATTGTTCCGAAACATGAACATTTTTGTGTAGTGATATAATGCTTTTATAAACCATTGTAATAACAAAATTACATATATATATATATATATATATATATATATATATATATATATATATATATATATATATGTGTAGTTTTGTTATATATATATATATATATATATATATATATATATATATTCTGTGCATTTTAGCAGCGTTTTTTCATTAATACAGGTTTCATTGAATAATATAGACAAGTTCTGTCTATTTATTTTGTGTAAGATCCTTTCGTATGATCTGATTAACTTGATAGTGTTGTCATGAAAAGACGACAAGAAATCGCAATAATTGTTGATTTTTTTATCAGGTCTGAGCTTTCGGCTTACATAAACCATTATCAAAGGATGAATATTTAATATACAGTGAACATAGAATATTTAAATTATTAACAGAGTGGAGTTATGCAGAGAAAATTAAACCATCAATGTATCTTAGATACG